>JAQPZY010001696.1:6550000-6725000 GCA_029931535.1 Margaritifera margaritifera | reverse complement strand
TACTAAATAGTATTTCATATGCCGATGTGCTATTAAATAGCACTAAATAGTATTTTATGTGCTAGTGTGCTATTAAATAGCACTAAATAGTATTGTATGTGCTGGTGTGCTATTAAATAGCACTGAATAGTATTTTATGTGCTGGTGTGCTATTAAATAGCACTAAATAGTATTGTATGTGCTGGTGTGCTATTAAATAGCACTAAATAGTATTTCATTTGCCGGTATACTATTAAATAGCACTAAATAGTATGTCATGTGTTGGTGTGCTATTAAATATCACTAAATAGTATTTCATATGCCGATGTGCTATTAAATAGCACTAAATAGTATTTCATGTGCTGGTGTGCTATTAAATAACATTAAATTGTATTTCATGTACTAATGTGTTACTAAATAGTATTTCTTGTGCTGGTATGGTTTTAAATATCAGTAAACAACAATCAATCAGTCCCTTTCCTCTACTATCTTAATAAACTGATTTTTTTTAAAAAATTTTTACAAACTGACATATAAACCTTTTACAGGACAGACCTGTAATTTTCGACCAACTTTTGATGAGTTTAATTATATCGTATATTGAACCTTATAAAATAGTTTCCAGAATATATATATATATATATATATAGATATATATATATATATATATATATATATATATATATATATATATATATATATATATAATCCAGCATGATGGGAACCAAACATTTTGGCCTGATTGGACAGTGGGTTGGAATGCTCAAGGTCCATTGGTAATACACTTGTATTTTGCAGTCGAAATGGGCATGTATCCAGAATACTAAGGGGACGGTTTAGACAGGTTCCATTGTATCATGATAAACGTAGTGAAATGAATTGAAGCAATTGTAGCGTCCTTACTGTACTATTAATGAAGTGTATGTGGCAGGTACTTCCATAAATTGCATACAATTATAAAAGAGTTTGACCTCAGACGATTTGCCTTTAACGAAGCCCACGCTGCCTTTCCGAAAATCAGAAGCCTTAATTATGTCTGATTGAATAAAATTGGATGAGGCAAGAAAGAAATAGAGTGAACGGGTCTTGGGGTCATTGTGCGTTTCAATAAAAATCTAAGATAATGAAGAATTCTCATGTTGAATCCACAAATCGTCATGTTCTTGTGTCGGCTTTCCAACATAATTCTCCAGGGTGATATGAGACTGCCCACGACATGATCTGAATGCCGATTCAAGATAATCTGGATGTCAACATTCATTTTATAAGTAAATATCACGATTTGTTTCTGCAAAATGTATTGTATTATAAGATTAAAGTCTACATAATTTCTGTGTGAGAATACTAAATTAAGTTTTTCTTGTCACAATCGAAAGTAACCATAAAGTGTTACTTGTAAATGCAACCGTAAGATGATAGGTCCATTACCGAGCCACTTTGACACTTTTAGCTAAATGACCAATTTTGTATAAGCTTTCCAAGGGATAAAAAGGTATAGATTTTATTTTTTTTATTTTCGATGACCAATGAATGCCATTAAAGAAGCTGAGAATATGGAAGCTGTTCAATTTTATCGAAAGAGGGCGTATAAATGTGATCGTTTTCAGTTGATGTTTAAACACGACGTTAGCGTCGAACAGTCATTTAGCCAAAAAACCGCCTTCCCCGTTATAATGAAAAAGAAAATGATTTTGCGAAAGGAAGGGGAAGGGACGAGGGGAACACACCAAGTGAATGAAAAATGAACCAATGTATCACTGGCTACAATATGTTCGCCGTACTAACAGCAAAAACATCACACGAATTATGCTGCGCACGTCTACACACACCCATTGCTTGGACTTAATATAAATTGTCGTAACATTTCTCTCGGAAGATTATTTACCTTCCTAACGTTTTTTATTTTGTTCCAATTTTTTAACTTTTGATTTTTTGAACTAACCTTTCGATCGGCAACATATAGCCAAGATTGTGCTGACGTGCCGTTAAGCCACATACATATATATACATACTTTTTGGAAGACTGTCACAAAAGACAAGGTACTGTTATAATTTTTTTTTTAAAATTACGTTTTTTTAAAAATGGAACAGACAAGAAATAATGTAAATCTGTGCCGAATATATTCGATTTGAGAACATTGAAAAGTTAGCGTTGTAAGTAGCTATAAACGAAGTTCTGGATATTGCACAAGAATGATATATTTTAACGTTTTAGAATGTAAAGGGTAAAGAATGATACTTTTTCGCGTTTTAGAGGTGAAAGGATGATACATTTTAGCGTTTTAGGGGCTAAAAAATTTCAGGTTTTAGAGGGTGGTCAAGAATGATATATTTTCGTGTTTAGAGGGAAACGAATGATATTATGAGGTTTTCTTGGGTAAAGAATGATTTATTTTCAAAAGTATTTTTCAAAGATTTTGGAGATTTCAAAATTATATATATATATAAATATTTTTTCAAATTTATTTAAATACATTTTTGTACAAATGTATTTATATATTATTTCAAACAGTTTTGATTTATTTTTTTCAAATTGTTTTATATTTATTATATACCTAAATGATGAATATAGAAAATGATTGGTGAAATATTTTCATATTTTTTTCAATTCATATATGTTCATATGCGAAAATATATTCTTATATTTTCGCATTTGAAAATACAAGATTTTCCACAATGCCAAGCGACGCTTGATTGTGTGTACCTACAGAAGTTATGCTTGCAACAAGAAAACGAACATATTGTCAGCTTCAGCAACATAAACTGCATTACCTTTCAGGCATGGACATTATTTGTTGCCGAAGATATTTGACTCGCAATCGTGTGTTTCTGTACGAAGTTATGTCTCTTTAACAACCTAGACAAGAATGTAAATAATCGGCGTGTTGCATAGCTCAGTTCGACTTACCGTAAAATAGGGAAAAATAGTTTACAAAATGTCAAACGTTTACTTGACTGGAACTTATCAGGTTATTCCAAGCCTACCGTTCTCTCAAATCGTTGATATTTTTTATGGTAAGCGAATAAATGCGATTGAAATTAAGGTAATCTTAAGAAAGGGGTTGTGTGCTGAAGAATGAATTTAAAAGTAAAAATTTTAATTTAAAAAAAAAGTTTGGTATATAATAAAAAGAAAATTGTCTTTTCCTGCTTAAATACCGGATATATTTCATCTTGTGATACAATAAATGACCATTTTAACTCGTGGCTGAACCACTCTTTAAAATTTCACTTTTTTGAACCACACGATGAAATATATCCGACATTAACGTAGGAAAAGAAAATACCCTCCTGATTATATATATATATATATATATATATATATATATATATATATATATATATATATATATATATATATATATATATATCATAATTAAATATTGAAATTTATCAGTGGGAGAAAAATTATATCGCCACGGTGGCGAAACCTCTTTTATCGCCACGGTGACCATATCACTTTTAGAACTACTTTCTTTTCCCATTTAGGAACTATGTCTGACCTTATGTATGTCATTCAAACCCGTATTCCCATATTTAGCCCTATTTTGTTTTTCTTCTTCTAATTGCTCCATCTCTCTCTCTCTCTCTCTCTCTCTCCCCATCTGGATGAACAAATCTTACAAGGTAGCTAGACTGTAGACCATCTAATATACATATTTGTAATCAATGAGGAGGTGTCATCAAGAAATGCCCAAAATCAAACCCATACAGTATCGTTTACCTGTTACACTCTACGACAAACAGTACACATTTTTAGAACAAACTCTTCCTTAAATATAGTAATACAATTGTTTAAGTAGCGAGGTTAAACTCTCATCACAATTATAATTATGACTGAAAGCGATGGAAAAATCGGGCATTGATGAGTGTTGATTGCAAACCGAAATTATGTGACAATCGGAATCTGAGTGCAGCGTCTGTTACCGAACCAGACTGCAAACTTGCCAAAGTCACACAAAAATTCACGTTTGAATGCAGAAATAAGCAAAGTAAAAGACCATAATCCTTACAATTAAACTCACAATCGTTAAAATCTTTTGTTTAAAGATGTTACGCTCTGAGGTCTGTCGGATACGACTGCTCCGTAATGCTTCTACAGTATCGCCACCACAGCAATGTTCACTGTATCAATTCGCGCAAGAAATGTGTAAACGAAAATAAAAATCTCTTTATTTTCGTATGAAAATATTCAACTATGTGACAAAATACACAATCTGAAGCATTATATCTACAAGCTAATTTTTTTAAAAGTCGCTGTCCAAAAATTATTGTAAAATTTCGGAACTTCTTTTTATCGATCTAGTAATGCAGGCATTAATCGTATTAACATAGAATGCATGCAACTCGACGGGTTTTGCCTTGAAAAATATACAATAAGAAGAAGATCTAGGTTCTTTGTTTTAGTATATATAAGGAATATTTCACTCGTGAAGCGGAAACATTTTGTTCGCTTGCGGCTTCGACACTCATGACAATACAACAATGTTTCCACTTCACTCGTGAAATATTTTCTTTTTTATGCTAGGTCGTGAATACATATTGCTAGACATTACATTTGAGCATAAACTAAAATAAACATTTGCTTGCTCAGAGTGAATAACGGATATATTTCATCCCGTGGGTGAAATACTCAAGTATACTGAGTTTTTCACAAACTCGATGAAATATATGTTATTCACTCGTTTTAAGCAAATATCATCTCTATATCTAGTCAAAAAACGTAGAGTTCCTCTCTCTCTCTCTCTCTCTCTCTCTCTCTCTCTCTCTCTCTCTCTCTCTCTCTCTCTCTCTCTCTATATATATATATATATATATATATATATATATATATATATATCTTTTTTTTTCCTTGAAATTTTACCTTAGATATTTTTTAAATTTTGTAAACTTTATTTTAAAAATTGTCCTATTTTTTCAAAACAAATTACTTGCAATTTTTGAAAATATTTTTCTAATATTGTTTCAAACATATTTTAATATGTTTTTTTTTTATTTTTGTTATAAATTTTCTTCAATTTAAAAAAAAAATTCTTTGAAATTTTTTATCTACATAGTTTGCACTTAAAATTTTTGTTTGAAATTTTTTGGAAAGAGCTTAAGAAACAAATTATATTATTTTTTCTCTAGATTATTTATTTTAGGGTGTGGTGATTTTCTTTTTAAACTATTAAAGTATATATGATAGAAAAATATTAAAATAGCTTACTTTCAATATCTTTATGAATTTCTTTTTTAAAAATATTTTTAAAGAGATTAAATAACTAATTATACTATTATTTTTATAGCTTACTACTTTTCATATATATATTCTAATTTTAAAGATTTTGTGGATATATATTTATTATTTGTAATTTGAAAATATGTATTACAGATTGCCATTAATAGAGATTTAGGGGTTTTCCACAAAGGGAACATAGATATATAGGTACTTTTATGTGCTCAAACACAGCTAAATAAAAGTGTAATTTTGGCTGTATTATTTAAAATTTACATCTTATAGAAATATTAAATAATATTTAAATGTAAACAGAGTCGCAAAATATTTTAAGTTAAACAAATTACACAGTTTAATCTTACTCAAATTATAATTATAAATAATTTTATATGGCAAATTAAAAATTATATATATTATTCTTACTCACATAATAAGTAAAATAAATCTTAAATGACACATTTTAAAATTTTTTAAATTAACTACTCACTTCAAATTTATTATTTTATTTCCAAAAGCATAAGTGCTAATCCCATCTCATTTAATACATTGTTTGGCATCTAGGGATGAAAAGCTTGTTTTATTAGGTTTTATACCCTCCCCTCCCACCCCCCACCCCCTGGTGATAGTTATTACTTTGTATGGAATACATATTATGCTTCATCTCTACTTTTTCAAATGAAGATTTGTTGTCAAGTGTATTTTTTAATTTATTTATAACCAATGAAAATGATACTCGTTGGGCGTTATTCATTTTTATTTATCCTTATTAGTGGTTTTTTTCATCGCCACGAAGCGAGTATATTTCAAAGCGAAGGTCAGCAAATTCCTTTTTGGAAATGCAACTGCATTCATCCTTAAATTTTCCGACAACTTTGTTATTAATTGGTAATCGCTAGTATCATACATAATATGATTCTTTTTCATATCATCATAATTTTTTTTCTGTTTTTAATTCCAATAAAAGGCTATCTATATCGGTACATATTAAATCAACATTTTCACCTTACGTATCTGTTAAGTGATTATAATTAAAGTCACACATAGCCAATTAACTCAAACTGACACAGTTTGCCCAGTATATACAGGTCTATTCAATATTTAATTTTGATTTAAGCCTGTGAACTGCTATTAAGTTCTCATTAAATATCTTTCTTGTTACAAATCCAGGATCGGCAACTAATTTTTTATTTGATCTATTTAAGTTGGTCTAACTAATTAAATATTAACTCTCTTTCGTAGATTTTCCGTAGTTTTACCAAATACTGAGTTATTCATTAACTTGAAAAAATCTTTCTCAGATTCATTTTTAGATTGTGCTCTCAGATTAGAATCTGATTGAATATCTGGAGACATCCATTTTTCGTGATTAAACTATAGTACCTTGTGAACCTTCGTTACTTTCATGCCAAGACTTGTATATAATTTAAAATCTCTGTAATGTACTACGTCTTTACTCCAACTCTTTAAATCTGGTACTAATTTATTTATAGATTTTCAGGTTGATCTAACTCAACTTCCAATATATAACCCTTTTTAGAGTCATCTGGAATATGATTCCCTAATTTATATATTGAAATCCACTCAAATTAAGAAATTCGTAATGCTTGCATATTATCCCAGCCATACAAATTGTTATCTTCTAAATACACACTCCAACTATTTAACGTATTTGTATATTAATCGCTAACCATTATTAGCTTTAGCATATCTTTCTGATACCATTGAAATGCTGCCTCTCAATCCTTTTTCTATCTGTTAATATCTCTAATTTAGCTTTTGTTATTTTTACTAATATATCACAGGACATACCTGAGCTACTTAAATAATGGGCTGGATCTAAATCATAATGTTTGAGTGACATATTTGTTAAATTTTCAAAAACATCAGCAAGTAACAGAACATCAGTTTTTAGATATAGGTCATGATATTCACCAAGATTACTTATTTTACAGGTATCCCAAATGTTGTATGCACATGCATAATCTTCATTTAATATTTCTGATTTACTTAACAATGAATAAAACTACTACTTTTCTGGTAGTTTCGTTTTTTTTTTTTTTTTTTTCCTTAAAAACTACCAGCATAGTCATATAGATAACACCTTTTTTAGTTAATAACATAATTTTATCTTTGACAGTAAATTCACATGTTATCTTAAATCCTCTTTATGCAGATTAGATTATGTTTGATCCAAACTTCTATAAAAAAAAAATTGTAAAGAATCAATAAATTGTAACTTACCAATTCCAAATGATATATACTTTTGCATATTATTAAGTATTGGTGTTATTTTTCCATTTGATGCTCCGATAACAGACATTATTAAATGCCCATCGTATCTCCTTAAATTATGGAATACCACAGCGACTTTAGTCTTATATGTGGATATTTTAAGTTGCAGATTACAAGCAATATGGGCAGCTCCTCTATCATCATCATCTTCATCATGATCATCTTTATTTTCTTCCGTAGAAGATTACATGATATAATAATTAAGTATAATAAATAACTTGATTACAATCAAAAAACTTTCATAAGGTTAAAAAGGGGCACACACACACACACACACACACACACACACACACACACACACACACACACACACACACACAAACACCAGTATATACAAATGAAAGATGTAGGCAAACTATACAGCCTGACCTCATGTGGAGAAAGCCAATAATAGACCGGTGAAGTGACAGAAATGATTTTGTGCAAACAAAAATGTAAAGAGTCATGTAATACGAGTATCATAACACACTTAATCTATGCTATAAAATAGAATATTACACTCAAAATGCTTACATTATATCCATCATTAAATTGTGCATGATCTGTGGAAGATACAACTGCAGAACCATTAGCTCAGCCAATCAAAACACTTGTTAAGCCGATTACAAAATTATTAAAAGAAGTTACACAAGAACAACCACCTCCTATACCCCCTGGATAAGACGTATTCCATCACATTTGTTAAGTTCATTGGAACTCGCAACTCTTACAGAAGAAGAAGCAATATAAAAGAAGACAGAAGAATACTCTCCCACCCATACAAATGTTTTCCTTTCATCTAGACACAAACAAATTAATACTTCAAATAAATGTATACTACCAAAACTATTTAACACGTAATCCGGTAATGAACTACAAGATGAACTGGAAACAATAGTGAATTCAACGAAAGATCCTATATTATTTGAAGAACAATGAGAAGCATTTATAGTATATACAGATATGATATTATAGGAATTAAATTCAAGGATGCAACCAGGATCTGTATTGACCAAAAAAAAACTTAGACGACAAGCAAGAGCTCGTAAACATGAGGAACAAAGACAAGTTCAAGTTCTTGAGGCCAAACTAACAAAAAATATCATGTAGAGGACGGGAAAGAGAATATGATTCTCTTGAATATGTACCAAAGATATGCTACAAAATCGGACGACGTTTCAAATTTTGGTAAATTGAATATATTAATTAATTAATAATGATAGTAAGTGTGTTTTAAGAAAGAAGGTTGGCTATGAATGTATTGATCTGATAACAAAATGATGGAATATTAAAAATAATTATAGCGACAAATCCTCAAACAATTTCAAACAATTGTGTAACTTATGTTAATTAGCAAAAACAACAACATCAACATAAATAATTTTTAAAAAATCAAGGTATCAAAAATGGAGGCAATATACGATATTATAAAGACCCAAACCAGCTTGTAAAGAGATTGCAAATATTATGTAGTATCAAATTATGGGAAATAAATACAACTCTATTAATAATGAGATAATTGAAATCCCCCAAAAGCTGCATAGTGATAACATAATGAGAAAGACTGGGTATACAACTATTTTGGATAACTGATATTGTTTAATTATATTGTATAACAATGGTATTTGAAACAACACTAGTTTTAGATTCTGAGAATGCAACCTATGGTGCAAATCACAATTTTACTGTGGATTTTAGGACACCAATAGCGTTTCACATTAATAAAACGTATAAAATAGCAATGATAAGATCAAAAGTATGGCACTCATAGTTTGGTCATAAATACTTATATTAATGGAACACAAATTATACTAAATTCACCCCCAAGTAGTTTATTGAATATACAAGTGAATGATTTAATATACGTGTCAATTAATAACATGTACTCATTATCAAGTATATTAATGCGTATAACAAGCTAGTCTGGCAAAGAAGATGATCTAAATGGTGAAAGAGTAACATATTATATTTAAATGAAAGAACAAATATATTAAACTTAATATATATATATATATATATATATATATATATATATATATATATATAATACAATTATTAGTGGTAATATATTTAATAATGTGTTTGATTCGATCAAACGATCTGTTTTAAGTGCTAGTAAAGTGTTTTGAGCCAATTACCTGATATGAAACCCCTAGCATTATTAACAATTAGAATAAAACCTATCGAAGGAGCTACAAGTTCTGCAACGAGAAAACAATCTGGGTCTAATGTTATGGGACACATTATTGAAAATGTCACAAAGCTAAAACTACCAAAAGACAAAAAAGAAACTATATAAGAATTCTCTAGTGTTAATAATAAGGTAACAGAAGTTTTGGAAGATATCTCAAACAATATATTAAATCAAAATTTAATGCAAATCTCATCAAATTTAATGGCTGGAAGCGGAATGAAACGATTATAATTTTATGTAATTTTAATATATAAATACGTTGACAGAAATTATTTCACCATATTTCGATTTTTGTTTTAGGAAAACCTTAATAAAACATTTGGATTGGATAACAATTTTAGAATCATTTTCAAATTATTATAATTCCTCAACTACAACGAATATGTTTTGGTTCAAGGATAACGGTAAAGGTTTGGCAAAACACAACGAGTTCAATACTACAACAAATTTATTAACTGTGGTAAATGTTGCAGATGATACAAGTGTATCAGGCTATTTATTTCGTACCTATTTTGCTGCCAACCTCTTGAGAAATCAAAATTATAACACTGGCTTTACAAAGAAACAATCTCTAGCAACAGGTGACACATAAATAAGTATAATTTTACCATTATCTACTGTTTTTTGTTGTTGTAGAGATATAGAAATGATAACAAGATGTGTTAAATATACACTAATATTTGGTAGTTCACATAACAATGGAATTTATTAAAAAGATACTGGTGTTGTGACTGATGGTAAGTTTCAAATTCAACATATCTCATTGTGGATTCCAAAAGTTGAATGCAATATAAAAATACAAGCCGATATAAATTCGCGATTGGTATCTGCATATACAAAATGATTATACTTCCAGCAAATGCGTGTGTGCAGACAACAATATAATCCAAACGGACTCTCGTCAACATGGAGAGTCACAATAATTGCTAAAGCTGACAAACCCCAATTAACCAATCTAACAAATAAAGGAGCTTATATTAGTGCTATTTTACCATTTATAAAATCATCTATATCAAAGATATTACTAAGACTAGGGGAGGTTCTTGCTACATTATTGCTAGCGACCGTTAGTGGTGCTATCACTGGGGCAACCCAAAAAGTCACAACCGGGTTCGGTATTAGGAAGAAACGAAGTAGGAAGAAATAACAGTATATAATATAATATAATATAATAACATAAGATGTCATACAATGAATTTGGATTGAGTTTAATTCAGCGTTAAAAATTTAAATTACGAGACGCTGCAAACAGAAATCCACTTCAGCAAGTTGCACCTAGGCTTGAGCCGTCTCAATTACATGGGAGTGACAAAACTGAGGCTGACAAAAACGCAAATAAAATGTATTATGAAATGAAAATAAAAAACTCACAGTCTTGATCTAAACTCTTCAGGTGCACTATTAAAACAGAACAAACAAGGTGGGTGTATTGACCCATTGCTTGCTGGTTTAACAGGGGTATTTATGCCTGGCCTTTTTGGTAGAGGATTAAAATTACTAGAGATTAGTGGTAAAGGTAATTAAAAAAGTTTGTCATTTTTTTAAAACCAGAAACAATACCCATCATTTATAAAAAGATGGAGCATTTACAAATTTACAGATTGAAAGAATTATAAAAAAAAGAATAAGATAAATCATTTCAGAGCATGTCTTAGCAAAAATATGTTGCCAAAAATTATGAACGCTAATGAAAGGATGATGATCAATATTGAAGACTATTTGGAAGGAAATGGCACACATTGGGTTGCTATTTATATTGATCCTAAAAATGATAATATTGAATATTTTAATTCATTTGGCCTTCCTTCAAGAGATATTATTAAAAAGTAAACGATACAAAGGATAAAGCCAATTAATTATAATAGGACACATATACAACATATTGAGTCAGTTATGTGTGAATGTGTGAATATTATTGTGTGTATTACATAATCCATCGTTATAAAGGTGAGCAATAAATTAATATATTATTTGAGTTTAGGAACCCAATTTTAATGAAAAATTTATAAAACAGCATTCAATAAATTAAGTAATATAATTATATTATAAAATCATATTGTTTGAAATGCAAGAAACAAACAGACAGAGGGAATGAAGTTATAACAAAAACCAAAACTGGTAGAAATATTATGAAAGGAGTATGCACACAATATGCGAGAATGAAAAAAATTTCTGCCAAAAACTATTTAATATAATTGTATAAATATTATATCATGTAGAAAAGAAACCGATACAAATATTGAAGTTATCGAACAAAGAAAAAATGTCAGGAATATCATGAAAAATGATTGTGTAGTATGTAATACTAGAAAACAAGATTTTTACCATCTAAAAGGGTGGTAAATTAGACATGCTTATGCCATTGTTGCGAAAGGTTGAACCAACGCGGCCTTTTTACAGATACTGTGGTCCTGGAAATCCGTTAGAAAATGGACCGCCGGTCAGTCAGCTTGATGGCATATGTATACGCCACGACTGTTATGATCAAAATCCTAGTAACAAAGACCAGTGTGACACAAATGTTGGATGAGTAAAAAGTACATAAGGGTAAAACTGTCACAGGATGAAGCCGGGTTGGGACTGGATTAGTGAAGACACCAAAAGCAACTGCGTTAATAAGATGTTTATTTATAAACGCAATTTAAAGATGAACAAATCTGACACCATTATAACAAAAAGATAAGGAAAATCATAAAGTTCCTAACATGGAACTATCAACAACAAGTAACTCAACGAGAAAAATCAAAGATGAATTTAACGAATGGAATTTTAAACAAACGTGAATAGCATCCTATCACCAATCAACAAATAAGAGTATATGATCTACACCCCAATATAAACAAGGTCTTATTAAGTACCAAGGGTGACCAAAGCATGTGATTTATGCACTTATCAATATGATACTCATCAATTTATCAATTCATCAAGCGATATTGGAATATGTATGAATTTATGAATATATCGTTCATATAACGAAAATGAAATGGGAATGCATGAAATTATGAATCTATCACACATATAGCGATATTGAAATGGGAATGAATGTAATTTTGCACAGATAGCAATATTGAGATAACAATAAAATGGAACACGCAATAAATATAACTATCGTGGCGCCCGTTTGACGACCAAGATGTATCTACGGTTCCACCCGCTCTAGTCCATGGTCAAGGAGCAACCACGCATGGTCCACCCCTCCCAGTCTGTTGAAGGATCCCTCGAGAGCCTTCACATTAACACAGACCCGTTGGTCGAGAAGCCTTGGTCCCCCGCATCGAGGAAACCAGTACACTCTTCCGAAACAACGTCACCAGACACAGCGTACACGTCACACGAAACCACACAGAGTTCTGTGACTTCACACCACCAAACCATACATAAGGAACAGCTAAAAGTATAACAACTAAACCGTGTAGTACGTATGACACGTTTAGTACTTTTGTATTGATATATGTTGCGCATGCGCGCACATGAATTACGTCTCGTTACACATTACATTAATCATTCAATGCATGCCGCGTATAATTAAATAATATCCGTCTGTTCAGTTACAACAAATAGCTAACTTGAACCAGCCTATAGTATTTCTAATATCATGGCGTTGTATGACCTAGGTATTGACTCTCTGTAGAATTTAGAATAAATTCTAAAACATCTAATATATGAAACAATTATGTCATATAAAACGAATAGTGAAAAAGAATACAATCTTAAATTTCACATACCTCTACAGCTGAAGTTTTGCTCCCGTAAAGAGGTAAGCTTTCTGACAAGACTCGCCGTAGTGTAATTTGTTTATAGAGAATTTGGTCTATATGTACTCTAGCTGTGACAGATATGCGCAGCAGCTAGGTACGTAAGTTTTCACTGCAGGCAATTTGCACGTGCAGCATGGGGTGGATCGCGCTCAGTATTTCAAAATAACCAGAGCCGAAAAAAATAAACAACCCCCGAGTAACGCTCTAGTCAGAAACGAAACCCGAATACATTGTTGACCACATATACATATTGATATAAACCATACAATTCCGTGACAAAAACATTCAGCACAAAAGTATTGAAACAATTCGTCGTGAGATCTATTATTAGCGCTAAAGATTAGCTTGGATTAGGCAAATAAAACAAATTTAAAAAAAAAAGAAATAAAGCCGTTGAGTGAGCCAAAACGGAATACACATCTAGTTGAAGAGTTGCATAAACCAATGATAAGAAAATTTACTGAACGCCGTGTACTAACTGACAAAATAGATTTTATATTGTCAGCTGATCTAGTTGATATGAAAACATAAAGTAAATGGAATAAAGGATATAAATATTTACTAAACGTTATTGATATATTAAGTAAATACGCTGGCGGCATACCAATTCATAATTAAACTGGCATTGATATAACCAGGGCTTTTAAAACGACCATAAGCACGAACAATCTTGAGAATATATGGGTTGACAAAGTTAGTGAATTTTATAATTAAATATTTTTAAAAATAGTTGCATGAGAACAATATTGAAATGTACCTCATTTATAATGAAGGAAAAGCTATGTGTGTTGACAGATTTAATCTAACATTAAAAAATATAATGTGAAAGTATTTCACAGCAAACAACACAAATAAATGGTTGGATGTTTTACCAGAAATAATATATCTAATAATACAAAACATATGAATATTAAAATGACTCTTCTCGAGGTTATTAAAAAAAAGTGAACAATTTGGAAATCTATATGGTGATTCTTTTTTTGAAAGAGGAAAACTGAAATATAAAATAGGTGATATGGTAATAATGTCACGTAAAAAGAAACATTTGTGAAAGAATATAATCCAAACTAGAGCGAATAATTGTTTAAAATAACAAATATCAGGTATACAAACCCAGTTGTGTATGAAATAACATATTTAAACGAAAAATTTGAAGAAACGTTTTATGAACAAAAATTACAAAAAGCAAAACAAACTATATTTAGAATTGAAAAAAAAAAGATTAAAATGCGATCATAAAAAGAAACAAGCGTTTGTTAAATGGAAAGGCTACGGACCAGAATTAATTTCATGGGTACCCATTATAGATATACAAACTATTTAAACGACCTTTTTGTAACCTACAGTAATATTTAATGAGCTTAATTTGCTTACATACTATTTTTTTTTCTGTAACACAGAACTCAGATAGAACTTAATAACTTTTTCTGAAACTACCCTTTAATTTACCTGTGTTTGAGTAATAAAAGTACCTATATCAATGTTCCCTTTGGAAATAATCCCTAAATGGGAAAAATCTATTAATAGTCCTCTGTAATATTATCAAATGATAAATAATAAATATCTATCCACAAAATGTTTAAAATCAGGAGATATACAAAACACTAAAAAATTAATAACCTAGATAAATAGTGTTATAATTTGTTAGTTGATCTCCTTATAAATGTTTTAAAATAAGAAAGTCATAAAGATATCAGAAGGCAAACTATTTTAGTATTTCACAACACCCTAAAAGAAATAAGCCGGAGAAATAATATTATAATTTGTTACCTAACCTCTTTCGAAAAATGTAAACACAAAATGTTAAATGTAAATATATTTGTAACAAATATTGAAAAAATATTGTAAACAATTTGTTAAAAAACTATGCATACAAATTTTAGAAAAATACATTAAAAATAATTGGCAACCAAAAAAAATTTGAAAATTTATTTTTGCAGGCGATACTCCTCTTGGACAAGACTATACAAATCACCTTTATTAGCCTCAAGTGTAGCTTTTCTCTACAAAGTAGAGAAGAGCTATTGTGCTACCGCCGGCATCAGCGTCGGCGTCCGCAAAAATAAAAGCATATAAATATCTGCAGCCTAACTGCATCTCAACCAATCTTTTTTCTTCCTTGGTCATAGGCAACGGTTTTGAATGGTTTTGAATGCTTTCAAAACACCTACCTCCTGAGCAGAGGGCTAACGGGCTAACTTTGTACATAGATGTACTTTATTTCTATATCCTTGATAAAGATTTTGCGTATAGTTCATGTTTTCCTTGCGGGCTTGGGTATGGGCTCGATGCGTTCTCCTCCGTATCGTTAGAGGCGACTAAGTGGAGGAAACATGTTTGCCGTGGTTTGCGTCCAGTGTCTTTGGTGGAGAGAATCCTATTAGTTAAGTAGAGGAGAGGCGGGTTGTTGTCACTCCGATGCAACACAAACTTCAACAGCTATGTTTAAGACCAATTCAATTTCACAGGTCTCAATATTTGTTAAGTCACCATTGTGATTAACGAAACATGGTGTTGTGTGTAAACCTTGGAAATAACATGGCCTCTGAAGGCCGTGGCAAGGGTCAATCGACTAAGGTTTCTTCTTTGCTCAAGTTATATCGACCTGTGTAGCCCTGACATGACGAACGAGGAGGGTGGGGAGCACGGATGACGATGCAATATTATTCAATTAAAGGAAAATCAACAAACCCAAACATCTATAGTGTGGGGACCTGGACTCAAAATGACTAGGAATAATTCAACCAGAGACTCGGAAAAGTCCTCTTCCGAGTCAAGAAAATTGGCTACGATTTATCATCATTAATCCAATGATAAGAATGAAAAGCTAACCAAGTTATCACCTTTCGTCATAGATAAAGCATTTCACAGTTTGGCTGAGGAGCCAATGCGCGTGAGAAAATTTGTATCCCGGATCTTACAAAAACACGATTTGCTCATACAATCTGGAAACGTGTTATGTACTGCTGACTGCCTAGACACGTTGGTATTAATGAGACTAAAAGCAGCCAAAGCTGCCACGCAGTCACCCGTTTCTGAATGGAAGATTCCACATACTGACGTCAACATATAATATATATCGGCATGCTCTACATAGTCGACAAAATATGTGGAAATGGATCTCCACAAAACAAGGTTCCTAAACATAAAATTCATCAATGGAGAGTGTCATCCGTCGTATAGAGTGATAGCAGAGACAAGATGGCACTGTGCCTATAGCGTGTAAGACTCATGCATACCCCCAGATGGTTGAACCTCGACCAGTGTGCATACTCTGCCAGTGAAACACATTCCCATCGAGTTTATCTACTTCCACACTGTGAGACAGAATTGTATTTTTCATGTGAGTTTAATTTAGGAAATTTATGATGCTGCATTAACCGCGAAAATATTGTGCTTTTTGAAGGAATGGGGTTGATATAAAAATGTGACCCTGTATGTATATATATATATATATATATATATATATATATATATATATATATATATATATATATATATATATATATATATTGTTTACCGATCCATTTTATTGCGTGTACATTTAACATATTTTTTTTACAGATTTACCTTTTATCTTTTATCTTTTAATTTTTCATGTTTACATTTATTTGGATGTGGTTATCTTCCTAAAGTTTTTCCTACAATTCTTGATTTTTACATTTTTAGAACTTTGATTGTTGCTATGTAGTCATTCTTGTACTGCGTTGCCATTAAACGCCAATACATACATTAGCTCATGTGGCACGCACACTTTATACATACTGTTTTACCTGGAATCATGAATATTTTGTGAGGGGATGCATCTTGACGAGTGCTACATCCAATTTCAAAGGTAGGTTACTGTGTCCCATACTGACTTCGGCTCAATTTTGTGTTTTAAGTTTATTATCAAGCGCTGTTCATGCTAGTAGTATCGTACCAGACGAGTGCATGCATCTCTTTTAGTACCACACCCTTTACAAAAAAGGTCACTGTGACCTTTATTTCAAAATTTGCTGTCTTAGGTCGAGTTTTTGTGTTCAGCTCATGACCATATAGGATTTTGTACATCCTGTTTACATACTGCTGTATCTGAAATCGTTAAACATGCTAAGGGGATGCATCTTGGTGAGTACTACACTCTCACCGCAAACATAGGTCACTGTGACCCATATTTAACGCTTCTCTAATTTTAATTAATCTTTGTTTTAACTGTTGTATACATCTCTATTAGTACCACAACCATACAAAAAAGAAGGTCACTAGACCTACGTTACGCAAGTTTAGGTTACGTCTGTGTGTTTGGCTGATGACGACATATGTTTTGTTTATGCATGCTATCTACAATCATGCAACTTGATGAGGGGATGCATCTTGATGAACCCTGCATTGCCAGTGCAGAAGTAGTTCATTATGGCCCATATTTTCACTGACATGGGTTAAATTTTGTAGTTGATGTTCACTTCTCTGGCAATTTTTATGTTAGAATCGTGAAATTGATGATTATATGCATCTCTGTCAGTACCACACCCTTACAACAAAAGAGGTTCATCGTGACGTATATTTCATCTTTTACTGGCTTTGGTTACGTTTTTGCGTTGAGCTCACGACGACATGAGTTTTAGGTATTCTATATGTATCCTATCCTACCTAGAATCACGAAACACGCAGAAGTCTTGCAGCTTGACAAGTTCTACACCCTTATCGTAAAAAGAGGTTTATGACACCTATATTTCATGCTTTAATGACTTTGTTGAAATTTTGTTTTTCCCGGGTTTTGTTTATGTTAGAATTATGAAACTTGATACTTAGTAATACACCCTCACAACCAAAGAGGGTCAATGTGACCTATATTTTTGCTTTGCTAACATAGGTTAAGTATATGTGTTTAGCTAATGACCACATAGAACTTTCCATAATCTATACTTCCTAGCTGCCAGAAGGCCCTTTCTGGTCAGGCAGTATGTACCAGGAATAAATATTTCTATTCAATGGTAAACTTTTCAGTTTAATGACTATGCATTTTACAGTGTTACAGGTTATTCTAAACAGGTTAAATGTGCATTGTGCATGTGACTTAGGATAGAATTAGATGAGTGAACTACATGCAATTTATGTGAGGCCTCAGCTGTAGTGGCTAATCAAGGTAACTACTCATGCATGAACTATGCTTCAAATACTAGTTATACTGGCTGTCACACCAAGTTTACTCAAACCCTTTGACTTCCATCCAGTAAAATCTGGCTTCTAGGGGTGGACAATGATAATAGCTTCTGACGCCGATTTTCTGAATAATGACTAAGAAAAGAAGAATAACAAAAATAAATAATTGTTTTTAGGAACTCATTATAGTACCTCTCATTTGATAATATAGGAAATAATGTTGCTTGTTTGTTTTTAATTGTTTTATGGGTTTTATGCCCTTTCACAGAGACCAACATTTCGTTGTTAAGATCACTTTAATCTGAATTTACTTTATGCATGTTAATTAATGTCTTCAGTTATTGCTGGAGACTTCTTAAATCATCGTTGAGGAGCGTGATGTAATCGTTGATTGCATTCTGGTTAGTCGTGTCCTGATAGTTACAACATTTTGATATGTCAAAATAATGTACGACTCCCTAAGTTCAACTATTATTTCTTGAAGTTTACATAAAGGTAAATTCCTTTGAACTTATAAGTAATAAGGACATTTATCCATCATGTTTTAATACAAATATTCATATTATTAAATCCAATAGGTATCATACCAAATTATTACTTCCCGTTGTATCATCTACATATGTTGAGATAATTCTCAAAATTAATATATTTACAAAAATACCACTTGCATATGTGTTGTGCGGCAGTTACCACCAACCGATTGATTCTATTCTTTTCTGCCGTATTTTACATAGAAATGTATTTAATGAACCATGAAGCTTTTGAATCTTTTTGTGCACGTTTTCGCAATAAAGCGTTTGCCAGGTCTAGATCTGAGGGTTATTTTAGGGAACAAGTCTCTTTGAAGTCTGGTTCAAGGACACTCTCGTGTTTCTTACATCTTTCCAATATGGCGTGGCAATATCAATATATTGTAAACGGTACAAGAAGGCAAGCCTATGACATTTCTAAAGTTCATTCCACTTTTATATATTTGTATCCCTTTAATTTTAAAAAAATGCATAGACCTTATGAGTCAAGATCCCATACAAACCGAAAGCAGCTATCTTGCTTCCGATAGACAAATATTGGAAAGAACATTAGATGAATCCCTGATCAAATTTAAGTGATATTCTCCTTGAATATTATAGAATGACAGAATCAATCGCAAGAAAACACGTCATACCGGACATTCACAAAAAGTTTAAAACCGAATCGGAAATAAAATCAATTAACACCACTTTTTTCGTAACCACTCTAGTAATCAGTTTCCTCTCTAGAGTAATATTTTACGAAAAAGCATTATTCAATTATTTGTTTTAAGCATGATTGTCATCGCTTCGTAGTCCCTGGGCGCTGAACTACAGCGTACATGGATATATTGTATTCACTATTATTTCAGCGCATCTGCAATATTGTACTTTTTTATTACATTAAACTTTGCAAACTCACATGTCCTGAGGACCTTGATGATTAGTTCGAGTTCTAGCTCTGGATGAATTTATGGTACTAATACAATAAAACCTGACTAAACCTCGATGCAAACACTATCAACTTTTTCATTTTATCAAATAGCATAAGAGCAAATTTTAACGATAGCTCCTTTTGCAGTTCAAACAAAATATTGATACTTGAGTTCCAACAGAGAACAACCATATCTTTGAGCGAACTCGTAATAACATGATACAACAAAACTTTGTTGCAGATATAACCGCAGGTAAAGAATACTTTATACCTAAACTATCTAAATAGAGATAAATTAAAACTACAATATTTAAAAATGCCGTCGCCATTGCTCACTGCTTAGACAAATTAAAGCTGTTATTTATACAGTAGTAACTTTGCATAAAGAGTCAGTTTCTTGCTGAAATCATGTTTTTTTTATTGTTGCACAAAGATGGAAACAAAAACTGAAATCGACCGCATTATTTCTCTTGAAGTCTTCATTACTTAAGTACAATTTATTTCTCTTTTGCATAATGATGAACGTGAAGGATATAATGACTATTAGTGTGTCTGCAAACTTCTACTATTACTAACCTATTCAAACTAATGTCTTGGTAATAATAACTCTTGTCGGGATTCAGCGAAATGTCGCGCCAGCTCATCAATTATCCAATCTGTAGTGTAATGTAAGAAGTAACCCGTGTTGCAGACAACACAATTACGTTGTACTTTTATTGCCCAATAATAAAATAGCCACTCTTTGACGTTTTCTAGAAATTGAAAAAAAGGAATTTTTTTCTGACGTTGTATTGACCTTTTTCTGAGATCAATACAATAAAACATTTGTTCTGTTGAATTCTTCTGCATAAGCCTCTCTCGTAAACATAAGATGGTACGGTAATACTTTTCTAAAGTCAATGAAAATACGAAGATCAGTTGATTAACATACTAAAAATGTTTAATTTCGATTACAGTATCAAAAGACACGTTCCCTTCAAATCCTTTTTATTTTCCTTGCTTGCTTGGTTTTTAACGGCACTTTAAGCACACTACTGGATATGTCATGCCGAGGAAATGGGAGTTAAGTTCCTTTCCCAAGAACATACTGAGGACGCCAACCCGGGCTGGCCCAGGAAGGTATCGAACCCACTATAATTGGATTATGAGTCCGCCGATCTTCCAAGTTAGCTACCGCGTCTCTGTGATTTTAATTTGCCTTTGTACTATGATACCATTAAAATGTAATATGCTAGTGAAATATGCTGGATCGTTGGATGCAGTGAAGAAGTTAGATAGGCAACATCACTCGATTTATAAAGTTTATACGGAGCAAATAAAACATTTGACATAGACCAACTTTATTTATGTAAGTTATGTAAGATACTAGCGTGCAAACTGCCCGTAGTTTGCAAACTGCACACCTAACTAAAAAATTCAAAGGAGAATGCAAAAATCGGGAGAAGTTTGCAGGGTGGGGTGGGGTGGGGTGCGCGGTGCGCTCTCGTCGAGCACACGGTTAGCATTTAAGGTAGTTGTGGTGATTTCCAATACGTGGTTGTTCACCTAGGCGTATTCCGATCAACAAAATGATCTGTGTAACACATGCAAATGTAAACAGTACACCTAATAGTATATAGAGGGTTGTCAAAGCAAAGTGTAAAGTGTGTGCGCTTGCTCACCCGCTTTCATTTTGAGACGATTTGCATCATTATCTTGCTGGACCTCAAACCTGTCCTACCAAGAACTGTGGAAATGGCCCCAAGGAAAATAATCTTGTGAACACAGTGTATGTTATCTGGGACATAAAACTAGATGTGGAAACAATCGCTGCTTCACTGAGTGTAATCAACATTTAATTTATTTGTAACACACAAAGCCTTAGTTTTTAAAACAAACTAAACAGGCAGAACTCGACGATCAAGGTGACGTTTGGCGGTAAACCCATTATTGAGACAAGATAGATTCAACATAGAACAGGTTCGTTATATAAATTTAAAATTGGATTCGCGAGGGAATGCAGCTATACAGTTTTCATGTGTTTAGAAGTTTTACTTGCCCGCTTGTGGTAAGATCAGCAAGATGTTGTAAATAAAAGGTTTCATCTTCAGATATTCGGTTTTCCTGAACTTTTCATATTCAAAATTTCACCATAGAGCATTTCCCTTCTTGGAAATGATGATTGAAGAAAGCATACTAATTGCGTTTTAACGACAAAGTGGAATTTGCGTTTTCTAACAATCTTTCAAGTCAACGAATATATTCTATATTCAAACACGACACGATGGCTAACTAGAACGAAGGCTCTGTCAAATTTCTCTTGCAAAAAAGTTGAAATATGCGATTTAATTTCAATACTTTTTCTTTCCCTTTTTATTTCAGCAAATATTTCACGAGGGTACGGGGTTAACTACACATGATCATTGATTCAGATGTAGTGACTTGTTACATTGTTTTGCATTTCATTTGAGTTCTACGCAACCTTGACATTATTTAGTGGTATATTGGTAATTTATTTAAAGTTACAGGACATCATCTGATTATTTTTGTAGGAGATAAAAAGATGTTCTTTTTGTGGCAACATATTAGTATGAGGAAAAGGAGATCTGGGACACCTATTGAACGATTCACTGGTATTTAAGTTTGTCACAGATACTCTGCTTCTGCTGAGTTGTTAAAAAATCTTTTTTTTTTTTACTTAATTCAGGAATATCCCAGAAACACGCATTCCTCATACTACAATGTAAAAACATTATTGCATAAAAGATGTAACAATCAAATATACGAGAAAATAATGTTTCGTATGTATTTTGAGGAATCTTGGTATAAAATGAACATAAGTCATGTTTAATTTGCCATAAACAAAAATATTCAATTGAATACATATAGTGCTCAACTTAATAGAAGCTTAACATTAATTTAAAAGAGAGAAAGAATAATGCAGAATACAAATGTTATATATGAAAAATGTGATAGACTGTAAAAATTTGTTTTAAGAGCGCAAATTTTACGTCACTAATTCACAATAAAATAATGTATCGACAATCAGCTGGTGAATCGTTAGATTAGTATCCCTATTACGCTTTGTTGAACAGCGAGTAAGTAAAATTGACAATAGTGTACAAACATATTCCAATATAGAAAAGGCCGTGATGACCTGTTCATTAAATAAACAATGATCCATGCACACTTATCTATTCTCTGATAAAACTCTAAATGGAAAAAGATAAATCATAAACAGACGCAAATTATTCATCTTTCTAACAGGCATATGTTCGTTTCTAAGTATCCTCGTGTGTATTGCAATTTTTTTTTTACATGTCCTATTGATAATCTGTTCTTTGGCTTGATAATCTTATCAACTATTTGTTTGCTTTCTCTACAATATTTTGATCAATGGATTTGATTCCAGCATCCTGTTGCTTACCTGAATCTAATTCATCTTCAAGGTTTTCATTCATGCTTTATTGTACTCTTTCAAGCTAAAAATATTGCACATATTTATAACATTACCATCTATTTCATAGAAAAAAATCCAAATTCAATTTTCAAAACGTTGGATCTAAAGTCCTGGTTAACCCGCTGCCGTTTTTTTTTTTTTAAAACTTTTCTCTTAACCGTGCACATCTGTGGCAAACATTTTAGCGCTTTTTAGATTATTTGCGCCTGGTAATTTCGACTGGATAACCACCTACTGTTTCTTTTGTCATCTGTTTTATTATTATTATTATTATTATTATTATTATTATTATTATTATTATTATTATTATTATTATTATTATTATTATTATTATCTCATTTACAGGTGTTTCACTTTTTCACTTTCTGAATTGTTATCATCGTCTGGTGCTAGGTACACTGAAGTTGCTACATCATCCGACTTAAGTTCAATTTTTGTAAACTTTCTTTTATATCTAAATGGAGGGGATATAGTAAACTCTTTTTTGATTTTATAATATGTGTTCCTATGCAATTCCATTCCTAAAGACTCCTTTATATTTGAAGTAATTGTGTCGTGAGCTATGTAATATTTACATCTTTTTAATTTTACAATAATGATAAAAATGTATCAATTCAAGGTAATGTGTTAAGCTGTCAACCAAAAAAAAAAAACGCGTCATTGTGACACGACAAAGCTTCCTTGTTCATCATAATGTTGAACCTTTCATGATTGTATGGTCTCTTCAGATTCATTTTTTCCTAATTTTCCTCGTGACTGTATAAAATGTTGCTAACAGCACATATCAAATCTTAAATTTTGCTTGATTACACACTTTGTAACTACTATGCATACTTTTCTTTCATCTGCATCCGTTCTATACGAACACAGTTTTGATCTTAACGCACAACACTCTCTAATAGGTGTACTGTTTAGCGCATCCTTAAAAGGTCCAGGAACTTTCCTGTTTTTAAGTAGAATACCTCATATATTGTTCCTTTTGAAGTCGCTGTATCTCAAACATTTATATTGTTCTTCGTGTCATCATAGAAATTATTCGTCTCAACACTAATGCACATCTGTCTCGGTTAAAAGTAGCCTAATGCGATCATTGTTTTTTGTTTTGGGGTATCTAGTCATCATATCATCATATTCTCTGTCATCTTTGCTTTTCCATCTTCATCCGTGTAAAATTTATGATTCGATTTTGCGTATCTAATCATGCTTATCCCTTCTTGTGTTCCACTCCTAATCGTCAGGAACATGTCGTAATCCGTTAAAGGTTCAAGTTCTCTTTATTGAGGTATTATGAGCGAAACCGGGTGCACTCTAACAATGTGCTGGGTCCAGTTTGTAGTGTTTCATAGAGATATTTCGGAATTTTTAAATATGTCATACAGCATCAATGTATCCTTCGTGACGTAATAGTTGTGGAGATCACCTAATCTGTCCAAGTTAAAGTAGTCCATGATATATTTAATGTACAATCGAAACAGCTTCGTTTCTTTCCGGCGGAGGGAACCGTAGTGATACTTCCCAGATTGGTAAGTTTTGGGCGGACGAACATCCAGCTAGCTGTGCGAAGAACAGATTCTTATAAAACGATAAGTGTTGAAAATAACACTCGACGACGTTTTCACAATCGATGAAATACCTGCACAAATGTCAGCGGAAGCATAATGTTTTGTCTCCTTAAGTGAAGATCATAGGTCTCGCATTGTTAGCTTTTTAGTTTTTCATATGCATGCCTCGCCGTTTTATAAAACTCATCGTACTTTTATTAACACAGTCGGTACCACTACAACAGTCGTCTTGTTTTCATAATGACTTAATTAGAGGTATAAACATAATTCTGATTGAACGTGTTTAGCTGTTTTGATTGTGTAACTTTTATAAAGTCTATAGGATACTGTATGATATTGGGATTTTTCTTTTCCACAACACTCTCAAAGTCGCAGTAAATAACAAAAGGAACTTTAACTTGATGTTGAACATTTTGAATGTGAATGTTTATCCTTTTATGCACGTTTTATAAAAACTAAAGCAATTTGAGCAATTGAAATTTCGTCTATTTCGATGGTTAATTTGTGATGATAGTAGTTTTGAGATATCCATAATACCCACTAACTTTACCTTCCTTCCTTATTCTCAAAATTAAAAAACCTTTAGCATATCTACGTGTTTTTCTTTCTCATGTTGTATCACTCTCCCGAGGCTAATGTGTTTATCTTCAACTATTTCATACACATTGACAGAGATATTGAATGTATTTTCGATTCTATCAATGTCCTCTATTTGTATCTGACAATTATCAAACGAATAAGCGTATCCACTTAAATTGCATTTGAATGGTCTGTATATATAGCATCTTTGTCGTTTGTTCAAATTGACTAAATGGCATGGAAGAAGATTTGTTGTTGTTGCTTTGCACGTTTATGCAAGCATGTTATAAAACCCAATTTGGTAATTCTGTGTATAAGCTGCCCCTGATCGGTTCAAACTTGCCAATATTCATTGTCAATAGTCAATCCTACCAAATACCCATGTCGCACTATCCGTGATCTTCTGTTCGAATAGGGCGTTGAGTTCATCCAAAATAGCATTGAACACTGATTGTGCTGAATATTGATTTGAAATTAGTATTATTTCTCTTCTATCCCTATATCTGTTAAAATAAAGTGTCTGAATCACCTTCAGGGAAAGTTGAACAATTGCTGGATCAATTCTGTTGAGATTGTATGTGTGGTTAAACCTGACTGAAAAACACGTAGATGTCCTGCTCCTTACCGCCTGAGAATTTGTACGCTTTGACAACATCAGTAAAAGATGATGCATTTTTAGGTTTGTTGTTTTCTCAACTGTTATTTGTCCTCCCTGTCCTGAATCTGCTGTTATTCAACCTTCTCTCTGGCTCTCGTTTCAAGCTCTTATTCCGTCAATATGTCTTCTTATCTGAAACTCCTTGTGTACCTCTGCCTTTTGCTGCTGTTGCTATCTGTTCTTCCATCACGTTCATGCATCCTTTTGACACCATTATTGATTGTTGATGATGAATGATTTTGATGACCAGAAAACATCGATTTATTCAGTGAAAAATATTGATGAATAGAATTGTGCAAAAAATCTTGCTGACTATAAATCTTTGGTTTATTACCTAAAACGATGATTGTGTACATTCTAGCTGACTAGAAGTCACTGATTTGTTAGCTAAAAATAATTTCAAAGTAATACATTGATGAGTAGAAGTCGTTGACTTATCAGGTGAAAATTATATCAGTGTAAAATATTGCTGACTAGAAGACATTGATTTATTAGGTACATATGATAATCGATCGTGTAAAATCTTGTTCACTAGAAACAATTGATCTATGATGTAAAAATTACTTCATTGTATGTTTTACTTAAAATTATTTACATATCATTTTTGTCATGAATGTTCCATTTTAAGTGTGACCATATTGACGTATCTGCCAGAAGATAAACTAGGAACAGCTGAGGAAGGTTGTTTACTTAGTATTTGAGTTCAAGGACGGTTTTGGTAAACAATTTGTTGATTCAATTTGAGGTCAAGGTTGATTTTGTTAACAGATAAAACTAGAATTTCGCTTCGAGCTGTGTGTTAAGAGTCACATACACCAAAATATTATTTCATGTGACCTATCTTTATATATACCATGTTTAGCGAACTGTTTTTCAGTTTTCGACCGTAACATCAGTCTTTAAAGAGCCATTACAGTTGTGAAAAATAATTCCAAATTCAGAGAGAGGAATTTTTAAAAATATTGATTGGATTATAAAAGAGCTCATAGGATTTTGGATTTTGAATTGACGATTTTGGGATTTATGTGAACTTATTCAAAGATATTCTGGAGTACTTCATTTTGGCACATCGGACATAAAAGACTATTGGCACATCAACACATTCAAGGATACAATCATTCACTCGGAACATTCTATATTTAAAACTTGTGATTAGGACACGTAAGATTATTGGATTATTTGGATTTTAATTCACGTTACTGTAAGTGTCTTTTGAATTTTCACTTTAATTGTCTAGAAATAAATTACTTGTTGATTTTTACTTGATTTGTAAGTTTCGCTTTCTTTCTGTTACATTTTTCTTAGACCATAGAGTCGTAACAATATATATATATATATATATATATATATATATATATATATATATATATATATATATATATATATATATATATAAATAATACCTAGTTTCACGAAAGTTGTTCAAGAGATGTGTCTTGACGAGTACTACATCTTCATCACAGATGTGTGTCAGTGTGACCTATATTTCACGCTTCAATGACTTTTATATAATTTTGTTTTTTAACTTTATTTCTCAAGCTGTTTATGCTATAATCGTTAAACTAGTCGATTGTATGCGTCTCTATTATTACCACACCGTTCCCACTAAAGAATGTCACTATAACCTATATTTCACATTTTACTGGCTTAGGTTAAGCTTTTGTGCTTAGCTCATAACCAGCTAGGATATTTTAGCACCCCGTATCCATATTGTTATACCAAAATTCACGAACGTTGTTGAGGGGATGTATCTTGATGCGTATTGCACGTTCATTACAAACGTAGGTCACTGTGACCCATATATCATGCTTCACTTCCATGGGTTCAAACTTAAGCACTGTTCATACCAGAATCATCAAACTAAATATTGTTATTCATCCCTATTTGAGCCACCTGTGTTAATTTCTCAGACACTGTTTATTCTAGAATCGTTAAATGAATGATGACATGCATCTCTGATACTACTACACCGTTAGAATAAATGAGGTTGATCGTGACCTACAGCCCATCGTTTACTGGCTTTGCTTATTTATTTATTTATTTATTTATTTTGCATTTAACTTATGACCACATGTGTTTTAGCATGTTATGTTATAATATTCTACCTAGAATCCTAAAACTTGGTGAGCGGATGTGTCTAGATAAGTTCTAGATCATTTTGGCAAAAGAGGTCTCTGTGATATATATTTCAGCTCAGTGACTTCCAATCTTATGTTTGAAGCTTATTTCTTGGGTGCTGTTTATGTTCCAGTCATGAAACATGACAATCGGATGCATCTCTGTTAACACTACACCATTGAAACAAAGAAGGCCTCTGTGACTTACATTGTATGTGTATGCTTTATTAAGATGAGTTAAGAATTTGTGTTTATGATCACATTGATTCATACATGCTAGACCTATATACATCGTAGCCTATTCAGAAGGTCCTTTCTGATCAATGCAGTTGGAAGTATGAATACATATGCTTATTTAGTAGTAAACTTTCCATATTAATAACTATGGATTGTATATTGTGATATATTACCCTCAAAGGTTAACTATGTATTGTACATGTGAAATAGTATAGGAGTTAGGTGAGTGGATTGCATGCTACATTCTTTTCGTATGAGGTCTCACCTGTAATGGTTAATTAAGGTAATTATTGATGCGTGAACTATGTACTAATGACTGCCACTCCAAGGTCACTCAAAGCTGTGACTTCAACCCAGTAAAATCTGGCTTCTATTGGTGGACAATATAATAGCTTTTCAAGCAGATTTTAAAAACAATGATTTAAAATATTAATTCAAAAGTACTATAATTTGTTTTTTTATCAACTTATTACCTCCATTTTGATATGATAGAAAATAATGTTCTTTTTTATCCTTTATGTCTGTTATGGCCTCTCACAATATGTAGGTAGATAGGTAGGTTGGTGGTGAGTGGGTAGGTAGATGCTTTCACAATATCACAACATAATACTGGCTATATAGTGTTAATTAAAAATCTAAATTTCAAATTTAAAAAATTATTAAAAGTTAAAATGCAAAGATAAAAAGTGTCCAAGATCACTTTAGTCTGAAATTATTTTCTGCATGATAATGTGTATAATGGCTACTGGAGACTAGTGAAAGTAGAGGTGAGCTATGTAATCGTTGATTACACTCTGGTTGCATTGGACTATGGACACTATCTTACCACTATCTTACTCCTTGTTCCGTAATAGTGTAGTAGTCTAAAGTATGACTAATTCAGATATTAATCTATTGCTAATTAGTGACCTAAAATGTGTACTCTTAGAACAGTTTATACAGTTATACCATATTTGCGTATATAGATTTTTTATTCAGTATTATTCTCTATTTATTTTTTAAAGATAATCATTAAGCATCTATTGCAATTGAGCACTCCATTTAATTGTTGATCAAAATCAATTGATTGTTTCTCTACATAACAAACCAAACATTCAATTTGTTTTCATTTCATGCTAACATTCTTCAATATACATATGTAACTGTGTTTTCTGGTCCATTTGATTGCTAAAGAGATTACGCAATATGTGTTTTGGTTGCCATTTTACCATGAATAATGAGAGTGTGTGGTCCATATATGATTTATAAGTTTCAAGAAAACTTGATTTTATCTTTAACAGCTGCGGAGAAGTGAGCAACGAACATCAAAGCGGTAAACAACGGAACGGACGAGCAGCTGAGATAAAAATGGAAATAAGTCAATTGTTCAAATAAGTGTCTCAGATGTCTCATGCACAAAACTACTAATATGTTTAGATCATTCTTCATTTCTTTGTAAAATATGCACACAGTTCACAGTTTAAATCATAACATCAATATTATTCAGATTTTATGATGCGAATGATCTCTCGCTAATGTAAATAAGATAAAGTGTCTGTGATAAGTAAAGAAAATACAATTTAGCTTCATGGTATGTTATCCAGGAGTGGAATACAAGAATGCGAATTGGAATAATTTCAAGAAAAGCGTAAAATACGAATAAGAACACAAAGCTTAGAACATAAAATTAATTATATTGTTATATGGTTATCGTAGAAATATTGTGTGCAGTAGAAAAATGTTTATCCAACGTTCCTTATTATGTAGAGGAGAACTTACAATAAGTGAAGAAAAATTGACAGCTACCAACTTATAGCCAGTAAAACAACAACAATTGTAAACAATAAAACAGCGGAATGCAGCAGCGTTATACCCAGCCACTAAAAGAGAAAAAGTTACTTAACTGTTTACACTAATTTTAGTAACCCTTCTCAAAGTAACTTCGTTGCAACTTAATGCACTTTTCTCATTTTGTGCCCTGTGTCCTGAAACGGTGATTGTATCCCTTAGTTCTTCTCTGCTTTCGTAATGGTTTCTCCGTAACGAATCTTTCAATTTTGGAAAAAGCCAGAAGTCGCAAGGAGCTAAATATGTGCTATATGGTGAGTGATTTAGGGTTTCAACGCAAAGTTTTGTAAGGTCTGCATTACATATATGGATGTGTGTGCGGGGGCGTAACTCTAATGCAAAATGAAGCCACCTCTCAGTAGGTCTAGACACTTTTTGCGCATGGTCTCACTTAAATTATATCTGAATACTGTGGAATATTAAGGTCCATTCAATGTGGTGCTCTCCGATACAGTGTGGTTCAAAATTAATGCACCTAACCTTTCAAGCAGATTTGGATGAAACAAAACATGCTTTTATAGCTCATGGCGAACTTGTGTGCTTCCACGCATGGCTTTGTGTCTTACTCTAGAGTTCAAAGTAGTGTATCCAAGTTTCATGACATGTAATGATCTCATTTAAGAAATTATAGCTTTCTTCTTTGTACCCGTGTAATAATTCTCAGCGGATGTTTACCCTTCAAGCGATTTGTTCTTTATCAAGCAAAAAATCTGGGCACAAACCATGTACATTTCTAATTCATTAGTCAGAATTGTCTCTGCATTTCCGTATGAAACATTAAAATTGTCTGCTACCTCTCAGACAGTAACACGTCCGTCTTCTTTCACATATACTTCCACATAATTATTTTCAAAGAGCTGTCTTTGTCCTACCTTTTCTTTATCATCTTCAACCATCACTAAAAATGTTTTATCCATCAACTGATTCCATATTTTGTAAGTGCTTTAGGTTCATAATTAACATCCAATTCAGCTTTTATCTGTGTTAAGGATTTTCATAATTTTACGGACTCACTTGCCATTTTGCCACTGAGTCTACATATATGACGTAGAAAAAGATGACGTCCCTAAGCTTGTGATATCATCAACTTGAAAATGATAAGACGTTTTAAACTGCGACGTTTTTAATTATAAAACGGCGATTTTTATGATGTTGGGTTCCTTTGTTTAGAAGATGTTGCATTTGTTCTACAACTTTTTGATCAACTATCGTACATAGCAATGTACATATGTACGAACACCTCAAGAAAGAGAGTAAAGAAGTGATATCAAGGTTACCGCATTGCAACCTTCCATTGACGATGTCATAATTAGATGATGTTTACTATTAATACAGTCCCAGTCCTGATCTTCACAGAAAAACATTAGTTGTTTAGCCAAACGGCATAAGAGGGCAGCTCCTTTACAGAAAGTACATAAAGTACTGAAAAAGCGCCGGCCTGTTCTGAATCGTTTTGAATTTGATCCCAACCCATTTATATCGTTTCTTTGAAACACATACCAAAATTCTACTTCTTTCGTGACTGACAATATTTTATTATCATTCACTTTCATCACAAAATCGCGCGAAGATTATTCAGCAGACATGTTCTTGTTGTTGTCGTCGTTCCTGCTACATTTACTTACAACTTAAAGAGAAAAATAAATTAGACCTGGAAAATAAAAGCTATTTAAATGAAAACGTAGAAAGTGTCAGTGCAAAAGAAAGTCTGATTTTACCAAACTTTACAAAAACACGAGGCGATGTGTAAAGCAAAGTTTCGTACCTAATGTATGTCTTTCAGAATGAAAAATAAATTTCGCATTCCATAAAATACTTTGCACACCGTATTTTTGCACGCACCTAGTACATTGATAATAGTAGATAAGATAAAGTACATGACGTGCGGTGCTGAAATATTTGCTGACTCTTACCAGCAGTGGATTAGCGACGCTAATGCAACTTGGTCTATGCACCGCATTCATTGGGATGAAATTAGTGGCGTACTAAGGCTAAATGGCGCCCGGGGCGACGATGATGACCCAAAGGTGCAGAATACAAGGCCCGAATTTTTATCACCTGTTTAGGCGCCCCAAGACCTCTGGCGCCCGGGGCTACCGCCCCCCCCCCCCCCCCCGTTAGTACGCTACAGGATGAAATACAAACCTACATGACCTCTACATAACAATAACTATAAATATTGCAAATTATGACCTATTATCTAACAGATGTGATTCGCAGTGGACGAAGAGCCAAATTAGAAATTGTTGGCATGATTGAGATGAAAAGTCAAAAGAGACAGAGAGGGGATCATGAAATAAAATAGATTTGTGCAACGTTTCAGTTAATATATCTTCCTCTTTTGTAACAGAAAAAAGCTAAAGTTACTTCCCTTAGATCTACACGAGTATATTAGACATTGGAATAACAGCTCATTTTTTATATTGTAACGTTGCTATTTGTGATCACTTGTCTTTTCGAGAAAAAAAATGCCGCATTCCGAAGTATCAAGACGACGAATACATTGTAATTTTCATTTGAAATGGCTGTGAATGGAAGCTTTACAAAAGCAAATTAGTATGTATTGAATGTATGTTGTTTTGATAGTTCCATTACATTTAGTCTGCAGATATTACCTCCATTTCGATAGTTCGTTTATGGAGATGCTATGTCAACTCCCTAAAATTTACTAAAATTAAGAAGCTAAAAAATAAACGGAAGAAATGACGAGAAGGTTGACTTACGGAGAAATCTTTAACACTGCAATAATTTTTTTCATACAAAAATCATCAGACAAATAAACATGAAAAATAAATTATCTTTTTCACCAAAATGTCATTCGAGAAATAGAAGTCTCTTATTATCACAGTATTATTATAACATGGATTATGCACTAGAACATGCAGCAATTTCAATCATATACAATAGAATACGTGGAATGGATTTAAAATAATTTTTGTGTTATGAAAATTATCTCGTTACATACATATAAATGTAACAGACGATACAGAAGGCCTTTTAAAATGGTTCCCTTTGCTATTACTAAAACAGAAAACGACTGATACTTCTGGGGGGTTTTTCAGAGTAGATGTGTATTAGAGCTGGTGTTCCCCAAGGATCCATGTTAGGACCCTTCCTTTTTATATACATAAATGGTTTCGTACATTATATACACTCCAATATAAGTTTATTTGCAGATGATAGAAGTCTCTTTCTAATCGTAGATAACCCAGTCGTAACCGCTCATAACGTCAACTATGACTTGGAAAAAAATCTATAAATGGGCAAATAATTGGATTGTACCTTTTAACACTTCCAAAATTGAATCCTTGAAAATTTCTAAGAAAATTAATAAATATTTCCATCCAACACTATTCATATTCATCCAAAGAGTTGAGGAACTCACACAAACATCTTAGAGTTTTTCTCACGAACGACAGCTCATTGCACAAACAAACAGACTATATAAAAGAAACACATGGTCATAAATATTTATATCCAACACTATACATATTCAACCAAAGAGTTGAGGAACTCACACAAACATCTTAGAGTTTTTCTCACCAACGACAGCTCATTGCACAAACAAACAGACTATATAAAAGAAACCCATGGCAAAGACTTAAGAATGAATGTAATGTGCAGACTCAGATTTCAGTTTGACAGGAAATCTTTACAAATTCCAAATACGTCTTTTATACGATCTATTCTGGAATATGGTAAATTATGGTTTAAAACAATATTTTATTACTTGAGAAAAGTGAACTCGAAAAATACAAAATGAGGCATCCAGAATAGTGACTGGTAAAATAGAATTAGTATATATTGAAGCTTATATGTCTAGAAATAGGATGAGAAATTCTTGAATATAATTGGATCACCTCTTTGTAGATGTAGACTTGTAGAAAATACACAACACTTTATTTTCTTTTGCGAGTATTACCAAAAACAGCGCATCGAACTTTTTCAATCCCTTACACCATGTGGTAATTTAATATTAAATACTTTTTGGTATGGTGATATAACGCTCCATATGAAGTAAAACATTCGTATTATTATGCCATTCATACATTTATTGAAAAGTCAAAAGGATTTACTTAGTCGCACCTCTTGTTAACACGCATGCGCTTCTGCGGGTCATAAACGGCCGTAAACAATAATTCCTTTTTTCAAAATAATTTGCCTTCGCTTCTGCAACGAATCGCTCTAAAAGGAAGCACTGTTCACTTTTAATCTCGCTTTTTTCTTCCTTTCTTTTGTTCTGCCCCTTTCTTTCCTCCTTATTTTCTAAACTTATTATACAAGGTCCCATACATATTAGTTAATAGTTTCTCTTTTGTATCTTCTTTCTTTTCTTTATTCTCATTTTGTATCAACTCCTTCGTTGCTCATCTTTATGCTTTATATTTTCTTGATTACACGCTAAAGTTTAATATAGAAAGTCTTCACTTTGACTATTCAACAATTTAACATTTTTGTCATTTAAATTCAACATCAGTAGCCATATATTCACATCAATTTAAAATTGTTGTGTGGTCAAAGGAGAAGAGTAATATATGCTATTGACTTTTCGTACTAATCCTTTCCCTTCTATACTATACATGTAATCTCCAATCTCCAACTACAAATTTATGAAAGTGCACACAGTATTTGTAACTATATATATATATATATATATATATATATATATATATATATATATATATATATATATATATATATGGAAGAAATTACTGCAGTTGCCTGCAAGATTGCTGTAATCAACATTTTTCACCAAGTTTTGTCAGGTATATAGTTAGTTCTAATTGCACGCAGTACTTGTAACTTACGATCAGTCCTGCAAATAGTCACACAAATTTACATACATATTTAATCTATTTGAGATCAACAATTAAAAGATAATTGAATAATTTACTTATTTTGACAGTGTCTTGTTGTTCGTCAGGTTCCTAGTAGTTGGCCAGCCCTGACCAGAAACCTATCCATATTTTATGTTTATCGAACTTCACATTATTACAGTTCATGTGATCAATAATCCGACAATATTAATCGTGTCTTAAATGGCAGGGAGCTGTCAATTTTCTACGGGGACTTTTTGTTTAAACATTACCCCTCACACCAGTTGTGATTGGTTTCATTATTTAAACTTGCCATGTTCCTTTGATTAGCCAACAGGATCAACTGTCACATGCACTGCATTGAGTGCCTATTTCTTCAACAGACCAAAGTGAAAGCGTAGTACATATACTAGATCACGGGCATTCACTACGTCCAACCGATGATGAAAGCAACCGTACCATATTTTGGTGTGTTGACAAAAGACAAACATTCGCGAGACTTGTTTCTTTAAGGGTTCTCCGTGAGGGGCTGGTAGTATGGACTGTGATTACTTAATCAGATAATGAGTAGCAATCACCCAACACTCAACTACGGAATTATATAGAGTTAATTTGGTACCTGCTGTAGGTACCCTGAGGGACAATTCAATGGTTTGTCGCTGGAAATATATAATATTCCATTATAATATTTAACACGATCATTTATAGATAATATTTTTCGGTTTCCAGAAAGGGCTTCCACATTGGGAAAAAATGGTTGCCTGGCATCAATTTTGAGTTGTATCGGGCTCCGGGCAATGGATTTTTCTACCCCTGTTAAATAAATTTATATACGTTTATACACGTTCTCCTGCTATAAAGTATTCTAGTAAGTGATCCTGAGCACTACGTATTAACCGAGATGCACATTATTCAGAAAAATATGATAAAAAATCTAAATGAGAATGGACAGGCTATACATTAAATAAATGGACTGAAAGTCTCGTCTCCTTATCGTAGAAGAGTATATTATTAGTTATTTGCCGTGAAACTGGATTTTGATCAAGTCTCAATAAAGGTCCATTCGGTTTTGAAAAACGAATGTCTTGCAACATATTTTGCTTGTTAAGAACCAGCTACTGTAACGATCATTATGCAAATTTATAGCACATACCCTTTTATACACTCCTTTAATAATGTAAATTGTATACTCAATTTCTCAAGAGGTTAAATTCTTTCTAAATTACACGTTACACAAAATATGAAATGACTCTGACACTGATACTTAATACTTTCTCCCAATGTAAGATAAATCCTCCAAAAATAGGCCACTACAGAATAACATATGTACATTCTAGGTTGATTATCTTGCTGTAATAATCTACATAGTTGCTGTAAGAATGTACATCGTTGCTGGAATAATCTACATAGTTGCTGGAATAATCTACATAGTTGCTGCAAAAATCTACATAGTTGCTGTAAGAATGTACATAGTTGCTGTAAGAATGTATATAGTTGAGGCAACAAATCTACATAGTTGCTGTAATAATCTAGATAGTTGATGTAATAATCTACATAGATGCTTTTAAAAGTTAAATTTATACAGAAATAATGTATAATATTTTGTTCTGTAGCAGTAAAACGTATTAGGGGAATGTTTGTAAATTAAAAGGTGCGTTTATAATACACAGAGCAAACTCGAAGGTATTCAATTGTTTTTGCTTGTTTTAACGACAATTTTAACACATTAATGGTTATATCATGCCGAGGAAATGGGAGCTAAGTGCCTTTCTCAAAGACACATAGAGGCAGCCGACCAGGTCTGGTATGGGCAGGTATCGAATCCGCGACCCTTGCATTACGAGTCTATCGCTCACCCAACTGAGCTACCGCGGCTGTATTTAAACCTATTTGTAGCAATATTAATAAGGGAAATATTACGATGGACAAGACACTGTAACAAATTAAATAAAATACTTGATATGAACTGATAACTAAGTGAGAAAGAAACTTGGATTAAACGAAATCGTATGTAGCATTTGATAAAAACTTGTTTGTTCGTTTGTTTCTTGCTGGGGTTGGGGGGGGGTATGTTCTCTGCTCGATGCGTCTTGATGGAACCGTTTGGGGTTTCAAGGTCAAGACTTTATCAAAAGTCATAGAGGGGAGGTCGATTGTTTGAACGAAATGACCCTCCTAATTTAGAAAGAAACATAATATTTATTTAGCGCATTGTTTAAGAATTCGCATTTTTGTGTCTCTGTGATTGTTCATTGACTTTATTTGTTCTTTATTGTTTTGTAACAAAATAGTGCAAAATGTTAAACTGAGCAAAATCTTGTTGTTCGTCTTTCCTGTCGTTCGACTTCTTCTACTAATATCCTTATCCATGTATTAGTAGATTGTTTTTGGACCGTGAACTAGCATATAATTAGGCGGGCCAAAAGTCCCAATTTTCGGATAATAGCGAATACTAATATTAGCATGCGAGACTAAAAATATATAGATATGTTAGAAAAATCTTAAATTGCATCTCACGAAGCTTGTCATTAGTAAAGATCGTATTATTATGTTGTCTAGGCCCTAGTGTGACTATATTTCTCAGCAATTTTCCTCCAACGGAGATTTTCCATTATCTCGCTTATAGTATTTCTGACAATAATGGGATTGTTGTGAGAGGTGCATATCATGCAAAGAATGAAAAACCACTTATTAGTTTTCATACTGTGCAGTTGGAAGTATTTTAATCTTGAAAAATGAGTTGAAGAATCCAAAGAAATTTGAGGAAATGCTCAATTTTTTCTCACAGTTAAAACAAGAGTAATTTCAGGAAATTTCAGAACATTATAACTGTATTTTAATACATAATGGTTGCTTAATGTTCAGTGAAACATTCATAATTCAAAAAAAAAAGCAATGATACAGAAATTTCGGAACATTATAACTGTATTTTAATACATAATGGTTGCTTAATGTTCAGTGAAAAATTCATAATTCCAAAACAAGCAATTAGAAAGATAGTCAAAAAGCTCAGTCTGAGAAGACAATTTGAGATGTTTAGTGAAACTGAGACGAGGCTTTTTGTGACTCTTTATTTTGTGACTGTATAATTTGTAGAATACGCTTATTCAACTTTGAGATGCGAATAACTATTGATGACATTCAATCTAAACTATTTTAATGGGTTTTATTAGATATATAAATTGTCCTTTTTGAAATTAATTAACTTAAAACAAACATTTAAAATGTAAGTAAACTTTTGTCGCATTCCTCTTTATGATTAAATGTATGGATCTTTTGTTATTCAGTTATGCAGGCACCTGAATTGGTTCTCATCATGACACTATACAATTTATATATAAATTAATCAATGATAAATATATATATATATATAATATATATATATATATATATATATATATATATATATATATATATATATATATATAATATATATATATATATATATAGACACCGGGATTTTTGTAGGGTTTAAAAAAAAACAAATACCGGATTTTAGTTGCTTCGCTGGAGATTCTTCACAGGAAAAAGAATAAACAAAGCAAAACATTATCCTACTAAATGCTTTGTTGTCCCTTCCACAGATTTTCTTGTGAGCACAAAGAATTTACGCCTTATAACTTCGATTCCTCTGTACAAAAAATATTATTTTGCTCATATAACTTCGATTCCTCTGTCAAAAAATAATATTTTGTTAAAATAAATTAGAAATTTCAAATAATCTGTTCATCTTGCCAGTTCATTTGTATTATGGTCTTCGCCTGATTTCAAACTCACGAGCCTCTTTAAAAAATAGATCTAGGACTAAGCTAGGCTACATTTAAATGACAACTGCTAACAGTACTTATTAATGATATCTAATAGGGAGTGATATTCCACCAAGAAAACAAAGTCAAATACATACAAAAAGAGATATAAAAAGTGCTGGATATATTTTATGTCTGTATAAGACCTAGATTCAAAGTTCAGCTTATTCTTCCTGGTTTCTTCTAAACTACGTCTATTTGTTCCTCTGCAAATGTGGAAGGAGCATATAGTGTTATAATTGTCCTACCGTCAGTAAGTATGTACGTCCATCAGTCCAGCCTGTTAAGTTCTGTGTTTCAATCAATATGGTGGAGTATACGAGTTACATGAGATCAGTTCTAATTATTCTTATTTAGGAATATATTTATCATTACTATAAACTCTTTCGTAAGGAAACACCATCAGGTGAAAAACAACTATATTTCTTCTTTATGTAAATAACCTTGCAATCCTTTGAGAGCCCTTGTTTAAAATAATAATAATTGGATTCAATGTAGGTTTTCTCTGTAAGACATTTATTCTATAATTGATTACCTGTTCCAAACCCGTGGGTCATATTTCTGTCTGTGAGAAGAAAGTAGGTTCGTAACTGATTGATAACACAGTAGTTTAAATTGTCCGTTTAAGATAACATTTTAATTTCTCATGAGCAACAAGAACGTATCTTACAATAAATATGTAAATATTCAGTATCTTACATTATTCTACGAGCTCCTCATCCAAATAAGTTAGAGAGGTGTGTGGACCATCTATTGAGAAATTTGTAACAACTAATTTTCTAATAGGATCCAATGACACATTATAATATTACTTTTAAATTTGACTCATACAAAACAGGAATCCCGTGTTTGCTGGGATACCAGGGTCATATGTTAATGATTTAATGCAAACTTAGATAAATTTGACTGTCAAAAAATAAACTTTATCCTCATCTTAACATAGAACGTATGCTCTGACAAGCAGTATGTTTATTTTTAGACCTCTTAGTCAAGCTTGATATACTTTCAATGCCAAAAAGAAGAATTAAGGGGCATTATTTCCCTCTTAAAGTGAGACTGTTGAAATATATCCCAATGAGTCTTTTCCACAGGGTTTCTTTCTACGACGGAGAAAACAGTTGTACATAAGAAGACCCTTACTCTGTGACTCGGATAAGGATCAAACATCAAGGCTACGTTGTAAGTAATCTTATTCCCAATTACGTTTTCACTTAGTGTGAATATACATAGATCAAAGTAAGCCCTTCGATAGGCATGATTTGGAAACTTTTTTTCAAAATCAATAATAAGTTGTGTGGTTTGATAAACTATGAGAAAATATGATAGTATATCACAGAATAAAATTTAAAAATTCATGACACGATAGGACTGACATCACAACTCTTAAGTACGTTAATTTTCATATTTGCTTTCCGTCTGTTTGTACAGTCTTGCAGGGACATCTTTATTTAAAAATAAAGAAGGGCCTCTATGCATTAAACGCGTCAGTGTGACTTATATCTTAAACAGCTGTTGGCTGTTTACGAGAAAAAGGTTTTAACTCGAACACAAGGTCTCTTTCTTTGTGTGAGCTGCTAATTAGCAAGTTGAAATCGCAAACAATGTCGTTATATCGAACAAACTGATGAAAAAAAGAGTCGACGTTGATGTATATGAGCTGGCTAAAGCCTTGAATTACTGCCCGTTTCAATCGAACGCTGTCACAGAAAACTCGCTAAAAAAAACTCGATTTATTACGCTCCCCACGTCATTTTGCGCTGCCCGTTTCAAACAAACGCTGTCGCAGAAAACTCGCTAAAAAAAACTCGATTTATTACGCTCCCCACGTCATTTAGCGCTATTCAATGTTTAGACCCATATTTCTGAACATCACTTAGTTAATGATGATTCTCCGATGAAAATTTAATCCAAGAAAGTCCACTAATTAGAATATCAGCTATGGTTGGTTAGTCGGTGTTTAACGGTACATCAACATATGCAAAATTATATCGGGATTAGGCAATAGGAGTAAAGTGTCTTGCCCAGAAATACCGCAACGGCTGACCCGGCTTGGTTTGGCCAGGATTCGAACTCGCTTCCACTTGGTAGCGAGTCCGGTACGCTAACAACTGACACACAACGACTCTACTGTAACACTGCTGAAATAGGGGGAAAATAGAAAATGAGCTCTGTAAGTTGTACCTTTATCTTTTCTCTTTCTGCAGTTACTGTGTACCCTGACTTTGTGTTTTCTGTAATGAGGACAGCATTAATGGAATTACGGATATGCCCAGCAATCGCAACTGCACATGATTTAAAAGACAAAGATGATGAAAAAAACAAGCAATAATTTATATTAATACCAATCGTTTCAGACGCTGGCTTAATTAACTTTTTAAAATTTGTTATAAAGTTTTATCCTTTATGTTACCATGGTTACACCGCTGATAAAAAAAATGTAAAAAGCTTAAGTAACGCTAGAATAAGCAAACTGACATGAACAGCCAAGAAAGAAACAATATGTCCAGCTGTTTTAAAAAGCCAGTTTATTACACTGCTAATGATACCAGGTAATGCTGCTGATAGAGTCAACGCTAGAAAAAGCAAATTCTGGTATAAGCATGAAATCATTCAGTAACATGAAGGGAGTGACGCGACGATGTAAGCTATTACATGTTAAAGTTTCAGTAATGAAAGATTATCCTGGTATCTGTTATGAACCTCTAGATGATCTATCAAATGTAAAATATTATTTTCATGTTTTTATTTCATTCGATATACGTGTATACATATTCTTTGGTCACCAGACGTATACAACACAACATTACCCCAAAGGAGTCTTGCATAACTATGTGTAAATTAAGTTAACGTACCCATTTGGAATTGTATACATTAGATTGAACTATTCAGACTGTTAATAGCGCTCATACAGTAGAGTTTGTTTATAGCAACCTGGGTTTAAATTATTACAAGGGTGTAAAATCAACATCCACCGAACACTATTTTCACTGTAATCGGATGTAATTGTTTTCATTAGCATAACTTTCTTCGCAATGATAAGTATACAGAATTGATTTCTAAGGAAGCAAATCACTGTTCTCTCATTGATGTGCAATATGAACACTTCGTTTTTATAAGGATTACAAGACAGAGATTTTTGTGTTATTCAAAGGCAATGTGGTTGCTTCCAAGCTCTGTAGTAATTAGAATAATATTTATTGCTTTGATCAAACAAGATAAAACAATACCATTCCCATTTACTGTATAATTTATTTTTAAAAATCTTTTATTCAAATATGACCTTTCTCCTGTCTCCTGAGGCAAGATGGCTACCAGCATATAATTAACTGCTCTCAAAAACATCAGCATTTGTCTGCACAACACTGAGCAGGAGTCCCTTATATAAAACATCCGGTCGTCCACCGACTATCCAATGAAACGATTGTCAGGGAACTGATCAACCAATGAAAATTTGTCAGGATGCCGGACAATTATGCCACACTACGTGAGAGTTCCTGACAATGTGCCAGACAAGACGTATTTAACTGTGAATTCAACACTTAGATTGATATCTGACAATATACAAATAAATATCACAGGAAGATGAACACAAATTATACATTTATGTGGCACATCACAAGGATCTAAAATATTGAACTATGACTCCAATCAAAGTACTGACAACATGATTTGTAATGCGTTGAAAAATAGTCCCTCCATAAAAGAGTTAATATCCGAATTGTAAGCTAGTAAGTTGGTCAAATGTTTGCCTATAATTACCTTTAAATAATCTAAAAATGGATAAATTGTTACGACTGAATGATGTACAACATCATGTCATCGACATATGGCTATTATAGTTCCATATCCTGTCTACATACGCCACCATATTTGTCAACATGGAAAACTTTGCAAGAATTTTGAGCAAAAGAGCAATGTATTAATCTAGATTGGTATGGATATAAATAACAATCAAATGACACTTCCGAGAGCAAATTCTACTGCATGCACAGTTACATTACAGCTCAGAAAGGTATGTTAGTCATCAGATTTAGACTTTGAATAGCAATTTTCTAAGCAAGTTCCCCTTTCCCATTCCATAATTAGGCAAGTTTTACCGAACTTCGTTTTGCACAATAAACAATAATTCATACGACTGAATTCTACTCATACGACAAGCACTCTAAAGTTCAACGAAATTAGTATTTATTAGTATTCCAACATAGAATACGTGGCTAAACATCTTGATTTCACTAGGGGTATTTTAATCCTACCAAACTATATTCTAATCCATCTAATCTCGCAAATAATGTAATGTAGTCTTGATACCCAGCTACCACACTGTGTACGCTCATATATCGAACTGTATTCCACCTTTTGGCATACCAATTCGTCATCAGTTAGAAACGGTAAAAATCAGTGTTGGAAATACTGCCCAATTCTGTGTTAAAAAAATCACCACCTTGATTATCAACATCTCCCAAAATTATATTTCATCTTTGCCAATTCAAAAAGTCCGCAACAAATCCTTTCTATTTCAGACTAAATTCAATGAAATCAGAACCTTGTATCGTAGCAATACGTCACTGTATACAGACGGTTTGAAAAATGGAGACAAAACTGGAGCTGCCATTGCATTACCCCTGGTCACAATCTCGAGCCGATTATCGGATAAAACCTCAGTTTTTACTGCAAAAAGCACAGCCATAATAATAGCTTTGCACTATATTAAAACCCCTCAAAAACAAATTTCATCATCTTTCGGATTCCCTTTCCACGTTGAAAGTCTTGCAGAATCTTAAATCTGACAACCCGTTATTATCTCAAATATTACAGAACATGATGTACTCATCCGATCTGGGAAAAAGTATTCTGTACTGTTGTCTGCTTAGTCACATTGGTACAGACTATTGACGATAATGAAGGGTCAGATACAGCAGCCAAAGATACTCTGCAGTAGCCCGTTTCCGAATGGAAGATTCCATATACTGACTTCAAATATTGTATAGATCAGCATGTTCTACGTACTTAGCAAAATATGTGGAATAAAAAACAACAACTTAAGAACATCAAACCCACGATTGGAGAGTGGCATCTCTCGAATAGAACCAATCGCAGAGATGAGATGGTATTGTGCTGATCGCGTATCGGACACAAATACCTGACTCATGCATACTTACTGAAAGGTGAACATCGACCAGAGAGTGCATAGAATGTCAATGTCCAGTGACAATGGAACACATTCTTTTCGAGTGTGTCGACTTCCACCCTGCGAGACAGTAGTATTCAGATGCCAACTTCGTAAAGAAACTGCATGATGATGTACCAGCCGAGAAAATCTTAAACTTTTGTTCCTGTTATCAATTTCCGACACAATTATTTGTATCCCCAGTAAATTTTTGCTTATTCCTGATCGTGTGGTGTGAGGAAAGCCTTGTTGAATTTTGATACAATAATGCTGAAATACATCGAGCTTTCTTAAATCTTTGGGTCTGTTATTCGACCAAACTTCACAACCATCAAGGGCTGATGGTATCACAATTTTTTTATGCGAGCTGAAGTAGGTAAGAGGATTGGATCTAGCTTCATTTTGAGCGAACCCCTACAATATAAAAAAATGATTTTCTACTTTTAATACAAGCCCTCTCCACTTTTGACAAACATTTCATACGGAACACAAAGGAATTCCAACATACTCTGTTACATTTAAAATAGGTATTGTATGATTGCCTTTTTTCCAGTTAGACTTTTTGCATGTTGTTTTTCTGTTCTGGTTAAAAACTAAAACACAGCTTGTACTAACGTTGAAGGGGAAGTTCTATGTTAGGGACTATCTGTTACATATATCAAGCATCTTTTGCAAATGAAGGGGTGTGTTTGCGAGCATAGTTATATAATCGGTTAACGCTGTATTTCCACATGGAGTGGACCCAACAAGTAGCCTTAAATTTGACTCATGTAATTCCTGTAAAAGGTAATTGATATAAACAAGATATAAAATTGTTGATAAAACACCTCCCTGTTGAATGCCGAATTTTATTGGAAAAGGTTCTGACTTTGATTCGTTCATCAAGACAATGCTTTGAATATTCGAGTACGATTCCTTTATTACATGTAAAATCTTGCCTTGAATGCCCAGTTTTCAGAGTTTTAGGAAATGTTCATCATGATTCACAGCGTCAAAGGCCTGCTGAATATTTAAAAAAGCAGCGAACACTGTTGATCCTAGTTCTAAAGTGGAAAATACGGCTTTGTATAAGTTGAAAGATGTGGCTATACTACTCAGTCCCTTTTGAAACCCCTGTTGTTCGGCATTAGGAAATTATATATCGTGTTATTCAACCATGTAGTTAATCTATTAAATAAGCACTTTTCAAATAGTTTGTATAATACAGCAACAGGGAAATATCTCTATAATTATCAGTATCACTTTTAGATTTTCTCCACCTTAAAATATGGGCACCATTAACCCTACTTTCCAATCGCAAGCTATGTAACACTGGTCTATTACCACGTTAAAAAGCATTGTGATTAATTCTGTTAGTTTCGTTCCAACCGTAACGTAAATGTTCATTTTTAATATAATCAATGCCCATGGCTTTCCTACGTTTGAGTTGTTTTATGACAGAAGCTATTTCTTGAATACTAAATTTTGTTTTAAAGATAGGTTCATCAATACAAAACATCAAATACAGTTCGTTCACGATTTACAAATATGCCTGATGATTAAGTGCACAATTTAGAAAAATATCTTGCAAACAGACGAGATATCTCATTCGGAGCAGACGCTAATTCACCGTCATATTTTAATTCAAAATAACATTTGGAAACTTTGCTCTTGTTACGTTTCTGTTGTACAACTTCCATAAAAGCCTAACGTTTATTTTGGCAGTTTCATCTACGTCTTTGAAAATATCTTCTTTATACACCCGTATGGCATGTTCTTGACTATTTCTAAATTCCCCTTTAGCAATTTTATATTGCTTATAAGATTTATTGGCAAGCCCTCGCGGCCTTCCATTTTCTGTCTACTTTTTCCGCACGTAACTAGCTTTATCTGCAGCTTTCTTAACTTGAGGCGACCAACAAGATTGTATGTGAGAATTAAACTTGTTCGACGGTAATATCTGAAAATCTTCATCCTTCATTGCAGAAATTAATTTACTATGATTTTATTTTTCTTCTGTGGTTTCGACTGTATGTTGCATGACTGGCTTTAAACTTCCTATCTGTATGCGAATGTTGTCGCTTTATGTCATCAGATTGGGTGAATTGCGATTGGTCTCCAGATGTCTCTTTCCTTTCTTGTGCGTATTGTTTTGTAGATGTAATAATCCTTTCAGTTAGGTGTGGTATCTTCAAGTCTGTGGACCCGCTTGGTACAGGTTGTGGGCTTAGGTGTCTAGCAGTGGGTTCTGCATAGGTGACGGCATGTACCTTTCCGTTAGATTCATTTTTTTTTTTTTTTTTTTTTTTGGAAGGCTTCCTAGTAAAACGGTTTCTGGCATTTGCGAGCTGCTAACTACAATAACAAGACTCTTGGGAAAATCAGTTGAGCACTTGCTTTCTCACTATGTGATAAATGTAGTTGATATTTGTAACCCTTTGTTTGTCAATTTCGAGGCATTGGATTAAATGGCATCGAGTCGCGCTGTGCAGCTGACTTCTTCAATATCACCAATATTATGAGTTATGCTAGATGCATACATTTTAAATGCTTCAAACACTGTAAATTTAGCCTCAACATCAGAAAATAGTTTTTTTTGGAGACGATTCCAAGGTAGCTTGTGTTTTTCTTTTCTAGTTTATCAATTTTCTCATCTCTCAACTGGATAAGTTTGTAAGCTTCATCTATTTTGATCTTTAATACATTAACCCTCGTGGTCATGTCATGCAGGTCAGCTTTACATTCTTTTAATGTAAGTTAGTTTGAAGTGGAATCACTACTATCTTTACACATGTAAATCACTGGTGTTCTTGCGGTTGTTGATCTGCAACAAATTTCATCTATTTCAGAATCATCTCCGTTCAAAAACAAATATAAGGTTTAACAATCTTTGGCGTATTTTTAGCAATTGTACCTTGCTTTGTAGATTTCCTTATGACTAATCTTTATTTGGATAGGATTAGAGATTGATAGCCCTGTTGGCGAAAAAATATCTGTACCAGGACACAAAATCCTCCTTTCGATTTGAAAGGTTTGTGAGTTTCTCAATGCATAACTGTTTTGCGACACCGTTAAGGTCATTGTCAAACCGTCATATTGTCTCCTACCTGGGGATTGGAGAGTACTGACTACTGTACTTAAAATCATCCGATTGACCACAGCTGTCTTCCTCCAGACTTTGAGCATGCCCTTGATAGGGTTCATATCTACTGCAGTCTATGGTAGGGTTAAACTATTCTTGCTGTGGGCAAGGAATGCTGTTTGGTGTGATTGGCCTGAGCTGTTGATACGTTCTCGTCTGAGGACTACTCATAATTGTACTCTTTGAAAACTCATTGACTAGCAGCTAATCATTTCTGGTTAGCACAAAAGTATATTGACATGTTTATCTTTCAGTTTATTATATTTAGTTGTGTGTGAATATGTATATTGAATAAACATGGAGTCGTTATATTCTTGAGCTATTTCATTTGCATATAAATAGATCTGTGTCTTGAGAAAAAGGTGAGTCAACATTTCACCATAATAAGATCAAAAACAAAACATTATTTCCAGTACGTTATATCATCCGTATGATCTAGATGAATTCAAGTTTTATATCTGCATTACACATAACTTATTAGTTACCTGCAAATTATAAATTTGTAGATTAAGTCCCACCGTTGAACAGCTTGTTAACGCAGCCGCCATTTTAAATTACGCGAGAAATCTTGAACATTTTTAGGAATACCGTTCATATAGCAAATTTTGACCATTAGTTTTAACGATTTTATATACGTTATCTTTGTCTTTTATTTTATATACATTCTACAAAAATTTAACATCTTTATGATTTATATGTTACGTTATTGTACTTCGTGCTTACATTTATTTGGAAGGGTTAATCTTTCAAAATGTATGTGCAGTCCATTTATATATTTTTCGAACTTCACCTTTAGTTGGTACCATATAGCCACAATTGTGCTGATGTGCCTAAAAGGTTACATATATACATGCATACATACTATCCAGTTTCAGAAACAACCTATAAGATGCGCGTTTTCTCCGTTGGGAATGCCAATGACTGTACCATGGAAGTATCTGAGTCATCCGAGAAAGAAATAATATGCAGATGTTTCAGTTAAGGAGCAGTACTATGTGTTTTAGTTTATTGAAATCGTCGTATGAACGTTTTATGAGATCGGTAAAATGTCATGGCTATGAAATATGAAAAGCACCATTAAGGATCAGTGTATATATATATATATATATATATATATATATATATATATATATATATATATATATATATATATATATATATATATATTAGAGAGAGAGATGCAGTTATTTTTGTGGGAAGTTTTGACCTCAAAGCATATTTAGTAAATTACTAGTTAGGCATTCCCTGCCCATCCAAATACCTAATGCATCCAAATACCTAATGCATCCAAATACCTAATGCATCCAAATACTTAATGCATCCAAATACATAATGCATCCAAATACCTAATGCATCCAAATACCTAATGCTGGCGCTTTATTTCATTTGACAAATATAATATTATTGTATTGAAAAAGTGAGGAAAATGAGAAGAAAAAGGACAGAACTGCCATTTAAATGGTTTATGTCACTATTCCGAGTATACATGAGTGATACGTTACATAGCACTGCAAGGATAATTTTGGCTATTGAATTACTGCCATGGTATAGGTGGAAACTGTCAAGTCTACTCTTTTATGTAGTAAATGATATCCTCTCATTCAAATGCTAAAGTGGACAGACTTTAATGTATACTTCAGTATTGTCAAGCTCCCTTCCATGTTGATATTTGCATATTAGCTTGCTCTGGATGTAGTTTAAACATTTCAATGGACTTATATTGTCATGAATGTTAGTCATTCTGCCCTCCATATAATGAATAACATGATGTAGAGGGTGGTGTCAATAAATCCTTAGTATCACGATTTCTGATATTTCGGAGGGTTAAAAACAATGAGTACAAATCTGTTGTTAGAAGAGTCGTGGTATAACTCATCTAACATCAGACTCACCGTTTCTTAATGTCTCTATATACATATCCTATGCTATAATTTTTCAAATACAACATACTATATACGTAAGATATATTCATAACTAAAGACTTTACAATTAAACCTCAGCAATATTGACAAATTATATGAGTTTTACTATTGAGGTGACCAGATATTTTGCGTGTTTAAACTGTTAATATATTTCAATACGTTATGAGATTGTCTGAGAAGCGAATGAAATACTGCTTGTTAGATTTTCAAAGGCTTTCTGCTCATTAGAGTGATCCGATATGGACTAATGTCTAAATTTGCAATATTTATAAGAAATTTCAACCAAATATTCTCTATATGTACACCTCATTTATGAACCACTCATTACAAGTACTTAAATTAATTATTCAAAAACATTTTCTCTTGAAAAAAGAAACATAGGGTCATGGCACGAACTGTTTTGTGTGTGTGTGTGTGTGTGTGTCTGCACCATCGCCTCTAAAAATAAGCGCCTCGGCTATCTGTCGATTTGCTAAACAATTTTGGATATTATCCCTACGCTAATCAGCTTAGCGGATTCGTATGTATGTTGCGAGTCTAACAAAATAGTTCCAAGCACTTGACCCTTTACTTTGTTTTGTTGTGATGACTTGCTAAGGTCGATCTAATATAAGTCTTGATTGTAATATTTAACAAAATAAAATTCTTCATCAAAGTATGTTAAAGTGTATTTTTTCTTTTATAAAAAAAACCTAACAAATCTGGGTTTCAGCAATGTTATTTTTGAATACAATAAATTGCTTTTCTACTGAACGAGGAAATTTTCTCAAGAGAAAATCGATATAGAAGAAGGTATTTCGTGAGTGTCACTGAATTATAAATTTCCATCTTCAATTTAATATCATCATTTATCAGTTGAAGAAAAAACGGGATTAAAACGTTTGCATGGCTAGATCCTTTTCTAAACCCATGCTTGTGTATTTCCTGCTGAATAAACCATACGTATCTTTACTGTATCAGCCCTAAGGAATTGTGCAGTTTTCTTTCTATATATATTCTAGTGTGTAAATGGTGTTAGTAGGGATGTGTAAATGGTGTCAGTAGGGATGTGTAAATGGTGTCAGTAGGAATATGTAAGTGGTGTCAGTAGGGATGTGTAAATGGTGTCAGTTGGAATATGTAAGTGGTGTCAGTAGGGATGTGTAAATGGTGTCAGTAGGAATATGTAAGTGGTGTCAGTAGGGATGTGTAAATGGTGTCAGTAGGAATATGTAAGTGGTGTCAGTAGGGATGTGTAAATGGTGTCAGTTGGAATATGTAAGTGGTGTCAGTAGGGATGTGTAAATGGTGTCAGTAGGGATATGTAAATGGTGTCAGTAGGGATGTGTAAATGGTGTCAGTTGGAATATGTAAGTGGTGTCAGTAGGGATGTGTAAATGGTGTCAGTTGGAATATGTAAGTGGTGTCAGTAGGGATGTGTAAATGGTGTCAGTAGGGATGTGTAAATGGTGTCAGTAGGGATGTGTAAATGGTGTCAGTAGGAATATGTAAGTGGTGTCGGTAGGGATGTGTAAATGGTGTCAGTTGGAATATGTAAGTGGTGTCAGTAGGGATGTGTAAATGGTGTCAGTAGGGATGTCATTATTCCAGATCATAAATAACATCATCTTTTTTCGAACCGCTCTATCTAATTTTAGGACTTTATTGGTCTGAGAACTGACATGGGACTTTTGACTGACCCACATGAAACCGGACGAACAAGGATTAGTACAAAAGTGGGCTGACTCTAGTTTTATGTTCAATTGTGTCAAATCATCTCTTTCGCTTTAAATATAAAGTGGGAAGAGACATCAAAAGTTGCCCGCAGTCTTAAAGCGAATGGGGGCACCTGTGTAAGAGGCATTATCTATGAGAAACTACCCCCACCCCCTCAACAAAGAACAAGAACAAACAATATAAGATACTCTGCAATAAGGGAGAAAATTATGAAATTCTGTTAAATGATGAAAATACTCAACTCCTTGCCTGTATCAATAATTTTACTCATTTTTTCTTAAATACAATTTGATTATTGAGAAGGTTTTCCCATCAATATCCACCATGTGATGCTTTACTGTGTACTGGGAATTACAAATAGGATAAGCCAAAATTTTCCTGTTAAATAATGCAAGAAATATCAAAAAGACATTCTCTTCTGCATTATTTCATTGAATTTGACGATTTCATCAATAATGGCTCGATCTTGCGTGGAATCAGCCTTCGATATGTCCATTATTTTGCATCAAAGAACTAACAGGGTTTATTTGCAATTTAAATATCGACAGATAGCTATTTCTCATTGTTCATCTTTGGAAATGGAGTGGAAGTATGTTAATTGACCTTAAATTATTTTTAACGTCTACTTTGCGCCACAGGAATATTAATGTTCAAGAAAAGAATTCAAAAGAGCATAGCTACAATTACGAGAATACTATAGATCAGAATATCTTAGACATACCATTACTCTTCGTTTTAATCAATAAAATATTCCATGTATCTCTCAGTGTATTTTGTTCATCTATTATTGTTTATGCACATAATATTTTTTTTTATTATGATTTTTAGCAATCTGAGTGGTCAGATTCTTTTGAATTTCTTTGGTTCACACTTGTAACAACTAGAAACAAATTTCATTTTGCCCCGTCAGCTGGCGCTACTTTTTGGACCATTTGCAGAGAATCATGGGTAAAATAAATTGCAAGCTAAATGGCGCTATAATTGTTTATCTTGGCATGATGGCAGTGTATTGGAAGTTGCGTTTCGTGCATATTTAATAGCAATAATGTACAATTTTTATTAAAAAAAACAATAAACAAAATGTTTAATGTCAATGTCTAAATCAGCATAAACAACTCTAAAGATATCAAGGAAAATGTAGACAAATGTTTGATTGATGAACATTTTACATAATCCGCAGAGAGTGAGAGTGAGCGAAGCCTAAGTCCTTACATTCTAAATTTTTCTTCTCCAAAGTACATTTAAACATGTAGACCAAGAGTTAACAGTTTTTCAAACATTAAGCAACCTCACGATTAGTCAATTATTCAAGCGGGACAGAAAAAGAGATAGGTGGATGCAGCCTCGTGTTTAGACAAGTCGAATTTTTATGTTTTGTATGAAATTGTGTCCTACAGGTAAATTGATAGAAGTACATATTGTGCTCAGTTCGAACTGCAATTTCCATATCGAATTTTTTGAAGATTTGAAAGCGTTAGAATTGTAGAAGTATCCCCCACGCACACTCCTTAAAAAGTAGAAACTGTCCTTGTGGTGGTACAAACGTTCAGTGGAAAAGTCAGTTAAGTTTTTGTTCTGAATATTGTGAATCTCTCTCTCTCTCTCTCTCTCTCTCAGTTGGACAGTTTGATTTTCCATGTAATCAGTAAATCGTGTTTGATTTCCTTTTAGACTCAATTGTTCTTTATTGAGAGCAATAACAAGCCCTCCCCTCTCTTTGCATTTTGCACAGACTTGTTATCAACTTATATCTACCCAAATTCTTATATCTACCCAAATTGATGAGTTAATGCACAGTATATTCATCACTCCGTCTCAGGTCCATATACCATGGTGATTCTCTCTGTCCCTCTGTTTCTCTGTATGCGATCGCGTGTATGTAAAGTCTTCCTCTTAAGTCTATATCATTTTCATTAAGCATATATATATATATATATATATATATATATATATATATATATATATATATATATATATATTGTTACACGCAAGGGGTCTCTCTACTGAGTGAATCAAACACCTGCGTGAGCGTGTGAGCGTGTCTTTAAAGTCCATCGTTTTGCCCTAATTCCAAGGACTTCAAGACAATAGTCGTTGTCAACTGAAAGGTTCTTAAACGCGCGAATACTAAAAAATAATTTTCCTCTAATCACCTGGCGACCACATATCACGAAACTAATAATTTCACACTTACGTGGTTTTTCTTGTTTCACATTTGTATGATTCACCAGTAAGCCTTTCTAAGCAGAATGTTAGTACTTCACGCATGCATACAGCACACGACCCAAATACCTAATAGAAAGAATTATTTCTCAAATGACTAAACACATATACCTACAAATATTCAGAGAATTCCCTATGTAAGACATTAGGGAGGGTCAATTTTACGAAACTAATCCATGCTGTCATAAAATCTCGTGAATGCTGTACATTATAACGTCTGCTCCAAGAAATGGGCTAATTACTCGGATTGAGAAATATCTTCCCAATACCAGCTTCCCATAATCAACAAATAATCACTAAAATCTAACAATGCTATAAACGGAGACGTAAATAGCATCTACCCTATGTTTATTAAAATGTATATATATATATATATATACACATATGTGTGTGTGTGTGTGTGTGTGTGTAGTAACACAGAAGTACGGCGCAAGGAATCTTAATTTTTCGTTGATAAGTAACTTCTGTTGATTCAATCTTGAATGTAGTAGTCTTGTGCATTTGTGTGCAGATTAGGAAACGTCTGTCTTTATATTTATTTTAGAATGCGTTAGCAAGAACGTCTTTTAAGTCCGGACGTGCAATATATGTGTCATACAATATGTTGGCGAAACAGTTGACTTCAGAAAAAGAATGAACAATCACAACAGCTAAATCAGAAACAAGGTCAAAACAAAAGTCGCCAGCTATTTCAATTCAGCCGGACACTCGTTACAGTCCTTCGAATGATGCACACTGAGTCAAGTTTTAGATGGACTGACAAGGAACGTGACCATAAAGATAAATATTACATACTGCAGATGCGAACGCATAGCTTAAACGCACTGCTTAAACGCATGGCTTAAACGCACTGCTTAAACGCATGGCTTAAACGCACTACTTAAACGCACGGCTTAAACGCATGGCTTAAACGAAAAATATATGTAAACAAATGTTTGTTTTAAGTTACATTACCGTCAGTTTGCTCAGCCTCACTTTCCTCTAGTGACATCAAATTATTATTATTGTTCAGCTGATTATTAATAATTTCATTATTATTATTTATCGTCTTTACCTTTGATCTTTTATCTTGTTTTTCATTTATATTTGAAAGAGTTTTCTTTTTAAAATCGTGTGCAATTCTGTGTATTTACATTTGTACCTTCTATAATTTATATTGTAGTACTTCGTATTTAAGTTTGGTCGGAAGGATTTATCTTCCTAGTTTGTTTATTTATTTATTTATTTCTTTGGTTTGTGTGTCTGTCTGTGTGTGTGTGTGTGTGTGTGTGTGTGTGTGTGTGTGTGTGTGTGTGTGTGTGCATTTTTGTATTTACATTGTTTGTGCTTTACCTTTTATCGGTGCCATACAGCCACTATTGTATTGACTTGCTGCTGGAAGTGTTTATCTTCCAATGTTTTATTATTTGTTATTTTACTTTACTTTCCTGTTCTTTCTATTTATTTTTATGGAACTTTACATCAGATGCATTAAAGCTATGTTTGATATCAATTCTATGCGTGGCAGGTCTGAACGTTGCTGCGAAATTTTGAATTGCCCAACATTTGGTGACTTAATCGCTATTTAAAACATCATCAGTTTTGAAGATCTTGCCTCAGCCATAGCTGAAAACAAAAGCGGAATGTTCTAAGCACGCAGTGCAACACCAAACCGATCCTACATTTTGCCTGCCAATCTATTTATTAGATTTTCGAATTTGAGATAAGCATGGGATGAACATACAAATGGAAGAATTAAGTCATTCGGTTTCAGTCCGTTGTTGCATCCAGGATGCGAGGCAAAAATATAAAGGACCATGAACCTGAAATAACATCGGTAAAAACTGAGGGTATATCGGAACAGTTTTAAAAACGGTGTTCTTGCTGTTGTTACTGTAGTTGCATTTTTTTAAAATAAGGCATGTTAACGCCTTAACGGCTTTAAGAGAATTTTTATTCAAATATTTTACCGTATATGATACTGAGTGGATCCTTTCTCTTTTGTGCGCTGACTCTGTACCCCCTCTCTCTCTCTCTCTCTCCATGTATATAAATAGATAGATATAGACATACACACACACACACACACACACACACACACATATATATATATATATATATATATATATATATATATATATATATATAATACAATGAAACCTAAAATAACGGCAAATACGAGCAGATTTAACAAGCTCAAACTTTTGTGTTTTTCCTTTGCGTATTGGGATATGAAAATATTAGCAATCAAACATTATTAAGTTACTAGACCATCAAGACTTGTTTGTCGTATGGAGATGACTCCTCCTGATAAAATATTTTATCAATCTTCTCTCCATTTAAGTCTTCTAATATGTATGCTACGGGATCTCCTAAAATTACTTGTCTAATTTAAAAATCTCTTCGGTGAAATGAGGAAGATATCTTTTATCACAAATAGACTTATATTTTGAGATCCTAACTTTCTCAGGTATTTCATATTTTGGCGTTCCGCAGACATCGGCTGTAAGAGAGACGAATAAGTTTATCCGTCCTTTAAATCTATTTTACTTGTTAACATCAACCGGCGACATGTCTACAGATGTATGATATGAATTATTATAATCAATAAGGTTTTGTAAAATATCTACTCATTTTCTGGTTTCATTTTCAGCAAAATACTTCCACCTTCAAGTCTTAAAAGGTCGATTAAGTCTCTCTACTGCCAACGCTTTATTGTCTGAGTAAGTGGAAAAGTATTTGATATTTTCTTTCTCCAATAATTTCTTGACACTTCAGTTGTATAATAATTTCTTTCCTGTATTTTTTCTGTTTCTGGTCTTTAAAGATCCAGGAAAAAGAGCCTTTTACGTCGTCTCCCATTTTTTTTTTTTTTTTTTTTTTTTCTTAATTTCTTGGCTCAGATGTATTTTGAGAAAACATCTACCAATTTAAAATAAATTTAGAACCATTGTTGTATTTCTTAAATTATTGTAAATCAGATATATCTGCCTGAAACTGAGCATCTACTTGTGATTAATATACCTTTCTAAACGGAAATCTTATTCTCACATGCTTATGTAATGTAAAAGCAGACTGTCTAGTCAGCCAATCTTTAAGTTGAGAATATTTCATACGTCTTTGCGCTTTATTCTTCCTACGCAACTTAATTTGTCCTCACAATTGATTCATATTAGAAAAAGCAACTGGACTTTAAGTGTGTCACGAAATTGTGTGTAATTAAGTACGTTTGTATAATATATGAACGAAAATGAACACGATTACGAATGAAAGCGTTACCCGGGGGTGTATAGGTTCAGCCTTAGCTATTGCAATATACTGATTTTGGTGCACGTACCAAATGCCGGCGGTTAGAAACTAAATTACCTCGAGTTATGTGGCCGTGTATTTAACCACCACCAGGTTACTTATAGCCCCAAATCTCTGTATCGTCACAATACAGATGGGTCTTTTCAGGAAGCTGTCCACTTTACGGAAGCAATCTCCGGCTGAAGAGCTGTTCGCAGGGAGTCATTGAACTCTGGGATTTTGAGTAACCCGGATACTGCGGTCGATGTTAACGTTGGTCTGAAGGACGGAACTGGTTTACTAAATGTGACGGACCAAAAGTTCTGGACCAACGAGTCTGCGGGATAAGGAGACCCTTGAGGAATTCTTCGACAGGCTTGTAGGAGCGGACCACGCGTGACCGTTCCTTCACCTTTGGGTAAGAGCTGTGGAATCGGAAACATCTCTTGCTCGTCAACTGCACGCCACGAGATAAATAATATCATACATTCCATTTTTGAATTCATCTAATTCAGTGTCACTATATGTGTGACAATAAAATTCAATGACACTATATCATTGAAAATCATGATACATTCATCATCCTTGTTGACGAACCATACATGCATCATACATCGATCATACTTGTGGATGTACCATATATCAATCATACTTGTGTGTATATTTCATACATTAATCATATCATATTGATAGATCCACATGTCAACCATACTTTTTATAATTCCATATATTGATCATGTTTGGTAACAGTCCCATGCGTTGATCGTATACATTTATATACGGGGTCATTTGTGTTTATTTGTTGGAATTCCATTCTTTGATCGGTTCCATTTAGGAACGATATCATTTTCTTAAATCCATTGTTGAACTTTGTACGCATCATTCTGTTATATCCTTTGTTGGAATTTGTTCGCATGAGTAAGGTGTCAGATTCATTCATTGTTCATTTACATTATAAATTAACATCTCATTCATGCAATTGTGTTAAGTGTCTTCGCTAAATCCAATCCTTTACCTGGTTCATCCTCGTACACAGTGTGAAGTGTGATAATATATGTGTTTTACTGTTCTTGATTAGTGAAAGGCGGCAAAGCCGGCAAAGACATATAGTTAATATGATTCTCTGTCATTTAATTAGATCAAAGACTAAAGAATAAATGTCATTTATTTAAATTAGATTTAAGGTAATTATTTTTAATTTTGCAAAAGACCTTCTCTGGCTGGCTTCTAGACATACTAAATATTTAAGTTCCTAAGCAGATAAGGAACATATTTCGGAATCGTTACCAGCTCGTTCCATTTAAATGGTGTAATTATTTCATAGAACTACTACAAATGAAACACAGTTTAGACCTCCCGTCTAAACGAAAACATTTCAGTAGTTATATGTAAATAAAATTTACACAATATAAATTGGAACCGGTTATCTGTTATCAACTAATACACTTTACATAAGCCAGATGTTTATGTTAAGTAAATAGTTCTATAGAGACAGACAGGTGTAGACTACGTCAAAACTTATTTGAGAAGTTATATGACAATAAGATGGACGAAATACGGGTTCTATAGTGTAATAACGACAAATATATATGCCAGTCAATGACCTGGGGTGTTTATACATGTACCGTATTTGCCGTTGCCTCTGCACGGTGGTTAGAATGATTACTAATTTTGTGTGTGAGACCGGCGACTCTAGGACAGTGGTTGCTTTTAACTAAAAACAAACTGAGTATGGGAATGTGTGTGGTTCAGAAATTTGTGCTAAAACGTTCCAAAAAACAGTTTTTAATAATGGGACTGGATAAGTGGCCCAAAAAGTAACCAGTTTTGGGTTATCCATTGTCTTCAAAAGTTTATGAAAGAAATGCTGGCTCGGTGGTTTTCAAACATTTGTGAAGAAAAACAAAACGCTGGCTTAATGGTCTGGGGTGATGGTCAGAGATTAGTAGTGAAGATCAAAGGTTAGGGGTAAAGATCATAGGTAAAGTAAAGAAGAACCGGGTTTCTCTAAGTATTAAATTTAGATCTCAATAGGAGTAATAATATAAGAGTTACCACTGGGCATGGAGGGTGAACAGATCCATGCGAGGAAACATACACTGTCAGAGTGAATCCTATAAACATATTGTACCATCACGAAGTTCTTCAAGCTGGGGAACCCAATGTAAAGTGTGGTCATTTCCAGTATCTACATTCTAAGAGTCATACCAGAATTACAATATCCCTCTGTCTGGATGTTGATGTGATCTTTGCGAATCTTGTATAGTTGTTGTCAGTTGTTGTCAACAACGAAGGGTTTTTTAACGTGAAAATATTACAAATAATTTTCCTCTAATTACCTAATGACCCCACATATCGAAACTCTAATTTCACGCTTGCATGGGTTTTCTTGCTACACATTTCTATGACTCATCAGTAAGTCGAAGATTGGTACCTTACACCATGCACCACAAAACACGACCCAAACACCTAATATAAAGAATTATTCCTATATCGAATTACTAAACACGTATACATTAGAATATTATGAGAATTCATTATGTAAGAAATTAGGGAGGGTCCAGTTTGCGCAATTAATCCATGCTACCATAAAGTCTAGTGAATGCTGTACACTACAAAGTGTGCACCAAGAATCTGACTAATTACTTTTTCCCAACACCGACTCCCCATAATCAACAAATAATTACTAAAATCTAACAAAGCTATAGACGGAGACGTTAATAAAAACACCACATACCCTAGGTTTATTACAATAGTTTTTAATGTTTTTCAATTTGTCTTTTGTTGTTGTCGTTGTTGTTGTTCTTAAAATAAATATGCAAAGTCTAGAAATTCCTTTTTAATGTTTGATGCATGTAACAAGGCTAGAGGCACAATATATTTAGTGTTGTGCTAAGTCTATAACAAAATATTTGGAATAATGGTTACCTGGTCATTCGATGTTAAGTCTATTACCAAGTATTTGGAATAAAATTGCCCTGGTCATTCGATGCTTAGTCTATTACCAAGTATTTGGTATAATGGTGACCTGGTCATTCGATGCTAAGGAGAAAAAAAGAAAAGAAACGGTGATGCATGATTAATATTTTCATTCACAGTCCAAAAAAAGTACACTGTATTGCTTGGGTACCGTAGTTTAATTTTCTTTCCAAAAGAGAGGGACTTATGTAACCACTCATATGTTTCCCAATCATGGTGTGAGACAAACTCATCCAACTCTCATCCTGAAAAAAAAAGAAATTTGCAAAATGGAATTTTCAACACTATGTACAATCATTGTTCAGATACTGCCACCAGATGAAGAATAGCAATTAAAAATGCTCATACCATCAGTACAGAAAGGAATCACGTTTTCATATACAAGTATGCAAAAATTTCCATCACCATTCACAGGTCTTCATAATTCATAAAATGATGCATATGCACTGTGACCAAGATTTTGAAGCTATTATATGCATACCAAATAATACCTAACAGCTTGAGGAACAAAGATTGAAGATTTTTTGACAACCTTACAGCCTCACACCTTGAGTTCAATTTTCACAGAATAATAAATTTCTTACATTAAGAAAGTTTAATCAATATTACAGTCTCGCTCCTTGATTTCAATTTCGCACAGAATAATATATTTCTTACGCTAACAGTTTTTGTGATGATATTTTGAATCCAAAAAACCATAACTTGCTAACTCATCGTTTGGGTAAACCAACAGATCAAATACAATAATGCTCATATTATAGAACTTGTGGCAGCATTAAACACAAGGAATTTTTCTTTCTTTACATTTCGTATAGATGCACTTGGATGACATCGGAATAAAATCCGATCTTACAGAATTGATCAAATCTCACAGAATATTTTGTCGAAACTCACATTTTGGTACCCTGAAATGTATCTTTGCTATGTACATGTACATTGACATAATATTGTATACCAATCATCATCGCCGTCGTCATCATCATGATTTGTATTCTTATTTAAGGACCACTACTACTAACAGAAATAATAACTATCATCATCATCTTTATTCTTGTAACATAGGCCACCAGCCCAAATTATATACATGCATGAAAATATGGTACAACCACGAAAGATAAAAATTCTAATACTAACACACTGACTCTCTAACTTTGAAAGATTCTATTAGACAAAGAGCAAAAGTACGTACGAGATTAATATTTTTACTAATTCTCTGCACACAATTATACAACTTAATGTAATTTGCATTGAAGTTAATGTTTGAAGGTAAATAAGCATTTCTCAGTTATTATACATGGGACATTTAACAATAAAGTGAAACTCATCTATATCTGCATAAAAGGACATAATCTGTTAGCAAAGATAATATTTTAAAATCCACCTACATTTGCCATTATAGGAAGTTTCTATTTCTGAACATACATAGTAAGCAAACACTGTATGAAAAATTGTAATACTCTATGTAATATTGACAACTGAAGTGGTTTCTAATCTTATTACAGAATCGTATCTATCCATTGATTTTAAATCTATATTTAGTTCTTGTAGAAAAATATCTTTGCATCAATGTTTAAATAGAGTGAAAAAAGGTTCTTATCATGACCCAGCTTTTCCCATCCCGTATATAACCATTAGATTTTTAACTTGCTCAACTATCACAGTGTCCGCCTTGAGTCAATTGTTGATTATAACTTTCTTTTGGAAATTTATCATCAGTCATCTTTAGTAATTTGAACTAGTACTTAAGTATTTTACTTTATCTTACTACTTGCATTTGCATTCTACCTAATTCATTGTACGTAAAAACATTTGGTGTGTATTTCGTAATACCAATACTAGATTTACAATATGATGTATGTACAGAGTCTGTGTCATTTGCTTTCGTAAAAACCCCAAACTTCTGATCCATTATTCAAAATTGGCGCTATTTTAGTATCAGATATTTGGAATAGAGTTTTTGTAGACACTTTACCAAAATAACTTAATCAAGTTTTCAGACCATACAGTGAATTTGCTGATTGTGCTGCTAATGTTTTTGGACACATATGCCTCGAGTTTTTAGAAGAAAATGTACAACCTAGATACAGGTAATAAGATGAGGTCTCTAACAGGCCAGCACCAAAACGCCAACTTTCATACCCTGTAAAATATCCCACTTTGGGAAATACATTGATTTTAGTCTTCTCCAAGTTTATCTTTTGTTTCCAGATGTTGCAGTAGTCTGTTCATTTATTTAGTATTCTCTGAAGTTGTAGAGCAGTTTTGGCAAAGGCAGTCAAGTCATCAGCATACAGCAGTGCAAATAATTAAGTTTGTATTCTAATGTTATTCCGCTATGCTGGTCAGAAATGTGTTTCTTTAAGTCATTTAAAAAGAGTGAAAATAAAATGGGTGATAAAACAAAATCTTTCTTTACCCCGAACTGAGAGTTAAATGATTTGGCCAGCCATTTGGCGTTTTCACTTTAGCTTTGACATTTGCATATACGGTTTTCAATATCATGAGCATTGTGCTTCTTACATTTTCATTTACTAATTTATTGTAAATTAAGCTCTGATCAGTCACACTTTTTTTATAATCAACAAATAAACATAAAATCTACCTCTTTGTTTTCTTAGATAATTACATAACAAGGTGCTTAGAGTAAGAATAGTATACACAAAGGAGTATCCACTTCTAAAACTTACTTGTTCTTGACCCAGTTAATGAATCTATCTTTTAAAATTGAAGTAAATATTTTGCTGAGGACAGGTAAGAGGCTAATCCGTTTCTAATTTTCAGACATATTTAAATTTCCTTTTTTTTGTGAATAGGTGCGATAACAGCTGAAGCCAGCACTTCGGAAAGTATCCGAAATCAAATAATTTATTGAGGGTATACACTAAATAGATACAGTTATATTTAATATGCCTTGAAAACAATCAGTCGAAAAAGTCATCAAAACCACGAGATTTTCCAGACTTTAAACTTTGTATAACGTTTTTTATTTCTTCTTCATTTATTACACCGTACAGATTTTCATTGAGAGTGTCGGTTGCTTCTTTTATCCTTAAACCTTAAATTTTGGTCCAACTCATAGTGATTAACAAATAATTCTGAGAAGTACTGGAATTATTGTGTGCGATTTATTTTTCCACTGAACGCTGTTATTGGACATTTTAAATGTCTTTAATCTTTCTCTAACGGGCCTTTTTCAAGACTGGACTTACCTTTGTTTTGGATACGTAGCGTTTATGCCTGGTTATGCGTTTGTACATATTTGTATGGTGTTTTTATAAAGTCTAGTTTTCCATCGTATTATTGATTCTAAAGTGGTATATCCAGTGCGCAATACTTTGCTGATTTACTGTCTGCGTCATACCAGGGTTGTTTTTTCTTGAAACCCGATCACAACGTTTATTGATATTTTGTTCTAATCTACCCTTATCGTCAGTACTGATTCGTTAATATTCTTCATAAAATAATTGAATGCAGTGTCGATTTTATTAGGCTCTAACATTTCGAATATAATATGTGATTTTTCTAAAAGGGAAGTATCACGTTTTCTTTGTGTTTCATTCCAAATATATCTATCTCTTGGAGAAATATTTTCAGTATTTTCAGCTGTGAGGTAATTTGTGATTTGGATACATAACTCTATAATGTGTAGATTTGTTTTCAATAATGGTAAACAAGTCTTCTTCAACGTGTATTGACGAGTATTCAGGTGACATATATGCTACACAAAAATTAAGTCCTACTGAATGGTTTGTATATTGGCGGAAGATTCAAGCCAAACAATATTTTTTATTCATTCTCAGGTTGATTAAGGTTGAAACTACACATAACTCATTCTTTTACATACACAGCAATTCCTAGAGAATAACACAAACAGAACATGCGTTGTCGCTGGATAGGTGTATGAAGTTAGGCGTCTTATGTGAAATGTGTTCTTTATTGGTTCAAAAAGAAGATTAGTTTGCACAGACGCACTGTACGAAATAGTCTCATTCCATGATGACACCTTTAGAAACAAACTGTCATTTAAATAACTGCTTTTAGATGAACTTTTAGATGTAATTGTCAGCCATACTTAAAGATGACTGCATCACTTTATTGCATCCGACTCCAACGTCTCCTCGCGTTTCCAGTTTCAGAGCCTACAATGCCAGTACTTATTCATCAGTTTAATTTATCGATTGAAAATTGTCGTGTGCGATTAGCTTTGTTGATTAAGTTTGAAATGCATCTCCAAGCTTAAAGTATGGTGCAGTATGTCGATGAGGAAAGGCGATTTTTTATTTTGAGTCAGTAGGAAGTTGACGGTAAATTACTTATTGTAAATGAGTTATATATTCATGATGAATTTATTTGTATATGTCATATACAGCACATGTTAAACAATATTCTACGATTCAAAGACACATCTATATTAAATCGCTTTCACATCAAAGGATATAATGTAAAACATAATACAAATATCAGAATCAGATTCATTTATATACAAATAGGGCATCTATCTCTTGTTCATTTTATTGACAGAAATAGTGATAGTGAGAAGACAAAGTAACACATGAATATTAAAAAGTAACAATACAGCTAGCTATATATATATATATATATATATATATATATATATATATATATATGTGTGTGTGTGTGTGTGTGTCTCTGTGTGTGTGTGTGTAAAATATAGCACATACCAGGGGAGAAGATTTACTGATTTTTGTCATGTATGCAAATGATTTTCTAGAAAATTCTGTCAGGTGTCTTGTGCTTAGATATAGGAAGTTTGGTAGACAATATTTCATTCTTGTTCTAATAGTCAGTCTATGAAGAAACATTTTAATAATCAGATGTTTATAGTTGTGTTGTGAAAATCAGAGCAAATTTATAGAGAGGAATTATTTATTTAAAATATTCATTGGAATAAAGTGCTCATTCTCATTTTGGATTGTTACATTACTTTGGGATTATTGTGATTTCATTCAAAGATGTTCTGGATTACATCATTCAGACATATCAGGACATAAAAGACTACTGGCACATCATTACATTCGCGACTGCTGGCACACAGAACATTTAAGATTATCGGAATTCATTCGGAACTATATATTTTTGGACTTGTGATTAGGACACTTAGGATTATTTGGACTTTAATTTGCGTCATTTTATGTGTCTTTTGAATTTTCACTTCAATTGTCTCGATATAAACTGCTTGTTGATTTTACTTACGTTATTCGTTTCCCTCTTTCTGTTACATATTTTTAGGCCATAGGGTCGTAACAAGATATATATATATATATATATATATATATATATATATATATATATATATATATATATATATATATATATATATACGAATTTATGGAACAAAGGTACAACGAACACTTTAAGCTTAACTCAGGCAAAATGAGAAGCCTACACACAGTGAATATGACGCAAAACAGTCCGAAGCAGACACTTTAACATGGAAACAAGCATGTGCAATCGGACTGCGATTTATGCACTTAACAGTTAATCCCAGACTCTCTGTTAATCTTTAACCGAATAACCTATTGCACGATCTGTACCCGGCAGAGGTCAATAGTAACTAGGTTAATTTGTTGGTGAGTTTTCCAGTCTTTTTTTTTTCTTACTCCTTTTAGGTTGTACCAACTTAGAGCATGTTGCTTGTTTCCATTCTGACCTACGTACTTATATAGCTCTTCTGCTACAGACTGATAATTTAGAGGGATGGGTGGGTACAAATGCAATTCTGCTGGCCTTCTCAACTTTGCCTTTATATGCTGCCCATAATAAAGAATTCAAAATTGCGTTGGACTTTTGTGTAGCCTGAATCTCTTCAAAGAAAGAACATGCATGCTTTTTGCAAAATTTGTGACGCATTCTTTCCCTTTCCTTCGCAAAGTTTTGCAGCTTTTCATCAAATACAGTGTAGAGGTCACTCAGCGTCATTTATATGTTTAACATCTTAATGACCATTAGATTAGGCACTCATTAGCCAATCTTAACGTAGAGACAGATATATGTATTTTAATACACGAACCCGATTTGTAACCTTGTAATTAATACGATTGTCCCTAATAATGATTAGTACCCATTAGATCGTACCAGCTGAAAGAGAAAAGTCATATTATTAGATTTTTTGTACGTGCCACTTTGTGACTAACGTTTTCATGTGGCATACTGCTGTAACTTGTATACGTTCTGCATGTTACATCTATCCTGAAACTGTATTCTCTATTCAATTTATATTAAAGTTTCCAATCAGAAGGTCTTTCATAAATGTATACTCATCTACAGAGACCTGTTATGTCTCAACAAATCCTGAGACATTTGTGAAAAAAAAACTGGCATATTATTACATAAGAATTAAGTAAATAATCATGAAAATGACAAGGTAAACACTCTTGAACGATTCCCAGCTTTTGTAATATGGCACACTATATGTCTGCTACAATTTTTTTTTAATTAGAATTTTTACGTAAGTCGCCTGTAAAATTTAAATATTTTTCAGATATATATCTTCTAGCTTTGAGTGTTGGCAGCAATTGTTCTAAGTTTTTCAATCATTTTCCTCTTTCTAAGGTGTATGAACATTCTTTCAGGTAATTTCATATTGAAAACAAACAAGTAAAAGTCTTTGCCGTGAACCGATCAGATACAGTTTCACTTTTGATTAAGGCATATAAAACATCCCCGTCTTTAAATTCTGTGTATAGTTGGAATCTAATTATAATTTCCAGAATCTCTCCGGCGAATCATTAAATGGAAGATCGTGAGGTACGATACAAATAAGATTATTGCAAAAGTTTATCCCAGCGATGTACATTGACACTTCAAAATATGTTGGGTCTTTTTTGTGCATTTAACTCGATGTCTAAACCACAGATACTTGAACAATTATCATTTTTGAGAAGTATATTCATTTCAGATGTGATATTAGTATTTAGAGAAGAAAGTCAGAGTGACCAACTTTCCTCCGTCTGTTGACTAATTTTGATGCATGGATCATGCAGCGGTGGATCACTGATGTTTTGTTTGTTTCTGTTCAGATCATATTAAAATTAATATAATGACTATACAACGTTCACCACAAGAGAAGTATTTCTACCTTTGGTGAAATATTGTTCAATTTCTTTTTCGTTTTATTTCACACCAGTTCAGAAAAAATAACGCCGAGCAATGTGCACTATTTTATATATGCTGATACATACAGTCAAAGATTTATGTCTTGAAAAGGCGTCGATAATTTACAAAATCATGAAGAAAAGAACTCACCTGAACTTTGTATAAAATTATAGGATTCATTGTCTGTTAAGTATATATATATATATATATAAGTATAGTTGTGAGTGAGTGGCCGTGAAATTGTTCTGAGATCTCAGAACTTAAAATTACAGCGATGCTTAATAATAAAAAATAGTTTGTTTTTTTCCAGGAAGATAAATAATAAAGTCTGATTACCTTCACAACGACTAGGAATGTCAGAAGACTGTCTTCCTTATTGACAAGGGGATGAAGTATATTTGTTTGCTTCTCTGATTGTGTTTAATATACAAATAATTCTACATAGTACATAGAGTAATTTCACATCCGAAAATGAAACAATTACTTTGCTTTTACTTTTGATTTTTAGATTAAAGATAAATTGCAATAAGTATAAATAAATATAGCTTACTGCAGAACAAAAATTCAAAGAGAAAGCATTGCCAAAGGAAAACCGTATTCATCCATACACCAAACACCAATTTGCACATCCGAACCCTGCAAGGACAGAAGATGCAAAACATGCCTGCACGTGATGAAAACTAACACATTTTCCAGCACAGTTACGGGCGAAAAGCTGAATATTCATAGCATTCATAATACATGTAAAACAAAAACTGTGATCTATCTTATCTCATACAGAATACGTGCCCTACTGTATTATGGAGAGACGGAGAAGCTTAACAAAGAATGAACAGATCTGACTGAATAACCAAAAATACGCAAAGAAATCCCCGTAACAGAACAGTTGTTATCCCCTGGCCACACTTTCAGTATGACCTTTTTGCTTTTGCAAGAATTGCCTACAACAACACATGGAATCCAGATGGTACGAAATAAAAGAAACCTACTGAAACCGCCGTATAAGGACAATTAAACTCCAACGGCTTAAGCAAGGATAAATCAAAATGAGCATCTTCACACACACACACACACACACACACAAGTGTTGTTGTTGTTATTATTATTATTAGTAGTAGTAGTAGTAGTAGCAGTAGTATCTATAAACTGCACTAATAAATGTACATAATAGGGAATTAATATTATGACAATAACACATCTCGGAGGAAAAAAAATATGCAACAAAGGACTAACCTACGTTTACGATAGATACAGAGTGATGCTATGCTTGGAGTGCTTTCATTCCTTACAGTCCGATTATTTGATCAAGACATATCAGGAGATTTACATAAGAAGTTAATTCGCTGATAAATATATACATTTATTTTTGTATATGCATGCAGTACTATACAACTAATTATCGTGCGAGCTACGAAACAAGCCTATGTGCGGGGTGAATATTTAATACCGTATTTAAAATAATGAGGATCAACAGTTTAGATAAAAATAGATACCGAAATTGCAAACTTTTTTTTTCAGAAGAAGACTACTTATAGGTACATTATACACAATAGTAGGCTTGGACCAAAAACCATTTGGTTGTATCGCTATCGCCGCTCGGGTACTTCTGGATTTAAAGGATAGATCTCACCGTCACGGGGCCGTATTTTGATTGTGGGCACCTACATGGGAATGTTTCTAAAAAAAACAAGCTGTGCAGCATATTATTGTAATCGTTTGAAAATGTACGCTCTGATAGATAACTCATGAAATGGAAGCGTGTTTTACCTCGGTCTTATGACGAAAGTATAGCAGTTTTGAAAAATATTAACATTACGGTGTGTGGGAACTGAATTAGTTTTCTGTGGCCATTAGCATAAAATAAAATTTATGTAAAAGAACCTGGATAAACATGCCGAACCGCTTTCTCGCCTGTTTCATCAGGTAGTGAATGTTAAAGATTAAGTTATTGGTTGCTTAATTTTGTGACGCTTTTACTTACAACATCAATTTTTAGTTACACTGGATTTTTAAGCCAGGTCTCTGAAAAGAGCTTTATCGACTGTTGTATAATGAATTTTGTAGGCAGCGCTATTAACCATTCGAGCACATAATTCTATGAATACAAAAAATTTTCTTTTGAAAAGTGAAGTAGACGATTGTAATTACTTAAGGTTAGGGAACAGAAAAATAAAAGTTTTAGGACTAAATTCTGTCTAAAAATATATTTGCATTTTCCCCATATTTGTCAAAACGAGCACATAAACCCTGTAAAAGAGGTTAACTGATCACGATCTGCTAAGCTTGATATCTTCTTCCTGTAACTTAGTAATTAACTGATGACTTTCAACCCTAATTTTTGTACGTTCACTCAAATGTTTGCCGGGGGAGGGGGTATTTTTTATTACGGTTGGATCTCACTTCGCTTTGGGTACAATGACGCGATTGGTCGAACAGTTTTTTTTTATATATAATTGACAAAATCATAAACGTGAGATTTAATTAACGCTGATAGAGACACTCCGATTTCATAAAGGTGGTGAAACTTGGAGTCTGTAAAGAAGAAAAAAAATCATTTTACACACACACCTCTCATCTAACATTTGTCATACATGCCCTACAACATGAATAATGCCACATGCTACCGATTTCATATCACCACATTCCATAACGTGGATTAATGTTTTGAAAAGCGCAGATATTTCTATTAGCCTAATGTGACGATCCCAGATTACCTCCCTTTGGAAGAGTCATATTGCAATGTACGTCGTAATTCATCTTGCTAAGGATATATTACATATCTACATAGGAATAAAAAATACTTTTTTTATGTATCAAGCATACTGAGGGGAGTAAAAAACATCATCAATTTATCATTACAGCAGGCTCCAAAACTGAAACAAATTCATCAATATCGTCAAAACGGTAATTCCAAGACAACTCTGTTTTTGCAGTTTGCAGAATAATGTTTTGTTGAGAAATGATTTTGGCTACGAATGATTATTGTGTAAGTACATTCTGATTTTAGGTTCCATGCAACAATTTATTTTGCGAGTCACGGAACTAGTCCATGTCTGGTGGAATATTAAATACTTTATTGATGAAAATTAAGGTCACTGATTGCTAGTAAATGTTTACCGGAATTTAGGACGGAAATTTGTTTATTTATTTATTTATTTATTTATTTATTTATTTATTTTATGAGAAGACTACATATAGGTAAATTGTACACAACAATAGGTTTAAGCCTAACCACATTTTCGTTTTATCTCACAGATGTAAATGGAGAGATCTCATTAGGCTGGACTTTAATACTGGGCACTTTCAAGGGATTTTTTTGTCTCAAAAACGAGCCGCGTAGTATATTTTTTTCATCGTTTTAAAAGTTTATTCTCGGATAGATCATTCATGGACTGTAAACGTGTTTTTTCCGGTCTTACCTCAAAAGAAAAGTATTTTCCAAAACATCAAGATTACAGTCAGTGGGAACGAATTAGTTTTCTGTGCCATATATTGAAGAAATAAGTCGTATCATGTGGGATTTCTAGTTGCATCGGTGTGTGTGTGTGTGTGTGTGTGTGTGTGTGTGTGTGTGTGTGTTAATTGTTGTCTTTTGTGTTTGTGTCTTTTGTGAGTGTTTGCCTTTGACAAAAAGGAAGCGTACGTACCGAAAACACTTACGCAAGTGTACACTAGCTTTGCACTGTACGTTGTGGTTGTTTGTTCACACAAACACACACACACACACACATACACACACATACATATATATATATATATATATATATATATATATATATATATATATATATATATATATATATATATATATATATATATATATCTGTAAGAATGGATTTTAGTCTCGGCTCATATAAGTATGCGCGAGAACATCACTTTCACAATGATTAAAAATTGAAGAAAAATCTTTCTTTTTCACCTAAAGAAAGCATATTGTTCAATGGCAAAAATGAATGTCATAATGTTTTATTTTATACAATTATATTTACTAGACAAATAGTACTGACTGGGAAGACTAAGTCCTGCTAACGACTTTCTTGTGCTCTCGATAATTGACTAATATGGTTTGGATTCAAATTTTATTAGTCTAGACCAACTGTTAGATGCATATCACATTCGCCTGAATTAATTAGTATTGATACTGTGATTCGCTGTATTTCTCTCTCGAACAGTGGCGTATTAAGGGTAAATGGCGCCCTGGGCGACGATAATGGCCCAAACACATCTTATTCTTTCAGAGCGATATAAAAACGATGCACGCAAATGGATTTTCCAGCTCGTCTGCTTCACAGTAACCGGTGTGTATTTTCATTTGCGTAGAAATCAAAACACGGTCCAGAATCTGCGTAAGTTCACGTAATTACCTGTCAAACATATAATAGTTGCTTTATTCTTCAGAATGACTGATTTGAAGAAACAAAAACGTTATAACAAATTAATTCTGAACTTTTCAAATAACTCTTGCAAGTAAAGCCAACGTACCGGATCGGCGCCTTTACTGTGAAACATAAATTGCATCTGAAAATTGTATATATATATATATATATATATATATATATATATATATATATATATATATATATATATATATATATATATATATAGATAGATAGATAGATAGATAGATAGATAGATAGATAGATAGATACAGATATATATATATAAACAGTCATACATACGATTATATATTTATAACTGATATATATGTATACAACATATCAATTCTTTATTGCAATTTTACACAATTTTATATAATGCCTTAGTATTAAGGCCATTGGGATACAAAGTATCTAACCGATGAATGGAGTAACTTTCTTTAATCAGTCTGCTTATCTCTCCATGCATAATATCAATTAGCATGAAAGAAAAATCACGCTAAGATTGATTATTTGTATTAAAATGTATTGAAGCAGAGGAGAACTGAGGATTCATACAATTTTTTTTATGTGAAAGCGGTCATTATTTATTCTTAAGGGATTCGGTAAACGTTGATAACAGAAAAGAAAACAAAAAACAACAACTAAGAAACGCATGATCCCTATATTGCAGAGCCGGTAATGTGTTTTGGGCACCGTAAGAAACGTGTGTTGTTGTTAGGGTTTTTTCTTGTTTTGTTTTTTTAATTTGACTTTTAGACACGGAAAAACACAAGATTAATGGGACATGAATCAATGAGAAACATAAAAACATTGTCCTAAAAATCACACGACGACGAATAATATACCTAAGTGAGAATCCGATAAATCTCGTCTCCTCTCGTAGAATTCCGCAGATTAATTTACTTGTAATAAGATTTTCCTGAAGAAAGAAAAATGCTATTGTAAGAAAATACATGGAATCACCAACAACATCATTTTAAAGCGTGACATGCTTAATCTATATTGCCACCCTATAGCCCTTGTAGGTCCATGATATAGAACCCAAAACATGCAGGATTTCATGTTAAAATCCATATTTGGCAAAGTGGATTTGTTTGAAAAAAACGTCGTTGGGTCCATAAGGTGTCGTTTCGTTTTTTTCGGAGCGAATTAGTTCTGGTTGAAAATATAATACACTCTCTTCATGACCTTCGAGAGCTGTAGCGTATTAATGGGGGGGGGGGGGGGTCGGACGGGGCGGTTGCCCCAGACGCCAGAGGTCTTGGGGCGCCAAAACAGCTGATACAAATTCGGGCCTCGTATTCTGGCCCTTTGGGCCATCATCGTCGCCCTGGGCGCCATTTACCCTTAATACGCCACTGTTCGAGAGAGAAATACAGCGAATCACAGTATCAATACTAATTAATTCAGGTGAATGTGATATGCATCTAACAGTTGGTTTAGACTAATAAAATTTGAATCCAAACCATATTAGTCAATTATCGAGAGCACAAGAAAGTCGTTAGCAGGACTTAGTCTCCCCAGTCAGTACTATTTGTCTAGTAAATATAATTGTATAAAATAAAACACTATGACATTCATTTTTGCCATTGAACAATATGCTTTCTTTAGGTGAAAAAGAAAGATTTTTTCTTCAATTTTTAATCATTGTGAAAGTGATGTTCTCGCGCATACTTATATGAGCCGCGAGGCTAAAATCCATTCTTACAGATATATATATATATATATATATATATATATATATATATATATATATATATATATGTGTGTGTGTGTGTGTGTGTGTGTGTGTGTGTGTATGTGTGTTTGTGTGAACAAACAACCACAACGTACAGTGCAAAGCTAGTGTACACTTGCGTAAGTGTTTTCGGTACGTACGCTTCCTTTTTGTCAAAGGCAAACACTCACAAAAGACACAAACACAAAAGACAACAATTAACACACACACACACACACACACACACACACACACACACACACACACCGATGCAACTAGAAATCCCACATGATACGACTTATTTCTTCAATATATGGCACAGAAAACTAATTCGTTCCCACTGACTGTAATCTTGATGTTTTGGAAAATACTTTTCTTTTGAGGTAAGACCGGAAAAAACACGTTTACAGTCCATGAATGATCTATCCGAGAATAAACTTTTAAAACGATGAAAAAAATATACTACGCGGCTCGTTTTTGAGACAAAAAAATCCCTTGAAAGTGCCCAGTATTAAAGTCCAGCCTAATGAGATCTCTCCATTTACATCTGTGAGATAAAACGAAAATGTGGTTAGGCTTAAACCTATTGTTGTGTACAATTTACCTATATGTAGTCTTCTCATAAAATAAATAAATAAATAAATAAATAAACAAATTTCCGTCCTAAATTCCGGTAAACATTTACTAGCAATCAGTGACCTTAATTTTCATCAATAAAGTATTTAATATTCCACCAGACATGGACTAGTTCCGTGACTCGCAAAATAAATTGTTGCATGGAACCTAAAATCAGAATGTACTTACACAATAATCATTCGTAGCCAAAATCATTTCTCAACAAAACATTATTCTGCAAACTGCAAAAACAGAGTTGTCTTGGAATTACCGTTTTGACGATATTGATGAATTTGTTTCAGTTTTGGAGCCTGCTGTAATGATAAATTGATGATGTTTTTTACTCCCCTCAGTATGCTTGATACATAAAAAAAGTATTTTTTATTCCTATGTAGATATGTAATATATCCTTAGCAAGATGAATTACGACGTACATTGCAATATGACTCTTCCAAAGGGAGGTAATCTGGGATCGTCACATTAGGCTAATAGAAATATCTGCGCTTTTCAAAACATTAATCCACGTTATGGAATGTGGTGATATGAAATCGGTAGCATGTGGCATTATTCATGTTGTAGGGCATGTATGACAAATGTTAGATGAGAGGTGTGTGTGTAAAATGATTTTTTTTCTTCTTTACAGACTCCAAGTTTCACCACCTTTATGAAATCGGGGTGTCTCTATCAGCGTTAATTAAATCTCACGTTTATGATTTTGTCAATTATATATAAAAAAAAACTGTTCGACCAATCGCGTCATTGTACCCAAAGCGAAGTGAGATCCAACCGTAATAAAAAATACCCCCTCCCCCGGCAAACATTTGAGTGAACGTACAAAAATTAGGGTTGAAAGTCATCAGTTAATTACTAAGTTACAGGAAGAAGATATCAAGCTTAGCAGATCGTGATCAGTTAACCTCTTTTACAGGGTTTATGTGCTCGTTTTGACAAATATGGGGAAAATGCAAATATATTTTTAGACAGAATTTAGTCCTAAAACTTTTATTTTTCTGTTCCCTAACCTTAAGTAATTACAATCGTCTACTTCACTTTTCAAAAGAAAATTTTTTGTATTCATAGAATTATGTGCTCGAATGGTTAATAGCGCTGCCTACAAAATTCATTATACAACAGTCGATAAAGCTCTTTTCAGAGACCTGGCTTAAAAATCCAGTGTAACTAAAAATTGATGTTGTAAGTAAAAGCGTCACAAAATTAAGCAACCAATAACTTAATCTTTAACATTCACTACCTGATGAAACAGGCGAGAAAGCGGTTCGGCATGTTTATCCAGGTTCTTTTACATAAATTTTATTTTATGCTAATGGCCACAGAAAACTAATTCAGTTCCCACACACCGTAATGTTAATATTTTTCAAAACTGCTATACTTTCGTCATAAGACCGAGGTAAAACACGCTTCCATTTCATGAGTTATCTATCAGAGCGTACATTTTCAAACGATTACAATAATATGCTGCACAGCTTGTTTTTTTTAGAAACATTCCCATGTAGGTGCCCACAATCAAAATACGGCCCCGTGACGGTGAGATCTATCCTTTAAATCCAGAAGTACCCGAGCGGCGATAGCGATACAACCAAATGGTTTTTGGTCCAAGTCTACTATTGTGTATAATGTACCTATATGTAGTCTTCTTCTGAAAAAAAAAGTTTGCAATTTCGGTATCTATTTTTATCTAAACTGTTGATCCTCATTGTTTTAAATACGGTATTAAATATTCACCCCGCACATAGGCTTGTTTCGTAGCTCGCACGATAATTAGTTGTATAGTACTGCATGCATATACAAAAATAAATGTATATATTTATCAGCGAATTAACTTCTTATGTAAATCTCCTGATATGTCTTGATCAAATAATCGGACTGTAAGGAATGAAAGCACTCCAAGCATAGCATCACTCTGTATCTATCGTAAACGTAGGTTAGTCCTTTGTTGCATATTTTTTTTCCTCCGAGATGTGTTATTGTCATAATATTAATTCCCTATTATGTACATTTATTAGTGCAGTTTATAGATACTACTGCTACTACTACTACTAATAATAATAATAATAATAACAACAACAACACTTGTGTGTGTGTGTGTGTGTGTGTGTGTGTGTGTGTGTGTGTGTGAAGATGCTCATTTTGATTTATCCTTGCTTAAGCCGTTGGAGTTTGATTGTCCTTATACGGCGGTTTCAGTAGGTTTCTTTTATTTCGTACCATCTGGATTCCATGTGTTGTTGTAGGCAATTCTTGCAAAAGCAAAAAGGTCATACTGAAAGTGTGGCCAGGGGATAACAACTGTTCTGTTACGGGGATTTCTTTGCGTATTTTTGGTTATTCAGTCAGATCTGTTCATTCTTTGTTAAGCTTCTCCGTCTCTCCATAATACAGTAGGGCACGTATTCTGTATGAGATAAGATAGATCACAGTTTTTGTTTTACATGTATTATGAATGCTATGAATATTCAGCTTTTCGCCCGTAACTGTGCTGGAAAATGTGTTAGTTTTCATCACGTGCAGGCATGTTTTGCATCTTCTGTCCTTGCAGGGTTCGGATGTGCAAATTGGTGTTTGGTGTATGGATGAATACGGTTTTCCTTTGGCAATGCTTTCTCTTTGAATTTTTGTTCTGCAGTAAGCTATATTTATTTATACTTATTGCAATTTATCTTTAATCTAAAAATCAAAAGTAAAAGCAAAGTAATTGTTTCATTTTCGGATGTGAAATTACTCTATGTACTATGTAGAATTATTTGTATATTAAACACAATCAGAGAAGCAAACAAATATACTTCATCCCCTTGTCAATAAGGAAGACAGTCTTCTAACATTCCTAGTCGTTGTGAAGGTAATCAGACTTTATTATTTATCTTCCTGGAAAAAAACAAACTATTTTTTATTATTAAGCATCGCTGTAATTTTAAGTTCTGAGATCTCAGAACAATTTCACGGCCACTCACTCACAACTATACTTATATATATATATATATATACTTAACAGACAATGAATCCTATAATTTTATACAAAGTTCAGGGTGCGTTCTTTTCTTCATGATTTTGTAAATTATCGACGCCTTTTCAAGACATAAATCTTTGACTGTATGTATCAGCATATATAGAATAATGCACATTGCTCCGCGTTATTTTTTCTGAACTGGTGTGAAATAAAACGAAAAAGAAATTGAACAATATTTCACCAAAGGTAGAAATACTTCTCTTGTGGTGAACGTTGTATAGTCATTATATTAATTTTAATATGATCTGAACAGAAACAAACAAAACATCAGTGATCCACCGCTGCATGATCCATGCATCAAAATTAGTCAACAGACGGAGGAAAGTTGGTCACTCTGACTTTCTTCTCTAAATGCTAATATCACATCTGAAATGAATATACTTCTCAAAAATGATAATTGTTCAAGTATCTGTGGTTTAGACATCGAGTTAAATGCACAAAAAAGACCCAACATATTTTGAAGTGTCAATGTACATCGCTGGGATAAACTTTTGCAATAATCTTATTTGTATCGTACCTCACGATCTTCCATTCAATGATTCGCCGGAGAGATTCTGGAAATTATAATCAGATTCCAACTATACACAGAATTTAAAGACGGGGATGTTTTATATGCCTTAATCAAAAGTGAAACTGTATCAGATCGGTTCACGGCAAAGACTTTTACTTGTTTGTTTTCAATATGAAATTAGCTGAAAGAATGTTCATACACCTTAGAAAGAGGAAAATGATTGAAAAACTTAGAACAATTGTTGCCAACACTCAAAGCTAGAAGATATATATCTGAAAAATATTTAAATTTTACAGGCGACTTACGTAAAAATTCTAATTAAAAAAAAATTGTAGCAGACATATAGTGTGCCATATTACAAAGCTGGGAATCGTTCAAGAGTGTTTACCTTGTCATTTTCTTGATTATTTACTTAATTCTTATGTAATAATATGCCAGTTTTTTTTTCACAAATGTCTCAGGATTTGTTGAGACATAACAAGTCTCTGTAGATGAGTATACATTTATGAAAGACCTTCTGATTGGAAACTTTAATATAAATTGAATAGAGAATACAGTTTCAGGATAGATGTAACATGCAGAACGTATACAAGTTACAGCAGTATGCCACATGAAAACGGTAGTCACAAAGTGGCACGTACAAAAAATCTAATAATGTGACTTTTCTCTTTCAGCTGGTACGATCTAATGGGTACTAATCATTATTAGGGACAATCGTATTAATTACAAGGTTACAAATCGGGTTCGTGTATTAAAATACATATATCTGTCTCTACGTTAAGATTGGCTAATGAGTGCCTAATCTAATGGTCATTAAGATGTTAAACATATAAATGACGCTGAGTGACCTCTACACTGTATTTGATGAAAAGCTGCAAAACTTTGCGAAGGAAAGGGAAAGAATGCGTCACAAATTTTGCAAAAAGCATGCATGTTCTTTCTTTGAAGAGATTCAGGCTACACAAAAGTCCAACGCAATTTTGAATTCTTTATTATGGGCAGCATATAAAGGCAAAGTTGAGAAGGCCAGCAGAATTGCATTTGTACCCACCCATCCCTCTAAATTATCAGTCTGTAGCAGAAGAGCTATATAAGTACGTAGGTCACAATGGAAACAAGCAACATGCTCTAAGTTGGTACAACCTAAAAGGAGTAAGAAAAAAAAAAAGACTGGAAAACTCACCAACAAATTAACCTAGTTACTATTGACCTCTGCCGGGTACAGATCGTGCAATAGGTTATTCGGTTAAAGATTAATAGAGTCTGGGATTAACTGTTAAGTGCATAAATCGCAGTCCGATTGCACATGCTTGTTTCCATGTTAAAGTGTCTGCTTCGGACTGTTTTGCGTCATATTCACTGTGTGTAGGCTTCTCATTTTGCCTAAGTTAAGCTTAAAGTGTTCGTTGTACCTTTGTTCCATAAATTCGTATATATATATATATATATATATATATATATATATATATATATATATATATATATATATATATATATATATCTTGTTACGACCCTATGGCCTAAAAATATGTAACAGAAAGAGGGAAACGAATAACGTAAGTAAAATCAACAAGCAGTTTATATCGAGACAATTGAAGTGAAAATTCAAAAGACACATAAAATAACGTTTAGGTTTAGACACTTTTGCATTAATATGTTATGCTGTGTTCTAATTATGGGAATGAAATTGACTGGATTTGTACTTTATATTTTCTGTCGGTCCTGCAAAGTTCTTACAATTAATATTGATCCAAGATGTAATTTTATATCAACCTTTAATATTTCACAGGAATAATCAATTGAACAAACAACATAGACATTGATCTGCTGGCGCATTATGTCGAAGTCGGAGAACAATTCTGCTACCGAGCAAAGAGCTTATGGTAAAATCTGGGTGCTCTTAGGGTACTCTCAGACAGATATCAAGGCCGACTTGGATGAATTTCACGGATGTAATTCTCTGTCATATCTTACATATTTTAGGTGGTTTCAGCGTTTTAAAGATGACCGCGAATCCATGGAAGATGGCCCACGTTTTGAAAGATCGTTGTCTGCAGGAAGTGGCTGTTGTGAAGCGAACTATTGATGAAGATCCTCGATACACAGTGGAATATATTTATATTATCACAGTCATTAATTCGTCAGCTGTTTTAATATATTTAAGAATTATTTGAAGCTCAGAAAAGCTTGTGGAAGATGGGTTCCGCATTTGTTGACGGCTGATGAAAAAGATACTCGAGTTGAAATTGCCAAGCAGCTACTCGCCAAATCTGAAAAGAGTGACCAGAGACTTTTGAATGAAATTGTCACAGGCGATGACACATGGATTTAACTCAAGAAACAATAATAACGTTTGTACCGAAGAAAACAAGCCCTGACCACAACTCGCTCGACGTAGTTGAACTGTCAAGACAGTTTTATATGCATTATATTTTGATGCAAAAGGCCCGGTCGTCCTGGTACCTGTGCCCGACCCTGCTATTGTCACTGGATATTTGTGTGCGTCCAAAGTGTTGCCAGAAGTAGTGGAACACTAACGAACCATCCGTCCGCGAACTCGAGGTATCCATCTACTTCATGACAAGGCACCGGCACATAAATCCACCGTCGTGACAGACTTCCTGAAGGAGTAGAGCATCCAAACTTTGCCACATTCTCCATACAGTCCTGATTAAGATCCAGCTGATTATTGGCTGAATCCCGTTATAAAAGATTCGCTGAGGGCAGGCGATTTGAAAGTCGACATGCGGTTGGAAGTGCAGTACTCCAATGTATGAACAACATACCAAAAAAGTGAATGCAAAATGGCATTTAATAATTGGATAATCAGATTGAAAAAGTGTGTAGAGGTGCATGGATAGTACTTTGACGGGATGCACTGATGCATTATTCACTAATAAAGAACTTTGTTGCGTTGCACATTAATATTCAGAACTTTTTAAATACCCTCGTAATCCTTTCCTGGAGGGCGCGCTCTCTCGGTCACCTGATGTAAAACGGACGAGCGTCTCACAACAGAGCCATCATGTAAGATCTCTTGTAAAATAATCACTTTAGCGAATTTGCAAGAGTTATTTGAAAAGTTCAGAATTAATTTGTTATAACGTTTTTGTTTCTTCAAATCAGTCATTCTGAAGAATAAAGCAAATATTAGATGTTTGACAGGTAATTACGTGAACTTACGCAGATTCTGGACCGTGTTTTGATTTCTACGCAAATGAAAATACACACCGGTTACTGTGAAGCAGACGAGCAAGAAAATCCATTTGCGTGCATTGTTTTTATATCGCTGAAGAATAAGATGTGTTAGAACAAGAGAGAATGTCTTATTTCTCTACTAGGAAAATTTCTCTCTCCCGTGTGACTGGAGAATCTAATAGGATGGCATGTTTTCAGTCAATACACACATGATGCGAAAATGATGTCATTTGTTTTGGATGCGGCCCGTAAAAAGGTTAAATATGGCAACATACCAGGACATCAATGACGCGTAAAATCTGGTATTGACACATGAATGCGGACACATTGATACACGTTGTCCAACAATGCTGCACACGCATATTTATGTTAGAATGTCAATTTCATCAGGGAAGTCAAGAAACACAGGAATATACTATTACTGCGAAGATAAACATAATGTTTATATTTCCGATTTAAGAAACAAAGTTTGCAAAAAAAGGTACAGATAGGTCAGATGGCGAAGGATTCAAAGATAATCAAGTGAATTTGTCTGCTTTTGCCTGCCGTTGACAGTTACGTGTAAAAGTAATGGGTTTGACGATGCTTTGTTTCGGAAATTGTCACCAACGACATTCCCATGCACACTATTTGCAAGAGCCATAAAGGTTTCAGATTTAGTTCTGAATTAAATTATAATTTACTAATTATAATTGTTGTACGGACTGTAGAAATAAGCTGGCATAAATTGCGCCTGCAGTGGTTCTCTCGTTCTTAATCTGGCACAACGGTTTTAAATTTACCACCAACAATATGACGCACCGTCTGAGATAAATCATCTCTGAGCCTACGACGTCATCAGGATTAACTGCACGTATACGTTTGAAAGGTGGCATGAAGAAAAAACTCACAAACTTTTGTGTTCCATGAAGGTGCGTTAAAGAATAATTATCTCAAATACTATAAGATATCGAAAATTGATGTTTTAAATATACATATACTTTTCAATGGAAGTTGAACAACAATTGATGGGTTATTTTTCATGCTCAGTGGTAAATTGATATGGAGGTCCGACTAGGATTAGAAGGAGTCAAATTTTCTCAACTAGACGGAAAACAAAACATAAGTTATAAATGACGCAGGTTTTAGTGTTAAATTTGATCAGTAAATGGAAGAATACAGAAGTGTTATCGTATGCACTTGCCTATAAGTTAGGTCCAACTGCAAACAAAAATACCTTGATCTGCCGTCGCATAATGCGCCAGCAGATCAATGTCTATGTCGTTTGTTCAATTGATTATTCCTGTGAAATATTAAAGGTTGATATAAAATTACATCTTGGATCAATATAAATTGTCAGAACTTTGCAGGACCGACAGAAAATATAAAGTACAAATCCAGTCAATTTCATTCCCATAATTAGAACACAGCATAACATATTAATGCAAAAGTGTCTAAACCTAAACAAAAATAAAGTGAATAAATTAATTAATAAATTAATTAATATAAAAAAGAGTCACAAACAATTTATTTAGTACATTAGCATTAAGATTAAAAGACAGAGTAAATAATGATTTTCTAATAATAATGAAAACGTAAAAGTGGAAAATAATTAAAATGGGACTGTAAATATAAGATAAATTTGAATAAAAATCAAGCAAAAAATACGACGGATATAGTTGCATCTTTCTTGCGATATTCATATATCAAATGTTGTGTACTCGAAAGCATTTTTTCCATTATGGTGATATGATACAAAATTTAAAAAATAGATAAAAATCTCTGTTTTCCTTGTCATGGGTCACTCGCTGCATAAATCGATATGCCCATTTCGTAGCACTATTCATCAGTCTTTTACTTGCAATTTTAAGTGGGTGGGAGTGAGGTGAGCAACGATTTCGTAATTATGCAGTAGACATTTATACTAAAATTTCAAGCCATTTGTCTCTTAAAAGCATTTTGAAATTCAAGTACATTCATTTAAATCCTTATTCTCATTATTCTTCCTTGATGATTATTTTGATGGATTACACTTATCATTAAAATCGGATTGTATTTAGTCATATTCTCTTGAAGGACGTCACATCCGATGCTCTAAAATCATTTTGTAGGTTTCAAAAGCCGAGAACGAAATACTGCCTGGCAATACCTCCCCTAAATGCTAAATCAGTGATCTGCATTAGCTTTTATAAAAAAGATCGATCAATTAGTCAATCAATGCCGTGACTGGAGTTCTCTTCCAAATATTTAATGGATGATTACGTCACATTCGAGCTAAAATTGCTTTTCAGTTTAAAAATAAAAAAAGGATTTAAATCCATATTTTAAATCGTTTCACATTGAAAGTAACTTTATTGTATCATAGTGATAATACCAGAATAGAATCGACATTAACGTCAAAGAAGATACATATGAAGCTATGTTTTCCGTAGGAGTGGTACGTTATTGCAATAAATTGAGAAAACACTTGGAATAGCTACTTGTCTGTCATTTACTACAATTGGAGAAAATGTCATGTTCATGAGCGCCTCAAATTCCTCTCCAGCCGTGCCCGCTTTTCGATATTTTATAGAGTAAAGCATAATACTGCTTGATCGGGCATGTAGATTATGCCATGTGTGTCCTCCATGTCGTAAGAGGCGACTAATGGAGACTGGAGCCGCGATGGCTCAGTGGTTAGCGTGTCGGACTCGCGACCAGACCTGTGCAGCTTCGAATTCTACCATAGGATCAACCCGGTCGGCTATCGTGGTGTCACCTTGGTGAAGACAGTTTAGTCCAATTGCCTCGGCACTAAATAAACTACTTGTGTTGCTGTGCCGTACACACCAGACCAAACCGTAATAATGTTTGAGGACAAAATAACCGTTAAATAACATAATTGTAATATTTTAAAGAATGAGACAATAGTTATTTGCATTGAAGATATAAACATATTAGTGGAGCAGATAAGTGCATTGTTTCAGAAGAATCGTTCAAATTGTGATAAAAGCATGACGCTTGCTAGAGATATTCACAATGGTGTATCTTTTCAGAAAAAACGTTCGCCACTTGAAATCCAAGTTGGCAGTCATTTTTCAAGATGGCCGCCAATGATTTCTGTTTCTGGTTTGCTATAGGAATTGACCGAGTTGTCCAGTTTGGATGATTTTAGTGTCAATTTCTATGTTTATGAGCATGCAGTGCCTGATTTTAAATTTTTTCCAACTTCTCAGATAGTTTGCATGCATCACTTCAGGAGAATGTGATGAGAATAAGTGGAAACAAACTGAGTGTCAATGCACTACCAGGGCACACTGGAGACATCATTGCTGTGTGAGCATGGGGTTCAGTGTCAGCTAAAGTATTTGTACTCAGCATGCAGTTATAATTTAGTGTCCGAAATGCTACCTAATAAGCCCCATAATAGGTAGGTAGCAGCTCCAGAATCGACAGGATGTGCCAACGCGGGAAAGCCAAGCTAAAAATGACAGGTTTTAGTTATCCGGATGGTGTACAGATCGCACTGGACTTAAGTGGCACTGGATGAACGATCGGGTTAGGTGTAGGGCAAAGGCATGAATCTAGCTGTATCCATTACATTAAAGTGCTTAGGTTAAAGGTGTTAACAGGATAAACTCTCGGCCTTGAACTGTTAATCTCAACCTCTCAAAATGGCCATATCTGCTAACTTTCAATCTAAATCGAACACCGACTGGAGTAAATGTTGCCTTTGTCAACAGGACAAAAAGGAAGAGTTCAAGTCACTACCAAGTTTCTACAGTGCAGAACAAAATGGTTATAGCAACATTGCAGCAAATATTCCCCTGTTTCATGTTATCAATGCTTTACCAAACATCCTGGATCCAGTCAGATTAGACGAAAGTGGTGGTATAGAAGGCACATTGATAAGGAGCAAAGCAAAATATTATCAAACTGCTGTGAAAGGCGTACACGGCAGAGTCCACAGTTCCAATTCTGGTACCTTGTGTTGGAAATGAAGCTGTCAATTTTCACTCTGATATCGTCATATAGAGAAGGAAACTTTACACTGTACCGTGAAGCACTATCTGAATTGATCCCGTACTTTTTTGCCAACAACAATGTGAATTATGCACGGTGGATTCCTATTCACCTTAGAGACATTATGTCCCTGGAGCATCGACATCAACAAGTGGCAAAGGAGTTTCACATGGGAAACTTTGTTGTACACAAATCTAATCGGGAATTCTCAGGAATGGCTATTGATCAGGCTCACGAGCAGGTCTATGCAGTCATCAAAGGTGACGGAGGAGCCATTGACATGACTTAGAATCCGTCGGCACTTAGAAATTGGATGGTGGCTGGTACTGAGGGAAGCAAACTAGTCGCTGAGTACGAGACCGCATCAGGAGCTAAAGATGCAACAGAGAGCAGCAGAGCAGCCATCAACACGTCAAACAGAAAGAACTTCAAAGATTATTCTTTGAGAGAGTAAGTAATCTTACCATAGTAATGCAGGACATGGGTATTCCTTTTGATGAAGAGTCCAGTGACCTACTCACATTAGATACCCAGGATAATGCCGATCTTAATCTCGCTGATGCAATTGGAACACATTACAAAAGGGGCAGGGAGCTGTTTAAGTCATTCTCGGAGGAGCTCGAACGTGAATGCTTGCTCTATCAACGCATCAAGAAGAATAAGGTTGCATTCTTCAAACAGGTTACCATTTCCAGTCACCCCAAGCAAAAGACATTGAAGGAAGACTGTCACCTCTTCTCTCAACTGTTCATCTCCTGCGAAAGCAGACTGTGTGACTTACATGAATTCTTCAGGCATGAAAATACGTCCGTTCCTGCCACTTTGAGTGACAACGGAAAGCTCCACGCCTGTCACAAATCTGAGCTGACTTACATTCTTGAAGCTCATGTGACAATAGCAAACAGAGAGCCAGACGTAAATGCTCTCATTATTAATGTATCAGCATTGGTGAATAATCTGCCACTACGTACAGCAAAGACATTTGATGAGTCTGCTAAGATGGATGTCCTTTTCACAATATAGGCATACTGCACCAAGTACAACTTAATTGACATTGTGTTTGATATATACTTACCATCCAGCTTAAAGGCTGAACCAAGGTCCAAGTGAAGCCAAGGAGCTAGGAGAAGAGTGACAGGAACAAATAAGATTAGAAAAAAAACTGGCGAAGCTTCCTGAGAGATGATAATAACAAGACAGAGCTCTTCTACTTCACAAAGGAAGAAAATTACATCAGCAATCAAAACATCAACCATGACAATTTGTCTCCCTGTTATCATGAAGAAGCAGATACATGCATTTTTGTACATGCCAAACATGCAGTAATGGACGGCAACAAGGTCATTATGATCAATGCAAATGACACTGAAGTCGTTGTCATATCAATATATGTTTTGCCTTCTCTGAAGGAGCTAGATCTTGAGAAACTATGGATAGCATTTGGTCAGGGATCGAATCTCTCGGATGGATTCCTATGAATGACATCATTTCTGCAATAGGCGCTGAGAAGTCAAATGGAATCCTTTTCTTCCGTGTCTTCAGTGGGTGCGATACTGTGTCTGTCTTCCGCGGCAAAGGAAAAGAAGTATGCATGACAGACATGGAACGTATGTGATCAGGCTTCAAGTGTCTTTGCACAGCTTAGTAAATCCCCACTAAAGATTGAAGACGAAGACCTTGAAATCCTGGAGAAGTTTGTTGCAACAATGTATGACAACTCCAGCACAGATGCAAATGCAAAAGACGCAAGACTTTTACCTTTTCGCCAGAAAACAGAAATCATACGAATCGATCCCTCCGACTCAGGCCGCTCTCCTGCAACATTCAAAACGGGTTGCATACCAGGCAGGACATATTTGGAGTCAGTCGACAGTGCACTACCCAATAACTCAATGCCCCGCTAACTGGGGATGGTCAAAGGAATGTGAACTGTGGAGAACAGTCTGGACTGCTCTTCCACCTATTTCAAAAAGTTGCCAAGAACTGACTAAATGTGGATGTAAGACAGACTGTCATGGAAGATGCAAATCTTATCGCTTGGGTTTCAGATGCTCAGCACTATGCAGCTGTGCATGCAAGGACTAGCTAGAATATAGTTAAACTGGTGTATAAATATGCGTGGAAACACAATGACTGGCTCCATTGATCTATAACTAAAAATAAAATATATTTTGGGCATAAAATGGAAGCCATCACGGATATTGTTTATCATTTAAGAATTATTACCATTTTTTAATTTATAAATTAGATCACAAGAATAAATATAGACACTAAGATTAATAAGACTTAACATCTCTGCTCAAAAGGTATAAAAAATAAACATTTTGTGAAAATTGGCGGCCATCTTTGATATTTAGGTCGCTAACGTTTTTTTCTTATTAAGTGACCCTAGGAGATAATAAGTGCCGAATTTGGTGCTTGTATCACTATTTGAACGATTATTCATGTTATCTGCTCCACTATATATGATAGTACATTGGTAATATTACTAATACCAAAGCTTGTATTTAATAGAACCGATAGGAAAACAGCATGTTTGATTCCTCTATTGTAATGCTAACGGCGTTACGTAGAGTTGTCGTCCCTGCCCGAGGACAGGCGCAGAGGGCGCTAGGGTATTGTCTAAAGGAAGTAATTTGGAAATTGTATATTTATATTGATGTCAATAGTTTACTTATTACTGGTTTTGATTGAAAACTCATCAACATACATTCCAGGTTATATGCATATTACGTTTCGTTTCAATAACCAGCATTGATTCTAGTTTATACTTTTATTCTTCTCTTAGAGAAAAAAATCGTTCAAGAAACCCGCCGACAAATATCCACAATAGACCCAACTATTTTAAAATATCTCTCTTAGCAAATATGGATTTTGACATAATATTTTTCATGTATTGGATTTAATATCATCCGCCTTAAAGGGCTATAGGGCGTAACGTAGTTAAACAATGTCACACTTCACCATTATGACGCTAGCGATTTACTAGTATTGTCCATAAGAAGAAGATCTCTTAAAAAAAAACTTATTTTCAATGAAATGAATCTAAGAAATTGTACGAGAGGAGACAAGATTTATCGGATCCTCAGGTGGGTATATTATTTCTCGTGCTATATATATTTTTTCTTATTATTTTCATCAATTCATGTTACATTTGCCATGAGCTTTTCTGTCTCCAAATCAAACTCGATACAAATTAAAAGAAAAAAACTATTCTCACTAATTATAAATTTCATCAGGGAAGTCAACAAGAACGGGAATATAGTATTACTACGAAGAAAAACAAAATAGTTTTGCAGCAAAGGATACAGATAAATCATTTGGCAAAGGATTCAAAGATAATCAAGTGAGATTGTATTTTTCTGTCTGTGGTTGACAGTTACATTTAAAAACAATGAGTTAGACGACGATTTCTTTCTGAAATCGTCATCTAACAGATTTCTTCTGAAATCGTCAGCAATGATATTTACATGCAAACTATTTGCAAAAGAAAGCAAGATTTCATATTCATTTCTATATGGAAATAAAATCGACTATTTGTAATTGTTCTGCAGGCTGTGGACACATATGGGCGTCAAATTTGCCTGTAGTTGTTCTCTCATTCTCGATGTGGTACATGCGATTTAAATACCACCAACAATTTTGACGTAAAATAATGATAATAATAACAATAATAATAACATTTATTTATCCAGGGTGTCATAATTAGCTAACAGCTAGTTTAAATTATGGCCCTGCAATTAAAACAAATATCGGATCGTCTGGAATAGATCATTTCTGATGCTTCAACATCACCAGAATTCATTACCTGTAGTCGTTTGAAAGGTGTCATGAAGAGAAAAGTCACTAATTTTTGTGTTCCATGAAGATGCGTTCAAGATCAATTTTCTCAAATACTATTTGAGAGCGAAAGTTTGTCTTATAAATGTACATATAATTTTGAATTCCCTTGGACGCTGGATGACAATGGCTGATGTTTTTCCATGCTCTGTGGTAATTTGATCTAGAAGTTCAACTTGAGTCAGAAAAAAGACGATTTTCCTCTACAATACAAATATAAAAGCTAGAAGTTAAAAGTGACGCTGAATTTAATTATAAATTTAATCAGTAAATACAATAGTAAGAAAGTGTTAGGTTGAACTTTTACAGTACAGGGCATCCATGCCCTTATGCATATGAGATAACGATTGATAGAAAATAACATCTTGCATCAAATTGCAAAAGTAAGAAGTTTGCGAAGGCCGAAATAAAATATAAAGTACAAAAACGAATCGATTTCAGTCCAATAATAAGAAAAACAACATAACATATAATTACAACATAGCAAAAATCCAAAGCTAAAGTAACTAACTAACTAAATATATAACTTAAATAAATAAATAAATAAACAAATTTGAGTTACAGCAATCTACGTCTGTATCCTAATGCTAACAATATCGTATCCATTTCCATTTAATGTGAACGGCTTTGCTAACGATAATCCCTCGCCGTGATTTTGGAGCCCAAAATACCTATTGGTGATCAAGACTAGCTTCATCCAAATACATGTTAGAAATGGTGAACACCATAGAAACAACTCAGTTTGCTAAACTGTCACATAGGGGAATATTTGGAGCCAACCAAACAGTATGAAACAGCTCACCCCTTCAATCACAAACTGATTAATTTGCCCCAAAATGGAAACACGTCAGGGACCACTGCAATCAACAAATGTTCAAGTCACTTGTACTAATATATCGCATTAACCAAGCCATTCACTTAGAGTGGAAACATATGACAGTGTTAACTTGGAGATTTAATAGTTCAAAATATTTTACAGAATTTAATCATTTTTGTGTGTGTGTGTGTGCAAATGTTCACACTCTTGTGCTTTTATTTAGTTAGATGTAGATAGGAGTATAAGTCGCAAATGGACGCTGAGAAAATTAAGGTGCATTAGTATTAATATTAAAAGACAGTAATATCGTATTATCTAATAATATTGTAATAATAGTGTATTGTGTTGTATTGTATTGTATTAAAATTGTAATAATAATAAACTAAGGTGCATTAGTATTAAAACTAAAAGACAGTAAAATCGTATTGTCTTATAATATTGTCTAATAATTTAATTACAAATGAGACATGAGAATAAATCAGGCAAAATCATATTCAAAATCTTTCGTCGATACATCTTTTTTTTTCTTTCTTGTTTTGCGATATTCAAAATGTCTTACATAAAATACTTTGTACTCGAAAGAATCTTTTCCAGTATCTTGATGTCAAAAAGATGTTAAAAAAAGATACAAATCGTTTTGTTTTCTTTGTCATGACTCATTTGCTACATATATTCACGTGCTCTTTTGTTATCACAACCAATCCTTCTCAACCCTTCGATTTTATTTTTGGGTGGTGTGTGTGTGGTGGTAGTGGCAAAGACGAAATGAGATCTTTCACTTACGCAATGATCATGTAATTATGCCGTAGACATTTCATACTAAATTTCCAGCCCATTTGTCTCTTAAAAATATTTTGAAATGCGCTGATATTTAAATCAAGTACAGTAATTTAAATCCTTATTATTCTCATTACACTTCCTTGATGATTATTTTGATGGATTACACTTATCATTAAAATCGGATTGTATTTAGTCATATTCTCTTGAAGGACGTCACATACTATGCTCTAAAATCAGTTTGTAGGTTTCAAAGCCGAGAATGATCACTGTTGAAATCTGTGATCTACAATAGCTTTCTCTGGAAATCAGAATGCAAACATTGTTCAATATGTCTATTGATGCCGTGCATGGAACTCTTCTCAATCTCTTGTTAGCATCTTTAAATAAAAATACTCAACATAAACTTTCTATTTTGGAATCGCTTCGCATAGAAATAAACTTTATTGTATCATCATGATAATATAAAGAGATATTAACGTCACATGAAAGATATATAAAAAGTATATTTTCGTTGGAGCCTGCGTTTTAACTTAAAACTGAGTAAAGGCTTTCGAATGAAAGATTTTTTTCCTTTCTAGAATTCCACAAAATATCACGTTCATTATGTGGCAACACTGACATCATTGTTATATAGATTTTGGATCTTTTTACATAAAAATCAACGCTTTAAAATATCATAAGAAATTGAGAGCATCAATCTTACGTAATAGAGGAGACAGAGAAGGTCCATGCTTGTAAACGTGCATTATTATTATAAAGTCGAGCAAAGGCTTTGGATTCAAATTTGTCTTCCCTTTTGTTATCATGAGCCAAAAAAACATTTTCTTCTTCAAATCACTTTCACTAAAGATGAAAGAGTAAATGAGATTAACATGTACCTGCCTTTTTATATATGAGTCAGAACGCGTGATAACGTGCATTAGTTCTGACAAGTACAAACAAAATTGAAAAAAAAGAAATAGATTCAGCAGGATATTATTGGTAAACAATTCGCACATGTATATTTTTTGCCCTCACTTCTCTTAACTAGTTTTTCCTGAAAGATAAGATCAAGCGGCACCGTTATTGCTGTCACAAAATTATCCAGAGATGCGACATATGGAAGCGGTGTCATTTTTACTTAGAAAATAACCCGGTATCGACATTTATTAACCTCGTTTAACTGCTGGATGGTTCGGAAACAGTCTATTAAAAAACATCCAATTTAACACACATCCGGATATAACGAGATGATAGTTTAAGTCTGTGTTAAACATAACTCACGCATTTGTTCCGCTATTTTATTTTTGAAAATTCGGTTTTAACGAGCAAGTTTCAGAGGTTCCTGTGTGTTTGTTATAAAGATATAACACTATAATCGCATAGCACTACAACAATTTTCACATGTTCATTCATTTCAAAATAGTGAGAGCGATATAAAGGCAAATATTATATAAAATAATATACTGGGGAGTCTTGAGTCTCGTCAACTCCCTCTTGTGATGAGCGTTGTGTGTGTGTGTGTGTGTGTGTGTGCTATATTTGAAATGATGAATTAAATTTCGTTAAGAAGTTTCAAAACCTTTGCTCTCTCAGTACACCATGCACTTAAGATATTGCTAGCTGAAGAGTGTTGGGGGCGGCTACACTGCAAGTTCAGGAAGGATACAGATTTAATGAAAAGGCAAACAAAGTTTAAGTGGTACAGGATTAAGTCGAAATATTTACTTGTTTTCTGGACGCTGTTGGTTTAAAATAATGAAAGACTGCTGTCAATGTAAAAATTTGAAGTGATATTTTCTGATTTGTCGACACATGCCTTCATCATTTAAACAAATTTCATTAAAAAGCACACCACCTTTGATGAAGGAGCTAGGGTGGCTCAGTGATTACCAGACTCACTTTACTCCAATTGTCTTGTTACTAAATAACCTTCTTGTGTTGCTGTGCATTAAAACACCAAACGAACCATTCATATATTTTGCACCCTCAATCATTTGATGCACCGAACTCCAGTGTCCTGTCTGTGGTTGTCGACACTTATTATGTTACGACTCTATAGCCTAAGAATATGTAACAGAAAGAAAGTGAAACCAATAATGTCAGTAAAAGCAACAGGCAATTGTCACGGAATTGTATCGTTTATATCAATATGTATATGTGGTCAAAAATGTATTCGTGTTTCGTTTCTGACTAGAGCGTTACTCGGGGGTTGTTTATTTTTTTCGGCTCTAGTTATTTTGAAATACTGAGCGCGATTCACCCCATGCTGCACGTGCAAATTGCCTGCAGTGAAAACTCACGTACCTAGCTGCTGCGCATATCTGTCACAGCTAGAGTACATATAGAGCGAATTCTCTATAAACAAATTACACTACGACGAGTCTTGTCAGAAAGCTTACCTCTTTACGGGAGCAAAACTTCAGCTGTAGAGGTATGTGAAATTTAAGATTGTATTCTTTATCACTATTCGTTTTATATGACATAATTGTTTCATATATTAGATGTTTTAGAATTTATTCTAAATTCTACAGAGAGCCAATACCTAGGTCATACAACGCCATGATATTAGAAATCCTATAGGCTGGTTCAAGTTAGCTATTTGTTGTAACTGAACAGACGGATTTTATTTAATTATACGCAGCATGCATTGAATGATTAATGTAATGTGTAACGAGATGTAATTCATGTGCGCGCATGCGCAACATCTATCAATACAAAAGTACTAACCGTGTCATATGTACTACACGGTTTAGTTGTTATACTTTTAGCTGTTCCTTATGTATGGTTTTGTGATGAGAAGTCACAGAACTCTGTGTGGTTTCGTGTGACGTGTACGCTGTGTCTGGTGACGTTGTTTCGGAAGAGTGTACTGGTTTTCTCGATGCGAGGGACCAAGGCTTCTCGACCAACGGGTCTGTGTTAGTGAAGGCTCTGGGGGAACCTTCAACAGGCTGGGAGGGGTGGACCATGCGTGGTGGCTCCTTGACCATGGACTAGAGCGGGTGGAACCGGAGATACATCTTGGTCGTCAAACGGGCGCCACGATAGTTATATTTATTGCGTGTTCCATTTTATTGTTATCTCAATATTGCTATCTGTGCAAGATTACATTCATTCCCATTTCAATGTCGCTATATGTGTGATAGATTCATAATTTCATGCATTCCCATTTCATTTTCGTTATATGAACGATATATTCATAAATTCATACATATTCCAATATCGCTTGATGAATTGATAAATTGATGAGTATCATATTGATAAGTGCATAAATCACATGCTTTGGTCACCCTTGGTACTTAATAAGACCTTGTTTATATTGGGGTGTAAATCATATACTCTTATTTGTTGATTGGTGATAGGATGCTATTCACGTTTGTTTAAAATTCCATTCGTTAAATTCATCTTTGATTTTTCTCGTTGAGTTACTTGTTGTTGATAGTTCCATGTTCGGAACTTTATAATTTTCCTTATCTTTTTGTTATAATGGTGTCAGATTTGTTCATCTTTAAATTGCGTTTATAAATAAACATCTTATTACCGCAGTTGCTTTCGGTGTCTTCACTAATCCAGTCCTCACCCGGCTTCATCCTGTGACAGCAATTTATTTCTAGACATTTAAAGTGAAAATTCAAAGCCACTTACATATTGTAGATTAAAATCCAAATAATCCAATAATCCTAAGTGTCTTAATCACAGTAAAAACTATTGAATGTTCCGAATGAAATTCAGTAGCCTTGAATGTCCTGATGTGCCAATAGTCTTGAATGTCATGTTGTGCCAATAGTCTTGAATGTCCTGATGTACCACAATTCAAATAGTCTTGAAATAATCCGAAAATCTGATTATTAATCCAAATTCCTTGGAGACTGACAGTTAGTATAGGAATGAAATACAGCTTACCAAACTTCCGATATATAAACACAGGCCACCTGACAGAATTTTCCAGAAAATCATATGCCTACATGACGAATATCAGGAATTCTAGTGGTAAAAGAAGTATCATTGTAAATAAAAGCAACTCTGACCTGGAAATATAAGTAAACAACTTGTTTACATCCTATAACAAAGGACAAAGTTAAATATGTAGGATAAAAGTTAAATATGTAAACAGTATACATAACAATTAACAGCTATGTTTTCCAAAGACGTTATACGATAGCTTTAGCATCTACATCAGATAGTAATTGCCTAACTTCTAGCTTTCTTGCGAAGTCCATTACTGTATCTGGTAGTAATCGCCCAACTTCAAGCTTCCTTGCGAAGTACATTATTGTTGATTTTTTTTCCCAACGTATAAATAACGATATATGGAATTATTCAAATTTACTTTACTGCATGTAGAATGCTTAACGCGAGTGAAATAGAAAACCAACATTATATGGCCAGAAAGCTGATTTTCTCTACGGAAAAATATCCTTTAATAGGAGCAAGTATGTGCAAACAAAGAGGTAGTTGCACCCAGTTCCCTCCCTTATATCTTAAAGCGGACCCGCTGCTGAGACATCGAGCAACTTAAATCTTTCATATCGTCGAGAATTTACGTGTACCACGATTCTCTTCTGTAATTTCAGACGTTTTGATGCACCATTTTTGCCTTTTCATTCGTAATTTTAAAAAATGATCGGACACATATTAAATGACAGTTATACTTAATGAAACCATGGCTGTTAAGAACATTAGATCAGGCCCAAACGATGCAGTCATTTTCATCTAATGCAAATACAGCGATTGAAATAAGTCTTTTGGTTCAACGTTCAGATTCAGAACCGGTGTCTTAAGAATAACCACCACTAATAATAGGTTGTATTCACTTAGAGTAAAAGTTCTAACTCATATTTTGTCATTTATTGTGTAGCATTTTGTTACCTCAGGGAACACCTTGTTGCTATATTTTGTTACCTCAGGGAACACCTTGTTGCTATATTGTGTTACTCAGAGAACACCTTTTTGCTATATTGTTTACTGATGGTTTCTTTGACTTGTCACGGATTATTGCGTAACACGATTCTTCATTAAATTCAATTAGCGGTTTCTAATCAGAAGGTTTAGAAGAATGTTACCCTCCTTAATCCAATAATGTGACATATTTGTATTTGCATTTCCCGGTGCATTTTTTTAATTTGAAGTTGCACATTATGAAGTTAGTAACCAATATTTCACCATGAAAATCGCAAATGTACACCGACGTTACTAATTTCTAGTTTTCAAGTTGACATTTCATCTGCCTGCAATGAATTATCATTAATTTGCAACTAGTCTGCTTATGTCTGTTAAATTCAGTTGTTAAGATTGACATGACTTAGTTTTAAGTTCTTGCATGACAGAGTTGTTAGGTATTATTATATTTCCTATTTTTAAAGCTCGTGCATACCAGTTGATCAACGTTGGTTTGAATCGCTCTGAAACTAAGGAAAACATCCTCCTATCACATACATTTGTCGTTTGCGTCGGCTCAACATTTTATTTCCTGTCCGTGTAGGCGCGGCCACAAAAGTGCCTATCACAATATGTTTCAATTTCAACCATTTATTTAATGTTCTGGCGTCGAGCAGGCAAATATATTGAGATCATTGTCAGCTTCCACGACTTTCAAGAAAAATTATGAGGTTTTGACTTGGGAAGCTAAAGAAAGGGAGCTAAAATTTACAGCATGAATATCATGCTTTATTGATGCAAGCATCAGGTGCATGTAAATTTCCTGCATCGTCAATGCATGGAACCCATCTAGCCACCGATGCCTGAATCTAATCATAACAGCTCATCTTTTTAAAATAGCTTTGGAAACCAGATATTTATTTATTTCTTTATTCGATTACTATGTAAAGAAAGATGAAAATCCAAATATGGAATACTCCTGTATTTGAATACCGTGTATAGTTTTTTCTATGCATATGGAATACACCCGTATTTGAATACAGTGTATAGATTTTTCTATGCATATGGAATACACCCGTATTTGAATACAGTGTATAGTTTTTTCTATGCATATGGAATACACCCGTATTTGAATACAGTGTATAGATTTTTCTATGCGTATGGAGTACACCCGTATTTAAATACAGTGTATATTTTTTCTGTGCATATGGAATACACCCGTATTTGAATACCGTGTACAGTTGTACTCTGATTACTATTACACCTGCGGACTTACAAAACAAATAGTTAAATAGTTAACATTTTAAAATTTTCCTTGGGAAGGGGACAGGTAAACGTGGATAACATTGTTAAATTCTAAAACTTAAAGCTCACAGCGACTTAAATTCACACTACGCTAACGGTTTTTTTTTTTTCTCATTTTGTTCCGTATCTTTGTCACAGTGAACAGTTATTAAATTTGCTAAATGCATTAATTTTGAGAAGTAGTAATAACAACTTAAAATTATTTTTTTTTACAATCATCAACTTTCCTTGTGTGGTGACTATTTTAGCTTATAAATATGTAGCAGCAGGTTATGGATTACTTTTCCTGTTCAGATAATTGTACATTAAACATAATGTAAATAAAATCTGCACAAAATACCCATTTAAAAAGATAGGTAGAAGAATATTTTTTCTCTATTTTATTTAACACAACTGAAGAAAATTAAATGAACTGAAAGTACATATAGTCTAAAAGTCTTCTTTTTAAAACTAAAATCTTCATAAGGCGACAAAAATATGATTACAAAGAAAGAATCATTAAACTCGGAAAATACGACGAGTACATTGTCTGTAAAGTGTACAAAGACTTTGCCATTTCTCAGTCTGGAGCTTGCTTTATCCTGCATTGCCAATAAATTGATTAGGGACCTAGAACTCCAAATTCTACGGTCACTACGGCAGCGATGTTCAGTAAATCCTTTCCAAGGATGATAAATAATGCACTTTTAGTTGACCAGGAATATTTTAAATGTAGCTTCTTATTGAACATGGGAATGAAGTAGACATGTTTGCTATTCTGATTACGTTTACGCAGTAATAAGTGTGCACGGAACATGGAGTAATTTCATAACGGAAATTGAAACAAACACTTCATCGGAAAATAGATTTCTTGTAGTTTCCATATTTAGAATCGGAAGAAGGTATTGTGGTTTAATAAACAGTTATTCTCAAGTACGGGGAAAAATACATTAGAAGGAACTTTGATCCCAAAGGGACCCAAAGGTCTAGGACACAAACGTAATGTGCTGTTATTTTGTATATTTCCATAATCCCGAATTGACCCAGATGTCTAGGAGACAAACTTAATATGCTGTTATTTTGTCAATTCTCATAACCCAGAAGGGACCCAAATGTCAAGGACAAAACGTAACGTGCTGTTATTTTGTCAATTCTCATTACTATATATTGTTTACGTACAGATAAGAAAACCAAATTTGTAACTATGACTATTAAAAGACCAGTATATCTTTTATCAAACAAAAGATAATGGGTTATTTCTGATTTGCAAAATGACGCCCCGCTGCTGTATTTGTTACAATGCTATTTATTCTGCAAACAAACCCGTGCTGCGAGAACGTCATAATTGTGCAAGAATGGCTTTTTCTTTCGATAGACTACTAATTGTTGGTTTAGCTTCAGTATTTTTTCAGTTAATACTCTAACTTGATGTTCATCACGTGCAACTTAAATAAGTAGAGCTGATTCTAGCACTGATATTTTTCATTTTAGTAATTCTCTATTGCAATAATATTACGGTAGTGACTCCATATGCAGTATCATTGAAACCACTATTGTAATATTATTCAGGATTATTACTGTAGTGGTCTCAACTGCTATGCAATGGAAACCACTAGATGAATTGTAATTATCTTTAGTAATGGCAGTTTTTAAACAAGAGCGACGAGATGAGACGATTAAATGTTAATACTTTTCGACCTGAAGGCTGTAGTACAATACCGTAAGAATATTTCAGTAGTGGTTCCAGCTACCGTGCAATGAAAGGCAGTATTGTAGTATCATTATTTCATGTGTGGTTCAAACTGTTGCGCAATGGAAACTGCTATTTAAAAACATTTAGTAAAGCAATTTTCTAATTATATATCAAGAATATTTGCTAATGACATGTCAATACTTTTTAAGAGAGCTCTAGATGCGATGTCATTTTTTCACTTTGTCAGATTATAAAAGAACATTGCAACTACGATTGTAAAATACTCATATAGTAATCAAGTTAATTAAAGCAGCGTTTGAAGATAAAACCCTTGCGAAGCGACGTTGAAATGTCTAAACATGTCAAGACAACTGCATATCCTCGTATTGTTGACCAGGTCAACTGATGACAATATTGGTTATTACAATAGGAGCGAATCTGGGTCAACGTATGACAATATTGGTTATTACAATAGGAGCGAATCTGGGTCAACGTATGATAATATTGGTTATTACAATAGAAGCGCATCTGGGTCAACGTATGACAATATTGGTTATTACAATAGGAGCGCATCTTGGATCACTGATGTAATAGACCACTCTTACAATGGAGTCTAGGCAATGAATTTTCCTCGATCCAAATAGTGTTCGACGAAGACCAATACCTAGCCAGTTTATTGTCTCGCGTCTTTTAGTAAGAAACGGTGGACACGGCATTCGTATTTCCCTCTGTTCCATCATTATGTCTCTATGTCACTCTTTCATTTCCGATTTCTAACTATAGACACGTTCGAGATAAAGGGATAAAGGTTTGTGTACATATTTTGCGGTCCTATCTTCAAGATGAAGGTCACAAGTAAAAAGGTTAAGTTTTTCGTTACACTTTCCTTTTCTGGCCTTTAGCGATTATGCCGTTTAGGATAAATGGTTTCAAATCTGTCAAACCGTTTGAAATAAATTAATGAAATTTATTATACATATGTGACATCACAAGAAAGTGCGTCACATACCATGTTTAGGAACCTATCTTTAAGATCAAGGATTTGGTCAATGATTTAAATTTTCCGAAACACCTTCCATTCTGGCTTATAATTTTAATGCAATCTGAAATAGAATGGTGCAACCTAGTATTTGTATATACCGTAGATATATAATCGCTAGAACAATTGTTGTGACCCATATTTGGAGTTATGTCTTCAAGATCATGATCAACATGTTAATGTATTTAATTTTTGTATTTTGCTTCGAAATTTAACAAGTATCTTAGCTACGTGCATGAACTTGTGTACATTTCTTTGTTTATAAATACACGGCGTGTTGCATCCCACAGTCAAATTCTATCAAAAGTCAATGCCACTGATCAATGTAACTCACTTGTTCCCGTTCTGAACTAATACTAAAATATCCTTTGCAACAGACCTCTGAAACTTGTTTACTCTCCATAACATATCTGCGCAGTAGCTCTACAGTTCAGTCACAAAGGTTAACGACTGATATATTATTTTCCAATATCATTGACCCTACTGCGCTAGGCGGGGTACCAACATTCTCTAAGTGTGCTGTTTACAATTGTGTTTCTTAGAAAATAGGAATAAAGAAACCACTTCTACATTACAATTATGCAAGAAATAAGTCAATGAAATGCGATATTGAAATGTCCATTCGTGTAGTCGTTGGATATTCTCTCTCTCTCTCTCTCTCTCTCTCTCTCTCTCTCTCTCACACACACACACACACACACACACACACACACACACAAACTGGGAGTTTATACTGAACAAATATCATAAGAAGATAACTATTGTGATATCATACATCAACATGATATTCAAATCGAATAATTTCGTTTTCTAAAATAATCGCATTATTGGCTAGTAGGCCAGTTCAGGCTCCTAGGGAGCCGGTTAGTCGGGTTGAACAAGCAGTCCAAACCACACGGCCAGTTCTTGCTCCTAGACAATCGATTACGAACAGCCAGTCCCAGCCACACAACCAGTTTTGACTCCTAGACACGTAAAACGGTCGGTTCCACAGATGACGTTGGCGATTTTATAGACGTGATTTTTAATGAAAAAGGACAGCAGCAAAGAAAAGTTGCAGCTATTTACCAGCCATAGTAAAGCTATATACTAGTACTGATGTTCCAATAGACTATCGCGTCAATATGCCAAAAAAAAAGTTAAATAAAACGCAAAAAACGCAGGCTTGAATCTGACACTTCTGTATTTCAAGATGCTATGGCTTCTAGTATGCAAGCTGTAGTCGAAAATAAACTTGGTGGTTTGAAGTTTTGCTTAGTGTTGAGGGTAAAAAGTGTGGAAAAAGCTGTACCAGGCCTGCGAAATGTATATGATAATAAAATTGAGCTAGACAATGTTAAAGCAGAAGCCTATTTCCGAAATGAGGACATTTTCATAGTGCGCACTGACGAAGCTAATGTCACCATACTAAGCTTCAATGAAGAATACATGCGCGACAGACGCTAACATCGAGGGCAGTTGTAAAGGCCGACCTTAGGCACTATCTCTACCTTGAGTACCTCCAAGAGAAAAAAAAAGAGGTTCGACAATCCATGACAGTCATACGCAAGCGACCACCATGAGGGGTGTACCGGATAAACAAGACAAGCCTTAGTCCGCTGGACACCAAAAGGTGAATTGCGTGGTAAGGTATTACGACGCGGATATATGATCACTACCGCACCGCACAAAAGCAAAACGCCCAGGCGGAGGAGTACCTCGACGAGCTCTTCCACCTGGGTCATGGATCAGAATACCCTTAGGTGGCAGCTGAGTGCCTTCAGGCAAAATCTGTAGTTGCTCGAGAACGAAGTTTCTGCGTTGAGAAACACTACACGAAAGCGCATACTTATACGTGTTTCGCCCAGCCTTGTCGTGCGGCAAAAATCTGAGGTCAGCCTGGTGCACCTCGTAAGATGTTAGCACATTAAACTGCGGTCTGAAAATTGTGCGTGGTGCTGGCATGTAAATTTGCCCCATGGCCTGCGGTTCAAACCATGCTCTGACAACATCTTGTAAGCCTTTTGCGGCTTCTGCCAACTTCTTGACCGCTGCCACGCACTTCCACTAACCTCGCGGGTTGTAGTATATTGCAACAAGCTTAGTATCCATTGACTTTTGTATTTTGCCGTTCTTGAGCTACAAACGAGCAGCTTGCGCTCCAACTCCACAACGCAAACATTGCACTTGCTAGGCTAAAAATATTTATAGGCCACGTAGCCAACGGCGCAGAGCCCCCTGGCGACAGACATCATCTCGTATTTTTGCTGCGGGTAATGGCGTGTAAAAGTCAGAAAGCTTGGGCTCGTCGCCGATCTGTGGACCGTCGTCTGTTTTTCTTTCAGTCACCAGGTAGTACTCGCGTGCAGATTCGCTGGCATCTTAGTAAGTCCTCTCGGCATGCTGTTCGTCTTGTTTTCTTTCATTGAGGTAATCAAGACGCTCATAGCACATGCGTTCCGCAAGCAGGATAAGACGGTAAGATGACCAACTACCAATGTTAGGCCGCCGCAGAGAACATCACCTGCTGTTTTTCTTAAGCGGCGGGAGGGGCGTGCGTGTCGGAGTATCCCCTTTTTAAGTCTTTTACCAGCAGCAACTTTACCTGGGTGTTCAACTTTGGTGACCTGTTTCACTCCCTGAGATTGTTCTACTGACGTATCCTTTATTAAATTGGTAGGACACTGGTGGGTCTGTGAGCAGAAGTAGCTTGCCACAATTCTCCTTTCAGCAAAACTCATAGGTCTCTGCTCGACGTTCGGGTCGCCTTCAGTGATATTGTTTTCTCTGATCGTGTCCCTAAATGAATCTTCCTCTTTGCAGTAGAAGAGAACTATCCACGAGGTCTGCCCGCGAAAGTCACGGGCAACGGCTTTGTACTTTTGTGTTATGACCCATACGCAAATGCAGGCATGGCGGCTGACCTAGACGAGCTTAATCAGGGCCGTTTCCTTGTGCCGGACGCCAAAAAGAAAGGCCCAATCGTTGAGTGGAAAAAGCGTGGTGGTTTCCTCGAACGTTTTAGCGAGTGTACAAAGCAAATCATCCAGATCATAGCCCTCAGGGTTGACCAGAAATACTGCCGTGTTTTTTTTTCTTTCTGCGAGCCCCAGACCTGTCGTATGCCTTGTTCAGGCGTATAATAGCGCAGATGATGACGATAAAATCAAAGTGGCCCTTAAATGTCGATTCGAGCAGTCTGACGATCATGGCGTAGTGTGGCTGTAAGTTTGTTTTTGTTTTAACAGTATTTATTCAAGTAAAACATTTTCATGTAAGATTTATAACAATAAAATCAATATAATATATATGGGGATTCAATAGAAAGCTGAGAGCTTGTTTAAAACGGTGTCCCCTATTACAGATAAATTTTAACAATCAATAATTGTCTACTGGCTTAACGTAGATAAATCATACACAAATATAAATCTATACATGATCAGTTCTAGTATATATAATTATTTCAGAGATCATATAATAGTTTTAAAAAAAGATGGAATGCACTTGTGTGGCTGTGACCTGTGTATTAATTTTGAAAAACGTTTTGATAATTTTATAAAGGTTTGAACTGCCATAAATATTTGCGTATTCATTTCATCAGAGTACATCGGATTGTCATATAATGATGTCTTCATTTTATGCTGGATCGGTAATGTGAAGAGAACACAATTTCTCAGAGTTTTATATTTTTGACATTCTAACAGAAAGTGTTCAGCTGTTTCCATTTGTCCGCATGTGCAGCACCTGTTGTTAGAAACATGATTTAGAAATAAATCGTTATTTATGCTACTGCATTTGGTGCTGAACTTGATCCACCCGAGCACAAACACAATAATACGAAGGAATTTTATGTTTATCCCGATTTAAGTAAGTTTTAAATTTGTGAATGGATTGGTTACTTACTATTTCAATTGGTAACATGTTCCACGGCTGAATTGTGGAAGGCAGAAATTATTTTTGATACAGTGTCGTTCTGCATAAAGAAGGTCGAATAGTATTCAATGATCAAGTGGTGTCGATATCTTTGTTAACAACAAGAGGTTGAATTATATCTTGTAAATACTTTGGAGCAAAATACTTTGGCTGTAAGTTATCATCAAAGATCACACTGCACCTACGTTCAACGTCACACTTGCGCTGGCTAGTAGATGACCGATACGAATTGGTTGTTTTGCATGCTGTGATCTGTGTCCAAGATGATGTATAGGTATATCTTTAATAAACCTCCCGCCTGGGCCGTCTTTTCAATTTGCAGCTTTACGCTGTCACTAGTTTTTTATGCGTCTTCCTGACCCGTGGAGCGTGTGGTATTCCGTTGAACTCATATCGTGGACAAAAGCAAACCGGTTTTATTAAACGTCACCAAGATCAATCGCCTGCAGTTCAATGTCCTTGATAGACTCCCTAGCCATTATTTTAGAGCCTCTTACTATTGCTGGTATTTCAACTGCCCCTAATAAGGGGGATTGTAGAAATGTTCCGTATCACGCTCAAACGCAGCACTCCTTGCTGTATCCTCGAAGAGTAAAACTATCGCCTTCATGTTTTTTGCCGGCGTGTTTAGGCTCATGCTCCAGGTATCGTTGCTCTTATTCACCACCGTCCTGTGATGGCGCAGTACTCGGGTTTAGAAGCCACTTTCCCCGTGTAATGCTCTTTTTCCGTCAGCCAAAGATCTTTGTAGATTCCTTAAAATATCGGTATCGTCAACGCAGGCAAATTCGCTTCCTTCAAGCTTCACACTGATCTTTTTGACGATTTCGCGCCTGAGAATTTTTACAATTGTTCAGTTGGCGTCTGGCGCTGGTGAGCCTCCGCTCAAAACATTTGTAAATGTTAGTTTAGCGCTTCTGGACACAATGACATCATTGCTGGTGAGGTTTGGAAATATCACAGTAAACTTTTGGTTTTGGTCTATGGTGCTCGGATTATTAGTCGCAACGACGGTGCTCTGGACTTCCTTTATGGGGCGGAATGAGCCGAATCGGTCGAGTTTGTTTCCGTATTAAAACATGCCTAACTTTTCACAAGTTTGGTGCTACTGGAGTTCACGTATACTTCCTTTAATATGCTAAGATTTGTCGTTGTGTCGCACGAGTGCTTTGATTTAATAGCTAAACATGCCTGAATCAGCGACTTTGAAATGACGACCTTGGTTATCGTGAAGAGAATCTGCCAGAGGAAGATGAAACCACACTTACCACCGAAGCTAATGAAACAGAAGAGCTATAGACCGAAACCTCTTATTGGGCAAGCGGCGATGAAGTGCTAATTGGGTGGCAGCAATAAAATATGTAAAGAGTGAGAACCTAGAACAACGCCTGGTCGAGTTCGATGCGTGTCGCAAACCACTGGGGTTTTCTAAAAACGCACCATCATTATCAATTTCAAAGCAAATAAGTCCAGCGCCCGCGCAGTAAAGTAGAGACGAAACTGAATCTCGGTAACATACAAAAACAACCCGAGTAAATTAGTGTCCCCTTCTACACTAAGTGGCATGAACTCCCATAGGGCTCACAGAGGATAAGTTACCGGCAGAAGCACGAGAAATGCTCGCCACAGCTCGAGAAGAGATAACGACTGACACAAGCATGCTAGAAGATATCAAGCTCCTCGCTGACTCAGGATCAGAAGCCAGAGCGCCCAAAGAAGCAGCGAAACAAAAAGCTGACAGCCTCAACATGCGAGAGAACCTTGGTCTCAACAAGACACTTCAGACGTACCGTGTGGTGCATTTGATTACCATCACGAAGACCGTAGAGCACGATGAACGTCTAGCCATAATAAGAAAAAGGCTGCTCGAAGCACAAGATGAAACTACGCGCCAGGAGATACAGAAATAACATTGCAGATATGAAGTTGGTACGCGAGGATCAACTAAAGATAGCCAACGATTTACGAGGGGCGCATTGCAACCAAATTACTGCTTTTTGGGAGACCATCAACAAATTTCTATACGAGGATACAACCCTCACCGAGCGGCTGCGAACACTCTTCCGTGAACAGGATATCACCATAGCCATGATTCTCACGGTGATGGGATTAATCACAAGTACAATTGTGTTCGCAATCACAGACGGCTCAGGCACTACGACGCCAACTCCTGTCGTCCCGACACCTAACTCTGACCCCAGCACCGCAAAAGAATGGGTAACAAAACAACACCTGGAGCGGCTGGACCAGATGCTGGAAACGCTCGCAGAAACAGCATTGGTGGCGCTGCCAGGTATTATTGGCAGCATTGTGTCATTCCTCTTAAGAGCAGCTGGCAATGCCAATGGCCTGACATTTGGCGATTCTTGTCATTCTCTGCCATTAGTACACGCAGACAACAGAGAGAACGTTAGAACAGCGCTGATCAGTGTGCTCTTCGTTCAAGAGTTTAGAAACCAGATGCCTGCAAGTCCCACTCCAATACTACTCACGACTAGTTCTGTTTTGTTGGCATCGTGGTCTTCGGTTTCTTTGATGCCTGCACCTTTTGCATGTCGCTTGTTTGTGTTGCAGACATGTATTGCCCGAGATGGTCAAAGCCGTCCTTTTCATGTTTCGTTGGTTTCAGTTGTTGTGTGCTAGCACTGCCAGCACTTTGCACATGTGTGGACATCCTTATCGAATTAATATCGACGTTAGTGCCTATTGTCATGTTGTCGTCTGCTACAAAATGTTTGTTGTTATACCCCTAATAGATGCCAACATCAAGCCCCATGTTAGTGGGATCATGTAAATCCCGCACCCAAGGGCATACTCTAGTTTGCCTCTGGCGTTTCCGAGCAATTCCTGGTACTTATTTAACAACTTGGCGGGGGGGGGGGGGGGGCTTTCTCTGCGCGGGCGAATATAATTTATACGTTTGTAAGAAACTGTGTACATTAAAGGCCTTTCCTGATCCCACTATCGATCTAAGCATTTGGGTTTGTGCGCTCATGATTGCCCAAACGCACGTTAGAAAGCTATTGTTGAGACGCTGTGCCACAGCTTCAATAAAACTTTTCGACTTGTCCAGAATAAAGTACACAAAGCCATTATTAGCCCCGCTACCCTACCTGTCCTGTGCAAGTTAGTCAACTTTGTGCTTCTTTGAAAAGTCAAACGCATACGTGTTGGGGTTTTATGTATAACGGATCGGCTGGTAGCCGCTGCTGACACTTTAGTTAAATATACATCGTACACAGGCGTTTGGTTGCCATTCAGAGTATTTATGCACACTAAACTCGTTGCAAAGGTGGTCACAGGCAACCATGTCAATGTGGTTTTCAAGCGCGTTCCAACCTGTTTGGCCTCGAAGACAACACCACATTAGAGTGAAAATCTTTCTCACTTGGTGGTAAGCATGGAACCGATAAAAGCTGTGCACCATCTCTTGCAGCCCTGAACCTGCTGTTCCAATAGACAACAGGTGGTCGCGAAAGCTGACGCTGGTAGCGCTTACTGACCAAGACTATCAGCTACATCTCGAGGCACTGCCACCCCCACCTCTCACCCCCCGTTTTGGATTTAAGACTTATTCGAGTTTCACGATGCTGGCAGCCACACGGCACCCAATACACCCAGCATTTATAAACGTTAACTGTCAATAGTGGCGATGGGAAAAACAGCTCCATGCTACAAGTTATTCGCGTGGGTCCTGAGTCCTATAAGGAGTCGCATTTTGTCCGTTATGGACTTTCACTTGGGTGTTGACTGCTTGAAGGCGGCATCCAGGAGAATCTCAGACGAAGCGCATTCTCAAGTTAATATGCTGGAGTGCACTATCGTACTTGAAATTAAAGAAAAGTGCAAAAAAGTACCAACTCACTATGAGTCTAATTGGTCCAGGCTTCTTTAGTAACAACGCTGCAAGCGCTTTTGAGCCATAGACTCTGTTTAACGCCGCCTCAGATGCTGAAACGCAGGGCCACGAGGCAGGCAGTGCTATCACGGCAAACGCAAGCGCAGGCACTGGTGCCGCCGTAAAGGTCATGTACTTGACGCGCATTAAAAAATTATTATGTGCGTGATCAAAGCAACGCAGTACTAAATCGAAGGAGAAAATGTAAGTTTAGGCTTAGAAACAGATGCCAGAAAGACATGGACACGCTCTTTGAAAATATATAAACTTGATGACCTTTATATTCAGATCCTTGTTACTCTTTATGATGCACTACTTCACAGCACCATTTATGAAAGAAAGTTCACATGTGCCTCAAATGAACACAAAAAGATTGTCAAGTGACTGTCGGAACAAAAAATTAATGACCCACTCTCCCAGCAAGCCAACTAATTATCTAGTGTCTCCATAGTCTGCACCGTACTTGTGTAACTATGGTTTGCAATCTATTTTTTTTCATTATCCCATAGATAAATAATAACTGTGCAAAACTACTCTCGTGTCTTCATCTCTGTTCGTTTCAGTTTCCACTTCATATTTTTACCACCACAACGCGAGCATATCCTGTGATCTGTTCATGTTCCAGTAATACATATACAGGATGGGTAGACTACATTCTCTTATAAACTCTCCCATATTCATACCACAATACTCACCAACGCAGTTTTCGCGCACACCTCTTTATTCCCTAGTTACGCCAAGCACACTTGTTTTTGCATCTAAACACCATATCCAGCCAAAGTTGGGTATACTCACAACCAGTAAGCATTGTAACAAATTATTCCCATTTCTTTACATTGATATTTTCAAAAATACCCAGTTTGAGCCGGCCTAGGGGATAGGGGGTTCGGCCGATCTAATAACCTCTGTGGGTTTTTTTCCAATTGATGTATGCGGTAATACCATCTTATTCCCTATTCGTTGTACATAATCCGGCGAGCCAATGGCGGTATGGTGGTACAACGTGCTGATGCAGAATATCCCTTTTACATCTACTTCATTTTTTAAAATAATTTATAAAAAAAAAGCAACAACATTTTTTACAAAAATACTTATTGTGCTTCTAAATGTTTCTTTCAAGATCAGATATGGATAAAAATCTTCAAAATGCTTTTTAATGAGCATTATGTGTTGACTAAATATCCGTTTCTCCGCATACGGTCACAAATGGCGATCAAAAGGGGGCTAATGATTTCCTTTTTCTAAATTTGTAATGAAGAAAGACGCCAAAATAGGGATGCACCTATTATACTGTGTCAAACCGGAAAGTATTATGAAAAGCTTTCCAAGTACACCCTATTCTATTTTTTAAGCATGATAAAAATCATTGAGGAAATCGCGTGGGGAAAAAATGTGTGAGAGAGAGAGAGAGAGAGAGAGAGAGAGAGAGAGAGAGAGAGAGAGAGAGAGAGAGAGAGAGGGAGGGAGGGAGGGAGATAGAAGAAGAAGAAGAAGAAGAATGCTAAAATATAAGGCGAAATATTATAGTATTAGATCATGGGGTACATTCAAAGAAACGCAGTTTGCTTTCAAAGAGTTATTGTCAATAAATTTGACTAAATATTGGTGTTCAAGTCTCACTATGCCTATATCGCACCTAACAAATACAATATATTGGTCAACGCACGTCTAAAGCAGGAGACACACAGATCACAACGATGGCAACGGCGATTATAATGACACGGGTGAGTTGATAATCAGAATTGCATTTTTAAGAAATATCATTTCATAAACTTTATTTACGAATTGCAATAGCCCTTGAGATAGTTTCCAGTACCTGTTGCAAGAAATTATTAATAGAATAGTTGTTGTCTTGGAACTACTATAGAACCAACAATTCCGCGGAAAACTATATCTTGCGAGCTCCGCCGGTGCCTTATCCAAATCATTATTAAAGTGCCTAGAGTTATAAATCTAGATCATTTTCTGTGAGTTTGATTAGTCCTGAAGATTAATTTGCTTATCAAATTTTATGAATTTGCAAGCAAAAGTGTCAAACACATGCATCTAAATCCAAAGAGGTAATGTACCGTCTATATTCGCGTATAAAACCAACTGCAAACTGCATTATGCGGCGGCAGATCTGGGTCTATGCAGTTTGTAAGGACTAATCAGTAGAACAAACAACATAGACCCTGATCTACCGGTGCGTTATGCGACGGCAGATCAGGGACTATGTTGATTGCATTTGGACTCAAATTATATGCGAGTATATACGGTAGTCACGTAATTATAAAAAAGTTAACTAACAGCGCGAAGTAAAATTTCATGACGGAGCATACATTTTTTTTATTTCTTTTTTATATGAAGCTAAATGCAATACATTAAGGTGTTTACCACAGCGTGAACTATACGTTGCTGTTACCGACTGTTTCTATAAATGAAATTTACTTTCTAAATAAATATGTCCATTTTGTTTATGGGTTTTGCATGAAATCATGATACATTTTCAATGTAATAAACGGGTTCTTCTTCTGGTTTTGACTGATCTAGCCCTAAGTTTCACCAATGTTTATAAAAGAGTAAATTTGGGAGAAATTAGTTAAAAAACTTTACGTGTAGACCTCTGAAAAACAACGGTATGATGATGACAACGACAGCAACGCCGTCAGAAAAGTGATATCGATGTTAAAACAGGAGCACAAATAGGTTAAGTGGCAAGTAATTCGAATGTAATAAAGTAAAAGTGTCTGCTTCCGACTGTGGTTTACAATTACATGTGTAAGAAACGTGTTCCATAATGCGCTGGTATGCACCAGATCTATTTGTATGCAGACTGCTTAGAAAATGTGTTTAGGTTTCAGATTGCTTTCTCAACGGAAATATATATAGTGTATGTGTATATTTTCTTTTGATTTTTACATACATTTACATTTGCTTCCCCAGTGGTTGCTCTCTAATTCATGATCTGGTGCATGCTTTTCTGGATTTACCGCCGACAGTTTGTCGCACGGTCTAAAACTAGGCAGGAAAATGAGATTAACAGAATCGATCACAAGAAATGGAAATTACCACCCGAGGGAATGAGCTTTCTTTAGCCCACAAAACCTCCCTCAGAGGATAGGATTTGACAACAATGCAGAAAGGCATATAATGAGGATATTTTCTTTCACTGCATAAATACCGGATATATTTCATCGTGAGATACAAAAAAAAGAGTGATATTTCACGAGTGGCGAAGCCACGAGATAAAATATATCTTTTTTTTACCACAAGATGAAATATATCCGATATTTACACAGGAAAATACATTTTTATGTTTATTACCGAAATTGCTCCTGACTCGAAGCTTAGAAGACTAAATTCACTTTTCAGTACACCACTCCACCCCACCCCCTTTTTCGTAAATTCACCTCACTTTCATTGGATGATCGTATAATATCTGCGACTTATTTGTTCTAGCTCACAAAGTGCTCCTTTTTGTTGCTACAGGTATAAATTCTGTTAGTACAGACAATCAAGCGTCGTATGGCATGATGTGAAAATATAGGAATGAAAAAATATGAAAATTATTTCACGAATATTTCTCTATATTTCACACTTAAGTATGTAATAAAAGAAGAATTATTGAATTTGATTACACATACCTTTAAATGGCGATTATTCACTATATTTGGATCTTCATACATCCATATTCCTTAGGACAGTCATTATTTTCTCGCCCAGAGAAACACATACGGCAAAACTCAATGTTAAAGTACGTGGACATTTTTGCACGAGGTCAACCTAAAGGTGTGATTCAGAACAAAAAGTGTATGAGTGCATTCCTGTCGGATCGGAGTATCCCACATAGTTCACTCAAATGGGAAAACTGTGTCAGACATATATAAGAAGAAGAGAAAAAGAGGTTATGAGGCTGCAGCATTATTCACATTATATGTTTTCTTTGGACAAGTTCCAATAAGAAAAATTTGCGAGTGTTCCCGCGCAGTTTTTCCAACTTATATATATATATATATATATTATATATATATATATATATATATATATATATATATATATATATATATATATATATATATATATATATTATGGGATACATCACTCGATAGTATTATTTATTCCAAAATAGTTATGATTTCGTTCAGTACAGCAAATAATGCCATATTGCTGGTAGAGTCATAACATGGTTTGTACACAAAGAAACATTCGTAGGCTATCATACGTACAAAGGTGGATATATGTGTTGTTGTACACCTTTAGGGCTCGTTACCACGAATAAAAGAAAAAATCCTATTAACCAAGTGTTATGCATGAAAAATTGGTTAGAAGGAGTTTAATGCTTCTTACTTGAATGATGTCACTAATGCGTTTGCGGTCACTAAGAAAATCTTACAAATGCTGTAAACTATCACATATCAAATGTTTTGAAATACCCAAACTCACTGATTCATGTTTCCTCCATTAAATGCATTTATACTTAGAAATGCAATAATATTATTTCTTAATTTTACCTTCATGTGGCATTTACCTCTATTTTCAACTGAACCCAACGCTTCTATAAAAAAAAAAAACTTGTTTATTTCTAAGTTTCTTTCGTCAGAGATTTTATTCTTTAACAAACCCTTCATGTGCCCCAGTTTACTTATGTCCTTGGTCGACCTTGTTGTGGACTCAACCGAAAAAAATAACTCCTTTCATGGAGCAAGTTTGTATATCCTTAATATCTCATTCAAATATTGTTATCTCTTCGGCGTAAATAATGTGCTAAAGTCCAAAACATAATTTTACCCTTTTACCAGTAATTTTATGTTGTTAAATTTCTAGTGTCAAGCAAGCTTCCTTTATATGAATGTTTGATTGGCTGCTGTCTCAGACATTTGATATAGTAATGAAAGAAAAGTGTGAAGACAGAAAATGGTACTTTCTCACCCAATGCGTCGATACAGTGATCCGTGTGTTAGTTAGTGAGTGCTGTTTCGTTTATATCGATGTAAACAGTTTACTTTGGTCTCGGAAGCATAGGTTTGAAACTAATATTCAGCAAAATTATTTGACATTTGTTTTGGTGTGAAAACGTATTGCCATGATATATATATATATATATGTATATATATATATATATATATATATATATATATATATATATATATATATATATATATATATATAATTTGTATCAGGCTAAAAAATTGTCAAGGAGGCAAAAGTCATACAAAGCGCATTATTTTGCTTCATGATATGTAAATCTATGCTCAGAGTTAAGATTGTGTCAGTCATAATAAGAAATGCTGACTGTGACATTATTTATCCAGCACACCACTTAGGCATTAAACAAATTTGAGAGCTTTCTATCTGTAAAGCCAGCTGCTTTTGGTCCTCGGAAGAAATCCTGCTTCCTTTTAACGGTCTAGTTCAGCTTATACGTTCTGGAAAAATTTTACACAACATTTCAAGTGATAGATTTTACTGTATACTCCATATATACAAAATGCAGTCCTTTGATAAGTCAGCACATTTTCGAGTAAGATTTGGAGTCGAGTAAAATTTTATAACGGAAGAAGCCATATCACAGTCATCTGTATGTAGCTTTTTTTTAGAGGTATCCCAAGTTTCATATTTTCATACACAGCTTTATAATGTAAACCGGTGTGGTGAAAATATTTCTACAATTAAAATCACACTCCTGTGGAAAGTCGGCATTAAATTGGGAATTAATAATCATAGTTTCTTCAAAGCGACTTTTAATATGTATAAATTGGTTGTGGATACGATATGGGATTAAATAGTATGTTTCAAATCAATCTAACTGAGAGGGATACCTTCCTTGCACCTGTTGAAAAAATTATTAATAATAATATTGAAATTTTATGTAAAAAAAAGTAAATTACATTCCACATTAAATCCAAACTAAACGTGCAGTCGGATTAAGCCTTTGAGAGGTTTATTGGCTTTCCTTCAAATTTCTTGAACGTCATCAAAAAAAGAAAATAGAAAGCCTCGCAGTGTCTAACGTAACGTGCTGCAGATCGATGAAATTTGTGATTCACGTTGGTGGAACGTCTCTGGTAAACTTTTACCGTTGTTTTAATATAGTGTTATGAATGTTAGAACAAACAGGAAACTCTATTTAAAATCTAAATAACAATGACCTCCCTAAAATGTTTCAGACTTCATAACAATTTATTCACGTTATAGTAATACTGGTGAACTATTTAAATACTATGTAACATAAACTTCTACTGATAATTCAGTTATCCAGAAAGTAACATATGTCAGCAAAGTCTTATACTAGTGACTGCCGAAAATCTAGCTGACTAGTTAGAAACGGCATAAACAGTCTGACAATGACCAGAAATGTAATACAGAGAGCTATTTTAATAACAGCTATGCTCAAACCATAACCAATAGTAATACAGGGAATTATTTTCATAACAACTCAAACCATAACCAATAGTAATACAGGAAATTATTTTCATAACAACTCAAACCATAGCTTATAGTACAAAGAAGTCTTGGGCACACCATTTAAACTAAAATTTAACATTTCAACTATTTTTATTTCAGATTTATTAGATACAGTAACGTGTTCAAGAAAATGCAAGTTTTAAAATTTACATTATTAATAATGATCAGAATAAATGTATCAACATGTTAAGATACACTGTGAGCTAGGGCTTCAATGACTGCAAGCGGCTTCTTTTTACGTGATGACGCAAAAGAAAACAACCTTCTCGGGGAAATGATGACTGAATGGCCAGTCCTTTGTAATCAATTGGTACTTTGCTTCCGCTAATTTATATACTTACTTTCTCAAGCACTGACAGATAGAAAGAGATGCAAGGCTTTGCAACGGTTAATAAAAACAATGATTAATTCCCTTCAAAGACAATCAATAGCTCTCTTATTATATTCAGATTGACCGGATGTCTTTAAAGACAAGCTTTGTGGTTGTCTTGGTGATAAAGTACATCTGATTTGATTGTGTGTTTCTCACAAACAAATTTATAATACACAAAGAAACATTATTACAAAATTATGGGAAACGCACTTGATGAAAGAGACAACGTGGGAGTTGGTGGTTTAGTTTATATTGTAACCAGATGGACATAAACAAATCAAACTACTAGGTTATAAATAATAAGTAAATTAACAAGGTTAATTAACAAGGTTAATTAACAAGGTTTGATTTCCATCTAACTGGATAATTTTAGGATAGCATACTCCCTGACAACTACATCTGTATTGCTCATTTAAATTCTATACAGAGACACAACCTACATTAAAAGAGTGATATATGCAACTATGTAAAAGCGGCGATTCTTTCATTCAATAATAGTTATAGCTTATTTCCTTAAAAACCGCATCTATTATTGTGTGTAACTAATCTGATTTGAATTGATTTTCATTTTTCTGTGCAGGAGATCAGACAAGATTATTCTATAGGTTTTGAAGAAATAACTGCTTGATCGAAGATGACAGTGGTAAATGTGCTGACTACGAACCTCATTAACTAGTTTTGAACTTTGGAAACAAAGACCATAGTACTTTTAGAATAGAATTAACAAGAGTATCCAATTATGAAACAAATGGATCTGTCAATCTATGAAGATTCAAAAACTCCTCTTAGTGCGTTTGTTGTAACTATCTTAATGAAATATGAAACAAGCGATCAAAACTCGTATCGAAATACGGGAAGGCCAAAAGAGCAGGCAAAACGTTAGCTTCAGGTACATGTACCTGCCAATCAGGTCGTGGACGGCGATGTTGCAGCTGATGGATTTCCAGATTGGAGGGAGGTGTTTTTTCCCAGCAAACCAATTGCTGACCCATGAGATGATTCCGCTCTGGGTTTGTCGTCTTCAAGCAATCAGAGTTCACGGTTAAACCGAAAGCGCGTCGAGCTACTGTGGGTGCTAAAAAGAGTAGGGAAGGCGGAACAGTTCAAGTATCACCAGTTCTTTGAAGTTTGCAGTCTGGAATGTTAATAGACTTGTCTGAAGGTGTTTGGATAAGCTTAAAACTGAAAGTCCCCGTGTCTCTTCAGAAAGGTTGACATTATTCTGTTGACGGAGACTTGGAGGAATATTCATTCTGACGTAAAGGTCATAGAATTTAGATGCATTCCTTTTACATAGATCTTGTAAAAAAACAAAATAAGCATGCAAAGTTATACTCGCAGGGTGTTATTGTTTACTACTGATCAGGTTTCCAAGACGGTATATGTCTGAGAATTGTCAAAGTTAGGGTAGACAAGGATGCTGGTGTAGGGCAATATTCTCGTATAACCACAAGAGGTAACGTTTAGTCAATGTTTTGACATCTGATGAAAAAAGTGAACTCTTTTAAGAATTTAAAGGGTTTTTTTTTCTTCTTTAAAGAATTAAATGAATTGTCCGATTAATGTGTCTTAATATTTAGTATCAATTATAATGCCGAACTTCCCAAAGGAATTGATAATGCATTTCTGTCATATGAGGAAAATTTGAATGAAGACACATTTTATCTGAATAGCAAATCTTCTTACTACAGAAAGTCCAGGCAAATTTAGTAACATAAATTGTATATTAGATAATCATGTTGCGAATGATGATATAAATAATAAAAAATGCAGTTAAAATATTTAACAGTTCTTTCCAAACTTCCCACAAGCCGTTCGTTAGATCGCACAAGTGTAAACAATCTGAAAATTACCTCTGAAGTTGTTGGTATACCGTGAATAGAAAATAATGGAATTTTTCGCATTGTTAAATCTTCATAGAAATCTACATACTAATGATGCAAGAATTGAAATTTTGAGATGTCATGCTAGATGTAAAACTTCCAAGATAACTTTTAATATACTGGAAACTAGAAGATTAGTAGCTTCAAGGTAAGAAAATGCAAAAGACACACAATAGGTTATCGGATATTCCTTTAAATACGTTGGTGACCATTTTAAATCGGATGACAATCCTAATTCAGATTGGTATGTACCCGCTCAAGATACAAGAACTTTTGTTAATGTGTTTTGTAAATTATTACATGAATGTTAGACTTTAAGAGTTATAGAGAGGATATTTGCTTGAAACGAGTGAATAGCGGATATATTTCATCGAGTGCGTGAAAAACTCAGTATTTTCACGAGTGGCGAATCCACGAGTGAAAATACTTAAGTTTTCACCCACGAGATGAAATATATCCGTTATTCACCCGGAGCAAGCAAATATTCTTTTTATTTTATGCTCAAGCTTATAACAATTTGTATAAAACACTGAAGTCGCCGATTTCTTACTGCATCCCGCGCGATAATGTCAGCAGTTCACCGTTTATGTTATGCTCTGTTTTGTGTATATTTGCGCATAAAATATCAGTAGTTAGATAATGCTCCTTCCGAATTCAAGGTAAAACAGCAGATAAAAAGAAAATGAAAAAAAACAAAACAATTCCATTACTGGGTTTGAACCGGTTCGCCTGCATCCGAAGCAACCGTCTTAACCTTTACGTGGTGTAAAGGTTAAGATGGTTGCTTCGCATGCAGGCGAACCGGGTTCAAACCCAGTAATGGAAATTTTTATTTTTTGCGTGGTGCACGAGTCTTATATTTTGAAATTTCTTACTTATAATGTTATCAATGTCTATTGACGGCCAGTGAAAAACAATGATATTTTTTCACTGCAGTGAAATATCACAATTATTTCACTCGGAAAATCCAGTAATTCACTGCCTAGCATAAAATAGATAATCTTATTAGCCTTTAAGAAATAGAATAAGCTATTAAACAAAATATGGGTAAGAGCGGCGGTCTAGATTTGTGCACAGCGCATCCCAGATGGAATTCCATTTGCTGCGGCTATTTAACGCAATGTTTGATTAAAAGTTATTCACCGAGAATGGGGTGTTCTGTGACGAGAATACACGTGCATGTGCCAATAAAGCGAAGCGAGATAGACACGTACACGGGAAATTCACGTCACAGATCCATCGCATTCATGGTAAATAACTATCTTACATCGTACTTAAGTGGGTGAGAAACTTTAGATTGGTGACAATATCCAGACTAATTGCCCTGATAATAAAAACCTAGATTTAAATAGAAATTGAGGACCGAACTAGTAGCAGTAGTTACAAGTTTGAAGAATAGCCCAGATAAGCTCATTTACGTTAATCTGTTGTTCATTCCTTATTAAAAAGAGCACCTGATGAGTATTGAAACTAATGTTTGTTTGTTTTTTTAAAATGTTTAAGCAGGGACATATATGTCTGTAGTTTAATTAGTGAACTTTATCAACGTACAAAGCGAAACATCTTCTAAAGTTTACAAGTTCTTACTTTCACTCTACCCTCCCATCCGCGTGAGATTAAAATATGAACATTGTTCCAATACATACATACATACATACATACATACATACATACATACATACATACATACATACATACATACATACATACATACATATATACGTACATACGTTATCAGGTACAACGAATATTTTTGTTTTTTCTAAGTCTCCCTTTACTATTAAATGTATATGCGTTTAAAGAGCAATATGCATGCTGGTAACTATGTCTTATTTATGTAAATGTAAAATCTAATTGATAAAAATGTATATTTATATTCTAGTAAGAAAGAAACATAATGTTATCATGTGTGTATATATTCTTTTTTATTATTTTCTAAAATTGTTCAAACATTTCAGTGCGACAATTAAATATATAAAAAATACTTTGTTGTCTTTGTGTTGTTTCCCATATAACCTTGATAACCGTTGACGGTCCCGCTCACTCCCCCCCCCACCACTCCCCCACTCGCACGCCAACCATTAATAAGTTGAGTTAATGTGTAAACAAATTTAAATTGTATATATAAACTTTCTCACTCTCGTCTATTTCTCCCAAAACAAGACGCTTTAAAGATGAATTGAAACAAAGTAGCACATCCGCCCCAGATGTAGCATAGCGCTATGCTATAGATATACTGTATTCTGCTATTCTAAGATATGATGCAGAAGGATAAGATGAAAGACAATCCGATTAACATTGTTGTTTGGTCCTGTGTTGTAAACAATCATAAATTTAGTACTACATCGTCAAATTGTGGTATTAACTATGCTTGTTTATCTAGAGAAATATTGAATGGGTATATGTAAGTCAATTAATTGGAGTACACCCAGTTTCCATTAGCGGGAAAACATTGCCAGTGTTGATACGAGTCAGTTGACACGCCAGAATGGAAAACGTAAAGAAGAGTGCAATCTGAAAGTTGTTTTAAGCTTTCAGATGACGAAAAGAAGACCACTTTGTGTAAAGCTGATCTTTCGCATAGCGGATGAACTTCTCATATTAGTAATCACATGAAGTTAAAACACAGAAGTTTGAATCTCTGCGACGATAAAACGCTTGGGAGAGTTTTGTCTGTGCAGGTAACTCTTCTTTAATTCCAGACACCAAATATATCTGCTGACCGGTTGGAATTTATAACCAGACACCTTGTACTGAAGTGTGCAGTTGACCTTTGTCTTACGAGTAAAGTTATTGGGGCGGGTTTTAGAAGGTTTATTGCTGCCATTAATCCGGATTATAAGCTGCTTTCAAACCCTACTGAATCAAAATATTGCAAGTTATTTTACAATGAAGAGGAACATTCACTCATTGACGAATGTCAGGGTAAGTTCATTTCCATGACATCCAACCTAATGACAAGTGTAACGCAACAAGGCTACATAAGCTTGACTGGGCACAAATATCAGCCATAACTGGGAGCTTAAGTTCAAACAGGTAGCCACCAGACTTGTAGAGGATCCCCATACGGGTGTGAATATTGCAGGATAACTCAGGTCTCTCAACGTGAGGTTTGATGATTTCTCTGTCAGCGCCTTGATGACAGAATATGCAGATAATATGGAGGTAGCTAGAGGTTAACTTTGTGCACACGAAATGCTTCACTCACACCATTCACCGATGGACTGAAACTTCATACGATGTCAAGAGTGTTATCTGCTGTGCGTTACCTAGTTATACATTTTTGGTCACTCAATAATTGCCTGCATTCTTTGTATCATTTAGCAATAGATGTCTCATATACCTGCATTCTTTGTATCATTAGCAATAGATGTCTCATATACCTGCATTCTTTGTATCATTAGTAATAGATGTCTCATATACCTGCATTCTTTGTATCATTAGTAATAGATGTCTCATATACCTGCATACTATGTATCATTAGCAATAGATGTCTCATATACCTGCATTCTTTGTATCATTTAGCAATAGATGTCTCAGATACCTGCATTCTTTGTATCATTTAGCAATAGATGTCTCACATACCTGCATTCTTTGTATCATTTAGCAATAAATGTCTCACATACCTGCATTCTTTGTATCATTAGCAATAGATGTCTCACATACCTGCATTCTTTGTATCATTTAGCAATAGATGTCTCATATACCTGCATTCTTTGTATCATTTAGCAATAAATGTCTCACATACCTGCATTCTTTGTATCATTAGCAATAGATGTCTCACATACCTGCATTCTTTGTATCATTAGCAATAGATGTCTCATATACCTGCATTCTTTGTATCATTTAGCAATAGATGTCTCATATACCTGCATTCTTTGTATCATTAGTAATAGATGTCTCATATACCTGCATTCTTTGTATCATTAGTAATAGATGTCTCATATACCTGCATTCTTTGTATCATTTAGCAATAGATTTCTCACATACCTGCATTCTTTGTATCATTAGCAATAGATGTCTCATATACCTGCATTCTTTGTATCATTTAGCAATAGATATCTCTTATACCTGCATTCTTTGTATCATTTAGCAATAGATGTCTCACATACCTGCATTCTTTGTATCATTTAGCAATAGATGTCTCATATACCTGCATTCTTTGTATCATTTAGCAATAGATGTCTCACATACCTGCATTCTTTGTATCATTAGCAATAGATGTCTCATATACCTGCATTCTTTGTATCATTTAGCAACATTTAGCAATAGAGACCTCATATACCTGTTGTTGTTGTTGCTGTTATGGGTTTAACGGCATTTCTCAGCACATGATAGGCTATACATGGCGACCAGTATATTTGGTGGAGGAAGAACCCGGAAAACCCCCGAGAAGAATAACCGACCCACGGGAAGCTACTGGCAAGCTTTCTCACATACCCACTTCGGCCGAGCCCGAGACTCGAACCCACGCAGACAGAGGTGAGATGTCAGTGATCTGTAAAGGCGAGTGCCTTAGACCACTCGGCCACCCGGCGCCCCCTCCTCATATACCTGCATTCTTTGTATTATTAGCAATAAATGCCTCACATATCTACATTCTTTGTATCATTAGCAATAGATGACTCATATATCTGCATTCTTTGTATCATTAGCAATAGATGACTCATATATCTGCATTCTTTGTATCATTAGTAATAGATGTCTCATGTACCTGCATTCTTTGTATCATTAGCAATAGATGTCTCATATACCTGCATTTTTTGTATCATTTAGCAATAGATGTCTCATATACCTGCATTCTTTGTATCATTAGTAATAGATGTCTCATATACCTGCATTCTTTGTATCATTTAGCAATAGATGTCTCACATACATGCATTCTTTGTATCATTAGCAATAGATGACTCACATACCTGCATTCTTTGTATCATTAGTAATAGATGTCTCATGTACCTGCATTCTTTGTATCATTAGCAATAGATGTCTCATATACCTGCATTTTTTGTATCATTAGTAATAGATGTCTCATATACCTGCATTCTTTGTATCATTTAGCAATAGATGTCTCACATACCTGCATTCTTTGTATCATTAGCAATAGATGTCTCATATACCTGCATTCTTTGTATCATTTAGCAATAGAGACCTCATATACCTCCTGTTGTTGTTGTTGTTGTTGTTGTTGTTGTTATGAGTTTAACGCCATTTTTCAGCACATGATAGGCTATACATGGCGACCAGTATATTTGGTGGAGGAAGAACCCGGAAAACCCCCGAGAAGAATAACCGACCCACGGGAAGCTACTGGCAAGCTTTCTCACATACCCACTTCGGCCGAGCCTGAGACTCGAACCCACGCGGACAGAGGTGATATGTCAGTGATCTGTAAAGTCGAGTGCCTTAGACCACTCGGCCACCCGGCGCCCCCTCCTCATATACCTGCATTCTTTGTATTATTAGCAATAAATGCCTCATATATCTACATTCTTTGTATTATTAGCAATAGATGCCTCATATATCTACATTCTTTGTATCATTAGCAATAGATGCCTCATATATCTACATTCTTTGTATCATTAGCAATAAATGCCTCATATATCTGCATTCTTTGCATCATTAGCAATAGATGCCTCATATATCTACATTCTTTGTATCATTAGCAATAAATGCCTCATATATCTGCATTCTTTGCATCATTAGCAAAAGATGCCTCATATATCTACATTGTTTGTATCATTAGCAATAGATGCCTCATATATCTGCATTCTTTGCATCATTAGCAAAAGATGCCTCATATATCTACATTCTTTGTATCATTAGAAATAGATGCCTCATATATCTACATTGTTTGTATCATTAGCAATAGATGCCTCATATATCTACATTCTTTGTATCATTAGCAATAGATGCCTCATATATCTACATTCTTTGTATCATTAGCAATAGATGCCTCATATATCTACATTCTTTGTATCATTAGCAATAGATGCCTCATATATCTGCATTCTTTGTATCATTAGCAATAGATGTCTCATATACCTGCATTTTTTGTATCATTAGCAAAAGATGCCTCATATATCTACATTGTTTGTATCATTAGCAATAGATGCCTCATATATCTGCATTCTTTGCATCATTAGCAAAAGATGCCTCATATATCTACATTCTTTGTATTATTAGCAATAGATGACTCATATATCTGCATTCTTTGCATCATTAGCAATAGATGCCTCATATATCTACATTCTTTGTATCATTAGCAATAGATGCCTCATATATCTACATTCTTTGTATTATTAGCAATAGATGCCTCATATATCTACATTGTTTGTATCATTAGCAATAGATGACTCATATATCTGCATTCTTTGCATCATTAGCAATAGATGCCTCATATATCTACATTCTTTGTATCATTAGCAATAGATGCCTCATATATCTACATTCTTTGTATTATTAGCAATAGATGCCTCATATATCTACATTGTTTGTATCATTAGCAATAGATGACTCATATATCTGCATTCTTTGCATCATTAGCAATAGATGCCTCATATATCTACATTCTTTGTATCATTAGAAATAGATGCCTCATATATCTACATTCTTTGTATTATTAGCAATAGATGCCTCATATATCTACATTCTTTGTATCATTTCTAGCATCAGACAAATGTTTAAAGAACGCCAGTGCTGTAGCAAGGAAAACGAAATAAGTTCTGATATTTCTGTTGACATATTTATATTGTTTTACTTAATTTTGAAAATGCGTTAGTTGACGCAGCATTTTTCTTTTATTTTGTAATTTAATTATTTGTTGCTTTTCAAAATCATGTATTATCCTAAATTTTGTAAACCTTATGTAATCTCTGTTTAAAAGCAAATAAAGTCAGTCAATCAGACACACAAAAGAAAGGTATATAGGGAAATGTTCATAGATCCAAACAAACTCTTTTACTTTCCTGCTCCGGTCGTGAATCGGATAGTTCATAATATTAATAAAATTATTTTATTTCGCCCGTTCGTATATCTCTCTTTGATATCGAGCTTTTTAAAGAAGAACTCTTTTATATTCATTTTGAAATTACAATCTTTCGTTCAGGAAAGGATCCATTAAAGCTAAGATCGGAAACGGAATCTTGTATTAAAATAAAAATTTCTACATACCAGCGGCCCCTACACTGAGAATCTATATGAGAACAATGAGAACATTCACGCACAGTATATATTCTACCATGGGTGAAACTGGTTCGTTGAACTGAATTTCCTTAAAGTGGAACAAATGCATGTATTATGTTTATAACGGACTTATTAAATCATCACCTAGTTATATTCGGATCTTAGTTAAAATCGAGTTATTTATAAACAAGTCATAGACAATAGAAGTCCAGTGATAAAAAGTACAGATGAAATGATTATCAGGATAACCTTTGACGTTTCGAGTATTAGAGGCAATCGTTAAAATAATTTAGTAACTGGTTAATCATAATTACCCCCTCCCCCTCATTACCCCCTCCCCTTACACACACACACACACCACACACACACGCCTTAACTAGAATGACGAAGCGTATTAAGTAAGTGGAGTAAATGTGGAAATAAATTGAAAATGTATATAAGCTTTCTTACTTTGAGCTTTTTCTTCAAAAGCAAGCTGTATATATATATACAATTTTAAATTTAGCAGTACGCATCATCAAATTGTCGTGGTAGTTCTGCTTGTTTATCTAGAGTGATATTTAATGGGTTTATGTAAGTCAATTAATTACAGTACACCCATCTTCCTTTAGTGGTATACAACTGCCAGTGTTGATACGATTAAACTGACACTCCAGAATGGAAAACGCGACGAAGCCTGCAATCTGGAAGTAGTTTTAAGCTTTCAGATGAAAAAAGAATACCTCTTGTACTCTGTGTAAAGCTGATGCTTCATGTAGCGGAGGAATTTCTTCTATGAGCAATCACATGAAGCTAAAATATACAAGTTTAAATCTCTGCAACGATAAAGCGCTTGGGATAGTTTTGCCTGTGCAGAAACCTTCTTCAGTTCCAGAGACTAAAGGTATCTGCTGAGCGGTTGGAATTTAAAACCAGACACATTGCACTGAAGTGTGCAGTTGACCTCCGTCCTACAAGTTAAGTTAGTCGGGATGCTTGTAGACGGCTTGTTGCTGCCCTTAATCCAGGGTATAAGCTGCCTTTGCACCCTAATGAATCAAACAATTGCAAGTTATTTTACAATGATACAATGAAGAGAAGCAGTCACTCATGACGAACGTAAGGGTAAGTCTATTTTCCTGACATCCGACTTATGGACAAGTGTAACGCTACAAGGCTACATAAGCTTGACTGGGCACAATATCAGCGATAACTGGGAGTTTAAGTCTAATCTGCTAGCCACCAGACGTGCAGAGGATCCCATACGGGTGTGAACATTGCAGAGTACCTCAAGTCTCTCACCGAGGTGTTTGGTGTTTCCTCTGTCAGAACCTTGATGACAGAATATTCACAAAATATGGAGGTAGCTCTCTAGAGAGGTTAACTTTGTGCACACGAAGTGCTTCACTCACACTATTCACCGATGAACTGAAACTGCATACGATGTCAAAAGTGTTATCTGCAAGGCGTTACCAAGTTGGACATTTTCGCTACTCAATAGTTGCGACAGGGGTCCTTAAAGATCGGCAGATGAAAGATGGTCTCATACATTTGGGCCTAGTTCAAGATGTTGCAACCAAATAGGACAACCCCCTAGCTGATGCTATCAAACTGTTGCTGTCTTCATCATGTTACACAACCTCGTAACTCACCATGTGTCTCCTTATGAACTTGAATCTGGAATAGTTAGCCATTTGAAGAAGACAATTCTCAAGGGATTAATAAAGATATTGTCCGTTGGTGACGATGGAATTCCTACTGATGCCGTTTTGACTTCTCCCGTATTATTTGCCACTGCACTGGACTCACGTTATAGATCGCTTAAGTTACTGCCCGACGGTAAACATGACCAGCTGCACTCCTATATTAGTGACCCGCAGAAAGACGAGATGACAGGCAACACTCCCAGGGCGCGACGGTCGTCAAGTCAAAGTTGGAGACCAGGCCAACTCCACAAAAGAAGCGTTTCATTGAGTATATATTGGGGGACATTGTGGATCTGACTTCCAGCAACAGTTCTGAACATTCCAATGAATTCAAACGTTGTATCGCCCCGACAATTCTTTGCCTCCCTTTTAAATGGTGGCAAGTGCAATAGGTACAGATTCCACGCCTTACTAGATAAACATAAAAGTATATTTTCATCCCCGCAATGGATTAACCGTTACCTTACTGGGTGCTTGTCTGGATCCTGCAAATGTTGACATTCTACAATTTCCTCATCAAAACATGACAAAAGCTAAAACCTCCGATCAGGTGGTTATGTGTCTAGTGGATGATAGCCAGCCGTCGAACTCAGCACAACAGGAAGCCTTTTTTGCCAAATTTGCCAAAAATATGTAAGCTTTAAAACTCCTTTTTCATGGTTGTGCTACTAGACTACTGCTTGGCATTTATCTATGAAACTTTTAAAGAATAAAGTATAAAGTGTGTCATGTATTCATCACACATTGGTGTTCAGGTAACTGTATGTTGATATTGAAGAAAGAGTTATTCTTACATTTTTCGTGAAAATCTTAAGTATCAAAGAGAATAACAAAGTGACGTTGTTCTATTTTGACTTTTGGAGTATTTTCGGTCAGGAAGTTTAACTATACCGAGTTGTTTTAATGTTTAGTTTCAACTTTTTAATTTGAATTACATCTGTTGAGATACCTGAATTTGTTTTGCTGTTGAAGCTTTACTCGTTGTTTTCACCTCCAGTGTGCATATTCATATTCTCTTATGACAAATCTCAAATCTGTTATAACTCACCCGAATGCAGGCATGAGGTCAAGTGGTCCTTCCATTGGGAGGATCCTGAGACAGTGATTGCTTGTTGTAATACTCGAAGTCTTAATCATTTATGAAAGAGTATGTCAAATTGTCAAATTAATCATTTTGATTTCAGGCTATATATAGTCCTTATCATAATGATGTGTTATGTTGTGTGTTCAAGTTTGGAACAGACTTTAGCCACAGAAAACATATCCAAGCAATTTCAGTCAATTTCCTAATTCCAGCAAATGAACTTACATGGATTTAAATTAAAACTTGTTTTGCACAAACACGCACACACACACGCATTAAGACACACACAAAACTTATTTTCTTCCTTTCATAATTCAGGCGTCTTCCCTTTTTTGCGCCTTAGTCATTTTAAACACTTAGCGTTTGAGTGATCCTGACAATCGGCATGATTGGTATTGATTACTGCATAATATGGTGGTGAATGTGATAAAAGAATTAAAGGTGGAATTATATGAAAAGCAAGGATGAAATATGTGTTTTTCAGCAAGTGTAACACGTAAGTTTCACTGGATTTGTGAAACTGGAAACTTTGATTACTTTGATTTGGCTGTAATTCTTGCCAGTTTACACTCAGTATGTAGGGCTTGAGATAGCCAACTGTGATTAAACGGTTACGGTTTGGTTAATATATTACAGGTAACCGGTTATACTAACCGTTCCAGCCCAAATATAAACCTGTTCTTGCTCATTCTGAAAATCAGATTTCTCTAATTCAGTATGACGTCGTATAGCTACCCAGCATATACTTAGATTCTTTCTTAAGATTAAAAAAAAATAAAAAAATAACGGGCTTAAAATATGTCGTTCCAGCTGTGGCAACAGCAGGAATTCCATAGACTGGCATGTATTCAGAGCCACCACTGCTTGCAGAGCAAGCGGCGACTGCTAGCGCGGATGGAAACGTGAGACTTGAACAAATCAGAGATACGAGGGTTGCGCTCTACAAAAAGTACCATTGGGATGTGAATGCTATAACGGCGTTGACACCGCCCTTATTACAGCCGGCCTTGGCATGGGAGCCTGCGGTGGAAGTCTGCTATTCCCACCTCTGTCGTCTTAGGGCTAACCTGTAGACCGGCTTGGATTGCAGGCGAGTGTATTAGGCGGAGCCTCCAGATAAAATCCAAAAAGCATGACGAACTCCTCGTGCTAGCGGAGGCAAAGCTAAATACTATTTCAAATCACACCTCCAGGGCCCTAAAAGATGGAAACATCTTCGATGAAAAGTTTCGGTTAATCTTGGATGAGGTTAAAAAAATACTACTAGATGAAAGCCTAAATTTGCTCTGGAGCCCACAAAACACACGCCGCTGTGACAATCGATGAGGTTGCAAAAAGGAGCACCTGCAGAGTGGCCGGCCATACACCTGAGTCCTCCTTCCAGACGCACGCAAAGTTGGGAACTTAAAATTAACTGACGCCGTCTTGTAAAAGAGCTACCACCGCCTTACAATACACCAAGCGCGCCATTTTAATAAATGTATCTGTTCGGCTCAACACAAGCTTACTTCTTCACTGTTTCTCCGAAACATACGTTACTTCTTTTTTTCAAAGTTGTCGTGGACGATAAATTTCTCTCTCTCTCTCTCTCTCTCTCTCTCTCTCTCTCTCTCTCTCTCTCTCTCTCTCTCTCTCTCTCTCTCTCTCTCTCTCTCTCTCCCCGCCCCCCGTGGCAGAAAAGTACACGCGGATATTTTCCTCTGAGTGTCTATTCGAATAACCGGAACATCAAAACAAAACAAAACAAAAAAACAAAAACAAAAAAAAGTGGAATTAAGTATTTAGACTTTTTGCAATATTTATCTTTATATTTTTAGCACCTAATATTTAACAAACATTATATATCCAGTATAGTGCTGACGTGCATATCAATCCTACATCGTGTCTGTAAAATATTTAAAAAAGTATGTAAAAAAATAAAATGATAACATGTTTTTACAGCGCAATACATATGAAGTAAAAAGAGATTCGTTTACTGACGTATCAAGTTTAAGAAAGAAAAAAAAGGACCCAGTAGAGATAAAGTTAAAATATAAAATTGGTGTACCAGAAAATTCAAATTACTATTTTATCAACAAAAACCCGTTTTCAAGCGTGTACGATCTTTATCATAATTGATTTATGCCAGAGGCGGTTAGGAGGTATGTGTGATTTATTTTCAACTGTTTATGCGTTGGTGAATATGTAATGCATTTTCAGGTCTGTAAATGCCCTCGGATTGTGCAATCTGCTGAATATAAATAGTGAGGGCGTCACACCGTGTCCGCATTTACTATAATGTTTTACAGCGACTAGAATCTTCTACTTTGACAAAGTTTGTTCAGATTGACCAGGAATTATGTGCGAGAGCATCAGTCTGAAAGGCTATAAGAGCTGAATGCTGCATACAAGGACTTTGCACGTTTAAAGGCCTTAATACAGAGCTCTAAGGATTCGGACTTGGAAAAGGATACTGAAGAGATAGATAACACCGCACAAAGTCCGCTCGAAGAAACACAGGCCGAAAGACTCAAAGTGTGTGGCGAAATATTCGAATCTCTGGCTAAAGAATTCTAATCGCAGGCTGAAGCCAAACAATTTGAAGTCTCGGCCGAAAAATGCAAATTGCTCTTCAAAACATTCGAATCGCTGACTAAATAAAGCGCTAGGCAATTAAAGCAATGATAGATCTGCAAATTTCAGATATCGCCCTGCGTTGTAAAACGTGACACACAAAAAGAAACAACATCAACTGGCACGGCCGAGGGTGTGGGCCGCCTCCTTGGTGATACTGCCTTTTGTGTTGATGTTTGTCTTGTTGCAAGCTAACACCAACCCATACATACCTCGGGGGACTGGGTTGGGAGAAACCCTTTTGCATGTACACACAGGGTTTAACGCTACCATGGCAGAAAACCCAACATAACCAGAATTGTTGTATCTGTCCTTCGAAAAAGAGAAGAGTTAGCTAGTACCATCGTCAACTCAATCCAAAATCCGCTCAAAGAAAAACTTACCGAAAACTTCGAATCGCTGGACCAAGAATACGAATCGCCAACCGAAGGATTCGAATCTCTGACCAAAACCGAACAATTTAAAGTGATTGCTAAAAATTTCAAATTTCTGGCCAAAATATTCGAAACGCTGGCTGTATAATTAGAAGCGCTAGCCACTTAAAGCAATCATAGATATGTAAAATTTCAGATATTGCTCTTCTTTGTAAAAGAGTACAAAATAACAGTATCACCTTCAACAGTGGAGGGTGTGAACCGCCTCTTGTGTAATACTGTTTTTTGTGTTGGTGTTAACTTTGTTTGCCAGCTAACACCAATACATAAAAACCTCGTGAAACGGGATTTGGGAGCCGCGCCGCGCCCTAAAACCCGAGGCTATTCGCCTCCCACCCCAACCACTGCTGCTACCCACAAGAGAAGAGAACAATATTGCCCCAGATCAGTGCAGATATTGTAATATGAACGTAATAAGCATCTAGCTTAGATTTTTGGTAAATGAATACTGGATATTAACCTATAATACTGGATATTAACCTATAATACTGGATATTAACATATTATACTGGATATTAACCAATAATACTGGATATTAACCTATAATTCTGGATATTAACCTATAATTCTGGATATTAACCTATAATACTGGATATTAACATATAATACTGGATATTAACCTATAATACTGGATATTAACATATAATACTGGATATTAACATATAATACTGGATATTAACCAATAATAAACAGTCTATCGGGAGGAAGTTTTAAAGTGGCACAAAAGAAACCACATAATATAAGTTATAAGTTTTTCTTCAAGTGGGTAACGATTGGATTATTCTTAAGACTAAAGTTCGGAATAGAAACCGTGTATCAAGAGATATATTTCTACCATGCATTTGGATTGCTATAACATTTTTACCATGCGCACCCAATCTAATGGTCATGTGGGGTACCTCAACACACAACTGATTATGATAGTCTTCTTGTTAACCAAAGTAAATGTAATCAGATTTTGTAAATAGTGTAAATGAAAGAAAATTATGTGTCAAGACTCCAAAAATAAATGGATATTTCCTTAAATAGAATCAGGTGTCAAGAGCGTTCTTTGTGATCTGAAAATCTTTGAATTACTCTCTCTGTGTATCTCATTTTATATATATATATATATATATATATATATATATATATATATATATATATATATAAACGTCGATTACCCGGACGCCAATTATCTGCGTCACCAGTAGTATTTAGTCATTAAAATGTACATGCATCAATAAACGAAACTAATTTGTCAGTCATGACGCCAACAGAGAACAGAGTAAAACAGAAATCAGAAACAAATACAATCGGATATAATCTCATACAATTGTAATTGCAACGGTATTATGAATAACAAAATTATATGTTTAAAGGTTTAAAGTAACATATAAATTGTAATTAGGAAGAGGGAGAGAGATATAAAGAAAGAGAGTTTATTCTTTCACCCAATTGTAGTTAACTGAGTGCCGCTATAAAACAAAAAAAAAAAAAAAATACTTAAATATGTAATTTTTCATACAGAAATCTGAACCTAATCAAGAATGATTAACGACTGATAACCTGTCTGATCAAGGGTATTATACAGTCCAGCACATATCGGCCATATCAGCCAAGTTTACCTCTCTGACACTTGTGTTCACAAGACCACACACACACAATGACCGTCCATCACACCCGTGTTATCATTCCATAGTGGATAGTCAAAGTAGATCTTGTCATCATTCCATCATGGATAGTCAAAGTAGATCTTGTCATCAATTTTAGCATTTAATTAAGGTATCATATTACAATTTTTAATTGTTTTTACATTGCCTTTCCATAAACGTGTCAAATGTTTGCAAAATGTTAATATTTACTTAGTTACTCATGGATATACAGTCAAATCTACTTTTGAACAAAACTTCGATCATCCGGATGACCAATTATCCTGACGAAATCTGTCTCCCGATGAGTCCAGACGTTTTACTATATACTTTTCGTGTCCTAATGTATGCCCAGAACATAAAACTGGATTTGCCCTTTTCAAAAAAGCCTCGATTGTACAATGTTAAAAAAGGATGTATTTATGAAGGAAATTGATAAGGCAACGATATCACTTTGAGCACTTATCTTTAAACAAAATTTTCGATGGAGATTTTATTTCTTAGAGTGAAGCAGAAAGCAATAAACAATGTATTGAATGCAACAGTCTGATAAATAATAACACAGAACTATTAACGAGAAATCGATTAGAACCCGGCCACACAAAGAGCAGTAAGCCGCTGACGTCAGTTTTAACGTGTACTCGAAACAAAACAAATAGAAAAGTAACGAATTCACAAGGCTTCCTGAATGATGTCGCGATGCTATTTAATTTCTCAAATAAGTTTGGAAGTCTAGAAAGTATGGAAACTAGACAACGTCGATACCAAACCAGGGAAACCTCACAAAAGTCCCGTAATTCCACCATTTCCATATATATAAAGGCAATACTGACAGCCTTTTACTTAAAAAAATATGACCCAATATCTTTCTGTCTTCATGAGACCATTTTAAGAGAAAACGGAGAACATTGTTTCAAAACACAATCTTGGCCTCTTTAATGATAAATAGCATACATACCTAATTCCTGATACAGGATGCTTCACGTCCGTAGATCTGACCATCTGTTATCCATGTCTTTAGTCCGTAGATCTGACCATCTGTTATCCATGTCTTTAGTTGACTTCTCTGGGGAAGTTAGTGATGACCTGTGTGGTAGCAATCACTTTCCAATACAATTAGGAAGTAATACACACAAATCTCAAGGGATAGGACACAGATGAAGATCGAATAAGGTAGATTGAGAAACGTTTCAGTCATTCTGAGAATGAAATTCCGCGCGTCATCTTTTCGAAAACGTAGTTGATAGTATATACAATAATTTACTAATATATTCTAGAATGTTACTGGACACACAATACCCAAAACTTCGATAATTCCCAAACGTGTTAACAAACCATGGTTTGATTATGCATGCAAGGTCGCGATCAGGGATCTTTGTTCCACTATCAGGATTTCTTAAATCAAAGATTCACGTTTCATACAGTCATTCCAACGATTTGTTGGGTTAAAAGATTTGCAAATGAGATGATATTTCATAACACTGTATCCGTTTGAGTGTTTTCTTCTCACGATTCTTCCTCTATGTTTATTGTAAACGATTACATTTTTTTTAAATTGGCTAGTATGCAGTCATATTCGAATGACGTCACAAACAATGCTTTCTTTGGAAATTTAAATCTAACCTGATTCAGTAAGACCATCGATGTCGTGATCATAACTCTTCTCTATCCACTTTATGAACCAATGTGTCAAATTAAAACATACTTTTCTTTGTGGGATAAAATATATTAAAGCATATGAATCCCTTTTTTGACTAGTTTTACGTGTAGAGCAACTTTATTCTTTTATCATCGAAATATTATAATAAAATCTACATTTGTGTCATAGAAGAGATCGATAACGCTATATTTTGATAGTCATTTACGTTACTGTTGTAATACTTGATAAAAGGTGTTGGATTTCGACTTGACTGTTCTTTGTCATTTGAGAAAATGTCATATTCTGGTGCACAGAAACACAATAATCTCTATTTTCGAATTGTTTTACATATAAATAGACGTTATGCAAATATCAACATAAATTTAAAATTAGATCGATATTACCGCCATAAAATAAATATATAGATTTAGATATATTTTCTTCGAAGTATGCGTTATTCTCATTAAAACTGGGTAAAGACCTTGGACTCACACTTGTCTGTCCATTTTTAATTTTACAAAATAGTTAATGCTTTCTTTTACAGCAGCTCCCTCAAGCGGTAGATGATATAGACTCGATATTTTTATGTAAGTATCGGCGTATGCGATAAACAGCGTGCATAATCACTACTAAGAACAAAAGATTGAAACAACAGAAATAGCAAGACATCCGTAAAATAAAAATCTTATGGGTTATTTTTCACTCTCGTCACCTCCTAGCTAGTCCTGTTACAGGCATATGGGACAAATTCAATTATATTTTGTATTACACACAGGTTGCAATACGCAACATATGAGGTAAAATATTAGTATCTCACTTTGCATGCGTGTACATCAGCCATGGACGATATAATGTTTTTCACAGTAATTGCAATTTAAATCAGATTGACAGCAACATCACAAACAATATTCCAATGGAATACAAGCAAGTAAAAACTTAAATACATGGATGCTGATATAATTGGAAATACAGGATATAAATTGCGATAAATGGAACACAAATTAATCTGTAGTAAACTCATTACTTTACAATAATGAACCTATGGTACGTTTCACTTCCAGAAAAAATGGAAGGAACAACATACACATCGAGTAAAGATGATTATAAATTAACGAAATGTTGATCAATCAATTTAGAGAGTTATCTTAAAACGCCAGCTTTCTCAGAACTCAATAATTCTTTAAACTTTGGTACATTTGCTCTGACGTAGAAGTGTTTGGGTAGTAGTAGTTGCTTTCTTTGTTCTCTGAAATAGCTACATTCAAGGAGATAATGAAATTCATCACCCACGCAGTTTTTGCACGCAAAGTTTGCACAATCTTTCATGTCTAGGCAAATTTTCCCATCTTCCTTTCTCTATAGGTAAACAATGATTACATGTTCGAAATTTTGTTATATTTGCCTTAAAATTTTTATAAGTCTTTTAATAAACAATGTTTTTATAAATAATGTTTTAATTTTAATTCCGTTTTAAAAATTCTTTATGTATCAGCTTTTGTCGAGTTTGTAATGGATGATTCCCATGTCTGTACAAACTGATCAAGAAGTCTTTCCTAAAAGATTGTATCTAACCAGGATTTATTGGGAATATTGTGATTAACCCAAATAAATTGAAACCCAGTTTCCGATAAGATGTTATGAATACTCTCTATCCATTTACTTTTGCCTAGACCATTATTATAATCCTGCCTAGACCATTATTATAATCCTGCCTAGACCATTATTATAAACCTGCCTACACCATTATTATAATCCTGCCTAGACCATTATTATAATCCTGCCTAGACCATTATTATAATCCTGTCTAGACTATTATTATAATCCTGTCTAGACCATTATTATAATCCTGCCTACACCATTATTATAATCCTGCCTAGACCATTATTATAGTCCTGCCTAGACCATTATTATAATCCTGCCTAGACCATTATTATAATCCTGCCTAGACCATTATTATAATCCTGCCTAGACCATTATTATAATCCTGCCTACACCATTATTATAATCCTGCCTAGACTATTATTATAATCCTGTCTAGACCATTATTATAATCCTGTCTAGACCATTATTATAATCCTGCCTAGACCATTATTATAATCCTGCCTAGACCATTATTATAATCCTGCCTACACCATTATTATAATCCTGCCTACACCATTATTATAATTCTGTCTAGACTATTATTATAATCCTGTCTAGACTATTATATATAATCCTGTCTAGACCATTATTATAATCCTGGCTACACTATTATTATAATCCTGCCTACACCATTATTATAATCCTGCCTAGACCATTATTATAATCATGCCTAGACCATTATTATAATCCTGCCTAGACTATTATTATAATCCTGCCTAGACCATTATTATAATCCTGTCTAGACCATTATTATAATCATGCCTAGACCATTATTATAATCATGCCTAGACCATTATTATAATCATGCAATAGTCTCAGATACATGATATAAGATAGTTTCGTTTGTTTATAATTAAGGAGATTTACCAAACAGCCAACCACTATTTGTAAATGTAGAGGACTTCTACCAAGTTCACCATAAAGCATATACGTGGGGGTCGATTTCTTAACTTTTAGAAATTCTAAATGAACCCGTTCTATCATATCTATTTTTTCAAAATCCCAGATCTCAGCTGCGTATGTAATAACTTGAACTATTGTCATATCGAAAAGTTTAAGCTGACAGTCAACAGGCAAATTAAGATTTAATATTCTTTCTTAAGAAGGTAAATAGCTTTCCTGGATTGACTAATTAGATTCTTTATTCCCAATAAATATCTACCATTATTCGCAAGGATCAGTCCTAAATACTTATAATTTCTGACAATTTCAAGTTCCGAATCTCCTAATTTGAACTTCACATTTTGTCTATTTCTACATTTCCCAAAAATCATAACTTTCATTTTGCTTGTGTTAATGATAAGTTTATATTTTTGGTCAATAATTAAATAATACGTCAAGATTATTTTGCATATATCCTGGATTATCTTAAAATACAACGGTAACGTCTGCATAGAGTAAAACAAATAGTTCTAAATATCTTACTATATCTCCATCAAGTAAATCAACTATAATGCCGTTACAATTCGAGCTCAAAAAGTCATTCTCCGTGTCATTTAGATACAGGGCAAAGGATTTTCGCCTGGTCTGACTCCTTGATTGCAAGTAAATAGCCCTGATTTCTTTCCATTGTGGAAGATACACGACTTTACATCCATATACATGTCATATGGGCAAAGAGCAACTCGATTACCCTCGATTAATTGTCGACAGAGCCAACAAACAAAAGCTGTATCATTTGTTCCCTATTGGACCGAATAATGGTATCAACATTGTTTGAATGCTGAATAAACAAACCTTTGCTCTTTAACTGCGGTTAAACGTCATTAAAAAAAACTAGAATTCAATATAGATCTGGATATAACGAAATGATGATTTAAGTCCCTGTTAAATACAACTTCATGTTTTTTGTCCCATTTCAGAAATAAATCGGTTTTATCGAACAAGTTGCTGAGATCCCTAGCTGTTCTTGATGAACGATGCTACTGTAATTGCATAACACTAGAACACTTTCCACGTCTTTAACTTCATTCATTTAAAAATAGTTACTGTTACCGTAATATTGAGGCAAATATAAATGTCTGTGTAATTAAAGGTGATACTTTAGCTCCTCAAAGACAGCATCGCAAATGTATTTATCTTCATTGCGCATTAGCGATAAATTAAATTAGGGTGGGGATTTCTCAATGCCAATGATGATAATCGACATATTGCATCATTTTTACATTACCTTTTTAACGTCATCTTGCAATTATTGCTTATCACTTAGCGACATTGGTTTTTATCAGAAATTTCATATCACAGATGCTATAAACAATACACATAGCCAACAAACCGATAATTTTCATTACTTTTCAGTAGTAGATATAGTATATATTCCCGGCCACTATATCTTTACCACTACAACCTCAACCACCACCACCATTTGTTGTTTAGATCAACACCCTACATTGACCTAAAACAAAAAAAACACTCTACCCCACATGAAAATTGTTACAAACATTTTCCTATCCACTAAAACCTTACCCCCATCAAAATTCATTATAAAACAAAATCCCCTGCCACTAAAACTGTAAGCCCTTTAAAAAAAAATTTTAAAAGCTACACCCTACCACGCTCACAAAAATATATATTTTAAAAAACAACACCTTACCCCAATATATTTTTATAAACAACACCTACCCCCACCTTCAATAATATATTTTTAAAAAACAACAGGACCATACCGCACACACACACACACACACACACACACACACACACAAAGCAAATCTTTACAAAATTTTCCTAACCACTAAAATCCTACCCACCCCCATCATTATTTTTAGATCATCACCGTACCCATCACTATTATAAAATATTTGTCCATCTTCCCACCAGTAATACAAATTATAAAATAATTGTTTGTCCATCTACCCACCAATACTATAAAACATTTGTTTCTCCCTATTCCCACCAATAATACAAATATAAAATATCTGTCTGTCCATCTATCCACCAATATTATAAATATTTTTCTGTCCATCTTCCAACTCATAATAATAATTATAAAGTATGTGTCTGTCCATTTACCTACCAATATTATAACAATATTTTTCTGTCCATCTTCCCACTCATAATAAAAATTATATAAAATTATGTGCCTGTCCATCTACCTACCAATATCATAAAATATTTGTCTATCCATCTTCCCGCAATAATAAAATTATAAAGTATATGTCTGTCTATCTTCCCACTCAAAATACATAATTATAAAATATGTTTCTGTCCATCGTCACACTCAACATAAAAGTTACAAAATATTTATATGTATGAGAATGTATTAAACTAGACAAAGAGAAAAGAAAATAAGCAGAAGTTTTTTTAAAAATGGTTAATTTAAGAATCTACCGATATTTTACGCAAGCAAGTGAGAACAAAATTCTGTTTAAATTTATCTATATAAGTCATGTAATTCACCAGAGGCAATCACATAATGTTGATATGCAATCATATGAAAAAGAAAATAGAGGTCATATGTACATCTTGACAATGATTGATGTATTCTCAAACTATGCTTGGGCAAAGAAGTTACAAATAAAATGGGAGATGAGGTATTTAATGCATTCATAGAATGGTCTAAAGATATTTTTTTTAAAAAACAGTCAAGATACAGTTTGCTGAAAGAAAATAATTTTATCAAAAAGGTTATAGATGTATTCGAGAAAAAAATATCAAATACTTTTCCATCTATTCTGACAAAACAAAGCATCAATAATAGAAACGTTTATTAGAACTCTGAAGAGAAAAATGTGGAATATTTTCGTTAAAATGAAAGTAGAAAATGGGTAGATGTATTACCTAACCTAAGAATAGTTACCATAGATACAACTCCAATTAAAGTCAGTGTCCAGAAAAATATATCTAGGTATGGAGTAACTTATTTTGTTATCTGACAAATGATACCTATTGAACGCCAAAATATACTTTTAAATATTAGCAAAGCTATCTACCTAATTTTTGCGGAGTAGATTTCTTTAAATCAGACAAGTGTATTTCCGCGACCATGTCATATTTAAATTGGAGTACAGAAATTAACAGAACACTGAGGGAATATTTACTAGGAAAAATTATCTCTATATGACAAACACAATAACATGTTTAAAGTAGAAATAATTTTAAAGACAAAAATTATAAAGGAAAACAAGTGCTAGTAAATAGGAAAGGACATGAGGATACTTTTAATTGTTGAGAGCCAAAAGAAAATATGTGTCACTAAAATAATTGCGTGCAATAGTCATATGTAAAATATTCGTAGTATAAATGGTGACAAATACATGTTACAGTTGTGGTAAAAATACGCCAGTTCACCAGATGGAACATCGAAACACACTCTACAAAAAATTTAACGAATCTGCATATTTTTTTATTAAATCGAACTGAAACCATAATGGAAGAAATGACAAAATCAGACAATACAAGAATTATCTCAGATTGTGTAAAAACTGTCAATGTTGAATCATAAGTGAAGTAGCTTGTACTATAACTATTGGCTCAAAAACATTTTTGATGCAAAAATAGCAAAATATGACAGAAGAAAATTACAGCCACATGTAATCAGACTCTACTGTTAGATGGGAAATAAACAAATCTATCAGGCATCATAAAAATAGAATTATCACCAGATGGTTCCATGATTCGTTTAATAGAGCATTAAACGAATACATATTTGAGGGTGGATACGATCAAAGGATTGGTATCGATTTTTTTTAAAACGATGTAGAAACATAATTGAAAAACATAATAATTACAAAACTTAGAGAGTTCTGATCTGTAAACGTTCAGCTAGATTCAGCTATTACGCTCATAATGATAAGAGAGAGAGATTAGAATTTATGAATTGGTACCATAGAGCAAAGCCTTTAGACATAATGAACCGAACTGAAATTCAAAGTGTAATTTAAAAACTCAATGCAAAAATTTGGCCAAGAAATAATTCAAAACACATGATGCTTTTTCTAGTTATATATTATTTAACATTACATGTAGATATATATGGGTTAATGATTGGTAGATCATACACAGAACTTCCAGAATAGGTAAAAAAAAAAAATAAAAAAAAAAATAAGAATGCTTGTACTAGCCTTCATAATTCAAATAAGAACAAATGTTTCTTGTATGCCATATAATCAATATTAAACCCACCAAACGATCATAAGTACAAAACATTAAAACCTAATCTTAAAATATACGAGCATATATGAAAACAGAAGACGTAGATGATTTTAAACGAGAATTTAATATATGTGTTGATGTGTACGAAACCGTAGACAGTCATATAAGAGCAGTAAGAGTGACAGAAAGAGAAACATTCACGTATATATTGGAATTGTATTTGATGGAGACAAATCTAACTATTGTGGAATAAAGGATTTGTCAAGATCGGTGTCATCTCAAATAAACAAAAGTACCAAAACAAAAATACTTTTTTAATAAGTGCCAAAATTTTCATTCTGAGGAATCATTACAAATCACAAACGATTATGAAATAATATAGATAGCACAATAAGCATATAACCTGAAAAGGGCTTTGTCGTTATATTTAAAAACTGTTATCATCAACTAATAGCTCTTTTTATTCTATATGTGCCTTTGAAAACATCACACAACGAATAAGCAATTGTAAACAAAACCCGAATACATCATGGACAATAAAAACAGCGAAACATATTCCATCAGTATACCACTATTTATTCATGTTTTTTGAGGTTACGATTTTCATCGGTTTATCAAAATCTTCTTAAAACACGATCCAGATCATGAAGTAACAACAACACCAAGTAATATGGAAAAATACATTTCCTATGGCAAGAATTTTATAGTTGATAAATTTGAACATGACGGCAAAGAAGTTTGCGTAAAGAGAACAGTCTGATTACAAGATAGTTATCGTTAATGGGCCAATCACAAGAACAATTTGAACAAAATCTAAAAGATGACAACTTCACGGAAACAATTAAAAGTTTTTGTAACATGGAACCAAACGTTTGCGAAATGATATATCCATAGGATTACACGGAAACTGAATTACCACCATTTGAGAAATTGTATTCCGGTTAACAAGTATCAGATATAACAGATGAAGATTACCAATATGTTAAAGATGTTATGAAACATTTTAAAATTAAACACTCTTGGTGATTTTCATGACTACTACGTGAAGCAAAATGCTTTCATGTTGTGTGATATTTTTTAGAGTTTAGGAATGTGTGCATGCTTAATTCAAACTGGATCCAGCATATTATTTCAGTACAACTGATCAAGCTCATGGTACTTGTTTGAAAATAAGTAAGATAGCATTAGAATTGCTCACAGATTATGATATTTTTCTTTTGACTGAATCTGGAGTTAGAGGAATTAGCATGATACCGAATAGACATACTAAAGCAAATCATGAGTACTATGTCGATGACGAAGCTAACACCTGCGAGAGTAAAATGAAAGATGATGGAGACTAAGGTAAACGAAGGTCAGGGTCATTCATTTTGTACATAAACGTCAACAATTTGTAAGATTGGGCCGTGTGCCAATTAATGTTTGTCAAAACTTTAGATGGAAAATCGAGAAATACATTGTTTGTTTGTTTTGTTTGTTTTTTTTTGTTTTTTTTTTAAAAAAAAACCCCACACATACACACATTTTTTATGTCTTGGAGTAAGAGAGTTTGGGATGAATTTTAGAAGTAAAATTGGAAAGTAACAATTCATTTGCGCAACTATTTCAAAAATTATCTTTTGGCACCAGTAAAACTAGTTTCTAAAGAGTCTGGTTTTTGGGGGTTTTGTTTTTTTTTTATTTAAGAGTCATGGTTAAACTCATACATAGAACTTAATATATTTTGAGGAAAAAAAAGCACCAATGACTTTGAAAAGGATGTCCTTAAGCTGATCAATAATGAGTAGTTAAATATTTTAAAACTGAAAAGGATATTTGATTTGCACGGAGAACAATCATAGAAAAAGATAGTGTAAGTACTATGTTTATAGAACACAGATATAAATGAGTCAAATCAATTTATGGTGGCATTACCGTGCTTAAAGCAAGTTGCTTGTGTCATTTTGGCACAACAACAAACACCAAAACCAGTATGGTGATAAAATGAAACTTTTAATTACAGATACAGATTTGCTATGTATTAATATAGAGACATACCTATTTCAATGATATAAAAGAAAATATTCAGTTTTATGACACAAGAGATTACAAAAAGGATAATAATTTTGGTGTTCCTAACGTGATAAAAAATAGCATGATTATTTAAAGATGAGTTCAGTGATGTATCAATACAAGAATTTTCTGGCCTTGAAAGTAAACTATATGTTTTATGGCTGACAAAGATACGAAAAAAGTATGCAAATCTGTAAAATAAAAGTGCAAAGATTGTCTATTTTACCAAGCAATAAACCGCTGAGAAATGCATTTAGATAGATCCTAGAATCACAAAATATACAATATTACATTATATAAGGTTGCATTTAGTTGTTATGATCATAAGAAACATATTTGGTGGATAGCATAAACACACTTCCATATGGTTATGTTCGACATCTGTCTATTACCTTGTAATCAAACGGGTATTCCAATCTCATAAAAAGTGTATTTGTTTTGTGTTATTTTAACTCTTCAACTATTGCATCTCTCACAGCCATAGGTGTAACAATGTTTTCCTCAAAAACGTTTCCATATACACTTTATCTTAAGAAGAAAGGACCACTGCAAATCTAAATTGCACATTAAGATCTGTTATGATAGATTTGTATTTTTGCACTATCACCCACGCATATATTCCGTAATATCTTCCACTGAATGCTAATTTGGTTAGGTTGGTTGCCTTATTTCTTGTAACCTCAAGATTAGCACAGTCGTCTGTCAGAAAGAAAGTATTAGTTTCATGGTAAATATTGATAAGTAACTCTATCCATTTGTCTCATTTATCATCAAGGTCTATCACAATGGTCTCTAAAAAGCCATTTTCTGCGGTACATCTTAAATGTTGGACTGATGATGACAGTAAAGTCAAACAGGTTATTATATTCCTTTTCTATCAAATCTGATGCAAACGTTGTCTTTCCGCAATTTGTAACGCCACATATACTCATATAATCATATTATGAGGTCCTTTTAAATACATTTGATAGCAACATCTATCTATATTTTACTTGGTTGTTCTGAATATTTACCTGAGAATCAGACACAATAAATATACATTTTGTGTGCATCTATGTTTTCTTTCGGTTTATCTGCACGTGTAGTCCTTGCTAACTATTATCACGTGTAATTCTCAACTCCAGCCATATACAATAGTGATTAGTCTAAAAGTTATTACCAATTGATTTACTATGTTCAGTGTGTTTCTGTTGTTGGTCCAAAAAATATTATATTGCTTCTTTAAACGGTTGCTTCATTTTATCTCCCTATGAATAAAATATATCCCTTCCACAGTAATCATTATATTTTCAGTAATCATTATATTTTCTATTATAAAACTTTTCAAAATCATGTTCACCCTCTTTTTTACACAGTATCAATACTCCTTTTAAACTCATTCTTAATGACTCAAGCAGGATAATTGTTAACGTTGTATTAGCTGCCACATACATACTTCTCTTCCTTGTGATGTAATCATAGAGAGAAATTCTATTTCTGTACTTTTAGTTTACAACATTAGCTATTACACCAGAAGTATCTGTATCGTACTGTAGATAAATACTTTACAATTCATAATCATGGCTTGCACATTATGTCACTTTAAATGCGTTTATAGTGTAACTGTAAATCTCAAGTTTTGAGGAAGAACGAAAGGACACAATGGACAATGATCTGTTAGTATCAGAAGTCAAGTGGTAGCTAAATTACTTTCCGTATTATTCCACTATTTTGAGCATTAACCGATCCTGATCTTAACTTTCTCAGTTTTTCATTTGTGATTACCTTGCACTATTTTGTTTGCTCTTACAGACGCTGGTAACCACAAATATCTGAGCGTCATAAAAAGGTTGTAGTCATTCAACTTAAGCATATCACTACCATAAGAAATTTGTATGCCTCTAATAAGCATTCTTCCCAAGTTATTTACAATTGTACTATTATCATCTCCTTTAACCTTTACATCGAACAATATTTTTTTTAAAAATACTTGGTACAATCATGACATTAATTACATCGAACAATATTTTTTTAAAAATACTAGGTACAATCATGACATTAATTACATCGAACAATATTTTTTTTTTAAATACTAGGTTCAATCATGACATTAAGTCTCAACCTAGGTATTACCACTTCAAGCATTTGTTCAGGTTTTATACTATTTGGAGTGTGTGTAATACAATTATGAGCTGGATTAATATGGTTTACGCCCTGTAGTGTTTGTGAGGAGTATATATTTTCCATATGTTGCCATCTCTATTTACTATCTGCAAATTTTATTGATATTTGTGTCCTACATAAGCTCTAGTACCAATTAAAATGGTAACAAATACATGCTCATAAGTTAACGATTATCAGAAGACTGGTAGACATCATTCAGATGGGGTTGTCTAGGTTTCTCGAAAACAGAATCAGGATGAGTAGAAAAATAGACAGCAAAAGCATCATCCAAAATTATTAAACATATGAGTGACCAAACCTTGTTCTCCTAATTATTCATTCAGGTAGAAGAATGACTTTGTTTGTTTTCTTTGAACTCATTTGTTTCTTCTGCAATTCTTCTTCTGTATTTCTCGTGTCTTATTGTTTCTTCAACAATCATTTTGAATCAGATAACTGTGATTGCTAAACTGTCAACTATTGTGTCTGTAATAATTACTGCTGCTGTCATTCTATTTATTGCTTATGCAATTCATTGGTAACAAAGTCTGATGCTACCACTGGTTTTGATCGTGCATGATTTAGAGCCTTCAAAATGTTCATCCCTAATACCAAATTTAAAAAAATTGTTCTCTTCCAGCTAATATGTATGTGAATCTTTCATACTTTAATTTTTTGCATTAGTTGCTAAATCATTGGTTTCATATTTCGTGTTGTAATGGGTAACCAGAAAGAATATCGTTTACCTCTAATCCGATATCAAATGAAATATTAAATAAAGTTTGAATATTAATGTTTGTAAAATTTTATATAAGCAAGATTTTTATATGAATAACATATTGCTGAGGGACATAACTGTATGTAACCTGTAATTAGCAAACAATGATGGAGCATAATCAAGTCCATAAGTCGTAGTCAATGTTTGGGGTATAATTTCACCATCAAATATATCCAAGAAACCGTATATATGTGCTTCATTATCTCTTACAAGCCTGTGACTTTAAAATGGGATTTTTATTCCCTTTAATTTCATCTCGTACAGTGCAAACATCATAAAGAAATATACCTCCCGGTATTCGATTTTCATCTATTTCATACAATCTGTTTTCAATTACATCGCTTTTAGTAATAGATGCAATATTCTTTGCACATATTTTTGTGTTCAATTCAGTTTTGAATGTCCCTATGCTTCCTTTTGTTTCTGATTTGACCATCTCAGTTCTTTCGCTTAACCTTTTTTCTTTTCTCTTTCGATTTTTAATGCATGTGTTTTAATTGAAAACTTGTGTTCTGTATCATTAAAATAATTTCTTGATCGTTTCATACTTCAATATAATTCGTCAATACTTCTTGTACCACACCGATATTATTTCTTTCGTTTTTGTTGTCATCTATCTGTTTAGTTATTTCTTTTATCTCATTCCTTGTTTTCCAACTGTGACAAAGTGTTACTGTCAGCTGTTATCTTATCTTCCAGTTTTATTACAGGACTTTTAAAACTATTAACTAAGTTATTTTCATCTCTTGATCGTTTTGTTTGATTTTATTAAATAAGTCTTTCTTTAACCGTTCTAACTGTAATTGCAAATCACTATAGTCTTCTTGAGATTTAGCTATTTTATCCATGTTCCTTTGTAATGTATCTTTTGCTCAATTGGTTACAAGTCTAGTTCTATTTCATCTGCCGTTTTGCTTGCATCCTTGTTTAGATCCTTTCTCACATATTGCAATGTTTTCATAGCATTAGAGAGGGTATTAAATCTTTTTTTAAACACGTCCTGTGCATCTAAGTTGTTTTTCTTGTTTTCGTCAATCTGATTTTGCAACTCTTCAATTTTAGTAGCTTTTTCAGTTCCACATTTTTCCATAAATTGTATTTTATTGTTTACTTGTTCTCGCCATGTTTTTATATCTTTAAATTGTTATCCTCCAAAGTCTAACGTATTTGTGTGTCAACACGCCTAGGAGCAAACTACCTATCAGCTGCATCATTTGATTTTACTGAATCACCCAAATTTGTAATACGGTTGTTGTTCAAGTTTTAATCATTTTTCATTGATGGTCTAGATGAGAAGCTCCAGGTTCTGGCGGATATATCTGTCTCATCGGTTTTCTCCGTAACTTAAAACTAAAATCACCAAGAACTCTTAAAGTGACTTCTTCCATGGTATTTATCTAACGTGAAATGGCAATTATCTGAGCTCGCTTATGGTTCGCGGGGTTCGTGAAATACATTTGTCAGACCTTAGAAATATATTACTTTCCATCTTCATCTTTAATGTTGATATGAAAACTGTTCATGGCACCTCTTTGTAATTGCTTGTAATGACTACTAGCATTATTCTATGAAACAAAGTAACTGAAAAAAAACATTTTTAACAGGTAGATACTCTAGCTAACTAGAATAATATCCGTTGGAGTAATATTTGTCCTTACTGATTTGGTCGAGAAAATTGTATAACTTTTTAGGTTGTATCTGAATCAGTATACTTCTCTATAGATCCCTGGCTATTAAATTCTAGCAAAAATGTACAATTGCAGTTACACTGCGTAAGTATTGCTCAGAGTAATAAGAGCTTTTAAATTGTGTTTTAAGCTCTCACTATCAATACTTTTTTCATTCTGTGCAGTCATTCTCTATTTGATTTTATTTATGTACACTTTATGGTTATTTAAACCATCAGGCTTAAAACAGTATTAATTTTATTCTAATTTTCTATCGTTGATGTAATAAAATATGCGAAGAGACTACAAATGTTTTTTTTATTTTTTTAATTTTCTTTTTGTTTTCTTTCTGGAATCAAGTGGAGGATTTATCATCTCTGTTATCAATAGGACTTGTGAATTAAATTTCTTTCTCAGGTTGTCATTCAAACAACGCATTGATACCGATTTTCAATTAACCTTGTATCTTCTTATTTAGTTGTTTTTTCTCTACTTTATTTTCTTTTCGGCCTCTATTAAAGTCTTTTTTAGCTCTTCGCTGTCTTGACTTTCTAGATACCAATATATTTCCTTATTGCATTTTATTATCTCCTTGTATCTGTTGTACTCGGCAACTATCAGATTACATTTGTTGTGACTTATTTCAATATCGTTTATTTGCTTACTCACCATGTCATCGATATTGTTTAAATTACTTATGGCAGAAGTTACGATCTCTTCGTGTCTTAAACCTTTCTTGAATATCATATTTTCTTTGAAAGTTAAAGCCACGGAAACCAGCAAAAAGTGTAAGGGTTTATAAAGAGTCTTCCTGTTAATGCGACTCCTTAACCAGCAGTTGCAACACCCATTCCACCTAAAGTAGTAGCCATGCTAACCTATACCCAGTTTTAAAAAAGTGTATGTTGCTTTGTGCTTTTATCTGACACCTCTGTAATGTTCGATTTCTTTATTCAATCAGTCTCAATTTTGTTGATCTTGCCGGTAAGTGGTAATGTCGGATACAATGGTGCTGCACTTGGTATTTTTCTCTCACCTTTAGATGTAAAAAATGAATAGCTTAGATTTAGTAGTTTTATCAGATTTAGAAGGCTTTTTCTTGGCTTTTCTCACTGTTTTCACGACATTGTTCGTTTTCTTTGGTTTATCTTTTAACAATAAAATGTAATTAGACTTTGTCCACCAAAATCGTTGGGTCCACTTACGCTCATTTCAGCTTGCGCTTTTATTTACTTAATTATTTTGTCTGGTAGCATCTCTTGTGCCATCAGGCTTCTTAAAACGTCATTTTTGTTGGTGAAACTATGGACATCTTTAACATCTCCATCAAAGGGATAATGTGACTAAAAGTAAGAGTTGAGTTTAATGTTTCATGGTTAACAGTGTTAATTATGTTGTTAGTCTCACTTGCATTTATTACTGACATATTCTGCTTTTAACTCTCTTCTATCACAGCATTTCACGAAATGTATTTCGTGTTCTTTAACTAGTTGAACTGGTTTTTTGTGAGGTGGATTTTTTTAAAAAGCAGAGCGCCTGAATACATCAATTTAACACCTACTCCTAATACAACAATTATGCCAACTATCAAGTAATACATTTTGTTTGGGCTGCTTGTATCATCATCAGTTCTCTCACTCACAAACCTAGTTTTATCGTGTTCTTGGTTTAAGTTTTCCGCTTTGGATTTTCTAAAATCTTGTGAACGTTTTCCAAGTCGTTTTCCAAGTTCAACTCTAGGTGGATCCTTCTTCTTTTATGAAGTTACCTTTCCTGATGATTTGTTAACCTTCAAAGTTTTGTTGATTTTTCTGTCATCACCTTCCATTTATTTTGCAAGACAATTAACAGCTAACGTAAATATGACTTTTAGGTTAATAGGAAATTTGCATTATGTTTTAACTAAACTTCGTTTCATCAATGACTTATTTTAGATTACGTTTGAAGATGACATTAGTAGACTTTTTTAATAGTACATTTAAAAATAGCACAAAATAACCGAATACCAGAACATCATCAAAATGCATCTATGAAGCGTTATTTAGTTCAACAGACATATTCATTGTAAGCTTTGTCTCAACACATATTTTAAGCGTTGCATGAAGAAAAAACAAGGAGTAATTAACACGCAAATAAGTTCAATAAACAAAGATACCACGATGATGAAAAGTTTTAATTAATTCTCTTGACAAAAGTTAGAGTTGTATAGGCGATGAAAGAAAATATAAAGTCAGAAACTACTTGCAGATAATAGGTCTTCCCATTAACTGCATTGTTTAGAAAATGGTTAAACTGCATACAATCAGATCATGTTATTCCTCATGACGTTTCTGATCCTAAAGAACAGAAACAATGCTTTCGCTGGTCAAACACTAGATATACATCAGAGATAACGATAACGTGTATAAAAATGATAAAATGGTATCAAATAGAGAAATAAAAAGACAATTAAAGGTCTAAACTTTTAAAACTGCTAAATTTATCACTAATGAACTTTTAATAAATATTTCGATTATAAAGGATTCAATACACATCACGAAATGTGGGCGCAGCCTTTTTATTTGCTCTTGCTTTCTGTTGTTTCACTGTTCTTTGCCTCTAATAATTTTTTTAATTTAAGTTTTAAATATTACAAAACGTATACTCATTGCAGAAATAAGTAATCTAAACCTAACTGATAAAACCCAGTAAAGTATCTAATTCCATTTATCGTCATGTATTTTTCTTCCAACTCTGACTGTAATTGGTCCCAATTATCATGAGATGTTACTCCTGGTATTACTACAAATGACAATGATTCTAACATTGATTTTACTAACTTTGGTATACTTTAATAAGTTAAATGACAATAAGATACTTCATTGCTGCTGTTGCCATCCATACTGGCCAGTTTAGTTGATTCTGCCAAGAGTTCATATCACACCGTGCCCTGTATCCGCTCTTTGATTCATCATTGTCAAATTTTAAAGTGTATTTATAAAATTGTATAATATCTTGTACTTAAAATAATTATTTTATGTGGAGCATATTTTTATCTCTTTAAATATTTGTGTGATGTCTGTATTTACCTGAGCGTTAAGCTTTGTTGCAAAACACGGAAAAGATGCACTGCTTGCAACTTTTTCTTTTGTTGTTGCTTTTTCTTAACTTCTATATTGTACTTTAAAATTTTTTTTATAGTACTATTAATAACTCCTAATTTATGAGTGTTTAAGTGGAAACACACGGGCTAACTGGGCTTGGAGCAATAGTGACACTAGATTACAACCAGGTCACTTGTACTTCATAGCGCTGTTGAGTTTCAATAAATAAAATTATATTTTTAAACTTATAATGTAATTTTACTTCCGACAAGTTAGTCGGAGTGAACAATTTATATTTTAAAGCTTGATTGTTTCTTTTGGATTATCATTGACAATTAATTGCTTAGAATCTATTATTGGAGGGTAGATGGACCGACAAATATTTGTATAATTTGTATTATTGACTGGAAGATGGACATAGACCTATTTTATAATATTGGTTAGTAGATGGACAGATAAATATTTTATACATTTTATTATTGGTTGGAAGACGGACAAACAAACAAAATCTTTTTTATTATAGATTGGAAGATGAACAAAGAGATATTTTATAATGTTGGTGGGTAGATGAACAGACACATATTGTATAATTTGTAATATTGCTGGAAAGATAGAGAGACAAATATTTTTTAATATTGGGGTATGACGTTGTTTTGTTTTTTTAATGTTATTTTTGAGGGTAGGGTGTTGATCAAAATAGTTAGTGCTGCCTAGGGTTTTAGTGGTTAGGAAAATTAGTATTTTGTTGGGGGTTGTTAGGTTGTTCTTTGTAAAAAAAAATATATTTTTCAAGCTTGAGATAGGATATTGTTCTCATATTTTTAGGGCGGGAGTTAGGATGTTGTTGCTAAAGTATTATTTTCTAGGGTGGGTAGTGTGTTGGTTTGAAAAATAAATTAAATTTTTGAGGGGTTCGGGTTTTAGTGGCAAAGAAATTTTGTTAACAAAATTGGTGGGGGTAGGGTTTCAGTGGCAGCGTAATGTTTATAAAAAAATCTTTGGTGGGGTAGGTGTTGTTTTAAACATTTATTTTAGAGGATGGTGGGAGGTGGGGGTAGAATGTTGATTTCTAACCAAAACAAAATCATGGAGGGCGGGTAGGAATTGAATGACCGGGAGGTATGTTGTATTTCCTGCTCTTTCTTACTTAGATAGCTTAAGTTGTTTGGTAAGTTGATAAACAAACGAAATAAAAACACAGTATATTCGACTGGACCAGACTTTAAAGCACATATTAACCAAAGATATATTCAGGCAGAAGAATCGTTTAACTTCAATTACCCAAGACCATGGTAATTAGTTTATACCTTGAATGGACTCTCTTACTGGCAGAGCATGAAGTTCGAGATCATGCAAAGGATAATTCTAGAAAAGGTGGATCCAATATCATACGTTTGCAAGGAGCAACGTTTTCAGATCTTTTACTATAAAATTAAAAATCTCCAATATTCGCTAGCATTCTCTCTAAAGAGGTCACGTGCTGCATTTCTCTATTTTAATTAACTGTGAAAATACTACAGGCAATGGCGATCAAAATGAAAGGCTTGAAAAAGCAGTTGTTTTTGTCATTTTGCACATTGAAGAGCTTGGAACTAGTAGACCTTGAAATACGTTAATGGAACATAAATGCCTCGCCACAGTGTCTGAAACTGACATAAGGCAAACTATACCGGAAGGACATACCGTCGAACAGATAGATGGACAAGGGTAACACTGTATGCCCCTACCATATTTTTGCTGGGAAATACACAATTTGGTTATGACATTAACATTTTATTTGCTTTAAATTGATGCAGACATACCATTAACCTAGCCTTAAGGTCATATTACCGGGATCTGGCTCTCTGTTGAAATTGGAACTTACCTCTAAAGTTCCCAGCACTAAATACAGTAAAAGATTTGTAGAGCTCGCGTAAATTCAGGTTTTCATACGGTACTTTCTTTAAAGAGATGGCACACATGCATTAAAAAAGAAAGTTTGAATCTATAGTATCTTAACTTTGTGACTGAAAACTACATCTTTTTTTATATGGTATATGTGTTGTCGGACAAAATTTAAGTTGTGTAACATTTCTAGGTAATATTGTTACATTTAAATTAGCTCTCATATCTGTCTATCTACCTATCTATAAATCTATATGTCTACAGCGTATATATCGATATGTATATAAATCTATTTTGTCTTTGTTTATATACTCTATACTTGCATGATCCATGTTTTTGACTTTCATGTTAAAGTTAAAAATGAAAACATCAAGCTTTTATAAAGGTTTCAGCTGTGAACCGATCTAAATCAGTCTCAATTTTTGTGTAGACCAAAGTCGAGTTAAAATTCGACATATTTTGGGATTTAATTAGTTCCTGCGATCTCTGGAGCGAACATTTAATTGTTTAATTACCTGTGCAAATAAACATGAAAACCATTGCAAAATATAGTGTCTAATTGTCTGACGGGGTATTATTTATTTATTTTTATACGAATGTAGGCTACTATAGCATACTTATAAAACTTTTTCAACGAGGCATTTTGTTTTTATTATTTTTGGGGGTGGGGTGATGCTGTTACTATTGTTATGGGTTGCTTCTGCATTTAACGCTCTTCTTCTTGCACTGTTTTATACATGAGCATTAAGTTTGTTAAATATGTTCCCTTTCAGAAGTATCTCTCATCTCTTGTTAAAGTCGATCAAAGTTATCTATATTTATACCATTGCCTTCAATATGAAAAAGTATGTCACAGTAGGCTACATTCCTTTGTTACCCGAATACTTTGTGTATCAAACAGGTACGGCGGATGAATGCATGTTTGATTTCTCTGCATATCATATTACATTCAAATAAAATAACATAATTCGTACAAGCGATATACTTGTATTTGAAAAGTTGTGAATATTGTCATAACTTTTTGTTTCTTTGAACTTGTCAATAACTTAATGCCGATCGATAGACCAAACAACGTTCTATAAAATAATCTGCAGCTGTACGTGCAGCACGCCGGACATCTACAGATATATTTGCGTGACCTAACATAGGTAAATGACAGTGACCTAGAAATGTTGGAGAAGGCTAACAATTCTGCTACTGTTTAAATAGTACACTGTAAAATCCGGGCGCTCTTATGGTGCTTTCCGACTTGCATAAAGTTTGCGGATCTAATTCTAAGTCACATCCTACAATTTTGAGGTGGTTTCATCGTTTTAAAGATGGTCACGAATCAATGGAAGACTTTCCACGTTTTGGAAGACCGTTGTTTGCGATTGGTGAGCGGTTAGTGGCTGCTGTGAAGGAGGCAGTTGATAAAGATGCTTGATACATAGAATAACATCTATTTCTATGATCGTGGACATTAATTCGTCAGCTGTTTTTAATATATTAAAGAATCAACTGAAGCTAGAAAGGGTTTGTGCAAGATGGGTCCCGCATTTGTTTATGGCAGATCAAAAACAGATTCGGGTTGATATGGCCAAACAAGCTACTCGCCAAATGTGTAAAGAGTGACCAGAGACGTCTGAATGAGATTGTCACATGTGATGCAAGATGGATTTACTTTTTTGGAACCCGACTTGATGTATTCGGACTGTCAAGAGAGTTTTATACGCAATTTTTTTCGATGCAAAAGGCCGGGTCGTCCAGGTACGTTTGCCTGACTACTGGTGTCACTCGACATTGGTATGCCTTCAAAGTGTTGCCAAAAGTTGTGGAACACTACTGAACCACCTGTCTGCGCACCGGTACCCGAGGTATCCATCTACTCCATGCCAACGTACCGGCACATAAATCCGCCGTCATGACTGACTTCCTGAATGAGCACAGCATCCAAACTTTGCCATATCCTCCATACAGCCCAGAGTTAGCTCCAAGTTATTTTTGGATGAATCCCGTTATCAACTATTCGCTGAGAGGCAGACAATTTGAAATCCGCCATGCGATTTGAAGTGCTGATTTTCAGTGTGTGTACAACATACCAAAAGTGAATGGAGAGTACTTTGAGAAAATGCATTGACGTACTGTTCACTAATAAAGAACTCTGTTGTAGAGCGCACTAATATTCAAAACTTTTTAAATAACCCTCTCATTTGTACAATTATGTTTGAGGATTTGTCATTCTCTATTTCGTGTTAGATCAATTATGAAAATGAAATATCATTTAGTACCGGCTGATGTTTTATATATGCACTGCAGGTGGATAGAGTCGAAGATTCTCTGTCTTAGAAAAGTCCGGATGATGCTATGGTGAAAAACAAAAAATGACAAACAGACCCGTAATGCAGTCTGGAAACATTGACTGAATCTGCCATATTTCTTCCAATGGGTTACCTCCTTTTAAAAGGATAATAGCACTGCCACAATGTTGTAAATTTTAATGTTAAAATGCGCTTGGATAAAACTATACACTTTAATAACTTCATCACACTCAATTTATATTTCATTTTCCAAGATCTTACTTTGGTTTTAGTGCAGAATGTGAAGATTTTACCTAATACGTAGGAGGAAAAAGTCAATAATTTTTTACTTGCAGAGATGGGGCACAAGGCTGAGGATGTTACAAGGTAGCACGCAAAGACTTCACAATATACCAAAAACGTCACAATGAAGCGCATCTGAGCCGCCATACATAGTCTGTTTTGTTTTGTTTGTTTGTTTGCTTTTTTTAGGGTCCCATTACTGTACACTCGACTAGAAATGTTTTATAGTGGTTTTGTTATTGACGTTGGAATGAACTAGGTTTGTTCTCAACTCTGATTGTATTTTCTCAAGGAAAGCCTGCATATGACATGAAAACTCATAAAAGATACTGACGTACACTAACCATTGGAAAGTAGTTTTCTTGTAGTTTGAATATTTAGATTAAAAACAAGGTATTTTGCTTGAACAGACAAGTAATTATCTTGAAAGAACTATAATCCTTTATAAGAATGTTTTACTCTGCAGGGCTCCAAATATATGAGACACAAACTTAATGTGTTGTAATTTCGTCGTTCAATAACAATGTGTTGTTTCGACGAAGAATGTAACATCAATTTTGCAACCATGCAAATTAAAGAACCTAAATACAAATTTAAATACAGAAAATATTTTTTCATGGCAGAATTATGTATCATTAATGCATTTGTCACAAAACTAGTGGTTTGACAAGCAAGCCCGAACAGCGAGCACACGATAGGCCGCTAACTATTGGTCAATGCGCATTATTCCAGACTCAACTCTAAACTCTTATCACGTTAACATTTAATGGTTAGCACAGATTCTAGCCATTGATTGTATTATCCTTTTCGAAGACTGTATAAGGAGCGTCTTATACTTGCATTCACGCCAATTTGCTTTCAAAAACTACTTTTCACAACATCCAAGATGTACAGAATAATCCACTTTGCCGAGTATATAATTTGACATGAAACCTTCTTGTATTATATTTTATTGCGCTCGCCGCTACAAGGGCTTTATGTGTATAGGCCTGTTCGATAACAGTTGTTACTGCCCCTGAAATTAGTCTCCCTTGAAGAGATCTTCAGTGCATTGAAAATAGAAACCGTATGTGCAAATTTACAATCCCTATATGGAATCAGGTCACAATTAATACTTCCGATTCAGTACCGACGAATGTAGTCCCAGTCTATTTTTAGAGCATTTTTTCCTCTCTCATTTTGGTGGTGATATATGCATTAGATTTAGACATTCTTAGTATTGATTTCAAGGAAATTGGTTATTGTTTAAAATATGAGCATTATGGTGTGGTTGTCTGTGTGTATTTTGGCGACAGAGCACAGTGAGTAATGAGGCATTGGTGCTGATCCGGAAGTGAAATCTGTGACCAATTGCACGTTGCTTTGTTTACAGTCCAGCCTCGCAGAAGAATGCCGGTTAGCCTATAACAAGAACTTCACCGTAAGTTCACCTTGGAAAATACTTTACATCAACATATGATTTATTAGGATTTGGACACAGTGGAAAGTACAGTACTGACAAACAAATGTAGGAATATATAGGAAAATTAAGTGTGGTCTGAGGTCTGTCGGTGGGAAAGTTATAAAAGTTTAAATTATTATCCTAAGTTTATTATTCAAGGTAGACGCATGAAATTTGGATATTTTGTTTATATTGACTTTAAAAATAGAACTATGAAATTAGAAATTAATTTTTTAAAATATATTTAAATTTTTAATTAATTTTTGAAATAAAATTATTTATTTTTTTTAAATTGAAACAAAATGCACATATAATGAGCCTATGGAGTTGATACTCATTATTATCAGCATGTATGTATGTCTATACCTTATACAAGTTGTAAAGGTGGATATTTTTGACATTCTGTCAGAGGAAATCTTCTTCAATCCTGTGCCAGCACCTAACAGTACTTGCAAACTCTGGACAGGCAATGTAACATCAAATAGGTTATATGGGCTATTGTCACATAGGGACCCTGAGACTAACATTTGGAAAAAGAAACATATCCGTAGACTGGCATTCATGATAAAGATGAGAAGTGTGAACATTCCAAAAGAGTTAGATGCATCCCATTTATGCCACATTAATTTATGTGTGAATGCGGATCACCTCAACCTGGAACCCCATCATATCAACAACAATAAGCAGTACTGCAAAGGATATGGGAATTGTTTTGGACATAGTGAATTTTCAAACTACGTGCTACAGTTGAAATTGTAATATGGAATAATTACAGGTATAATGATATGCCATGCGCACCGAACCACCTACATCCATATAGAAATGTACATTAGCATGACATGGCTGGCTTGCTGGTTGCATGAATAAAATGGGATTAGTTTATATATTGATTGATTGATCGATGGATGGATGGATTGATTTATGCATTGATGATTGTTCGTGTTAAGTAAGTAGGATAGAAGAAAGAAAGATACATTGGTCTTTATTTTATTTGACTATACTGGTATGACAGCTTTATCGTAAATAATACATACACTATTTTATTCATTAATTCAATGCTACATTCATTCATTCATTCCTTCATTCAGTCAGTCAGTCAGTCAGTCAGTTCATGTTATTTTAGAATATGTTAAAATGTTTGTTTGTTTGCTTGTTTGTCTTATTTCTTTATTTATGTCTTGATATTCTGAGAAAATTATTCCGACCTCTTCATAGGTCTCATTAGGTGGTAGTAGGTAACACAACTGCACATAACATGCGTTGTGTTATTTATTTTTATAATGTTTGCGGAAAAAAATCTCTTACAACTTTTAGTAAGCAGTCTAAATGGCTTATATGTTGGTGTAGTGTGCCTTTATTGTGATGGATACAATCGGAAAGCTCGGTAAAAATCATTGACTAAAGATGGGCAACTACATTACATTCTCAAATGTTGGAACCCGGATTAGACCCCGAGATCGCAGATGTGCGAAGAGAGTGTGCTACCGATGTACTATCCAGATCCCGACAAGTTAGGTATTTCATTTTGGTGGGGTTACGCCACAGCGCTACCGTTATGGTTGGTAAAATACAAAGGCGTGATGTAAAATCATACTGATGAAACAAAAAGGAATATGTTGTCACATATTTAGTAACATAATATCAAATGCGAAGGTTCAGCATTTTATGACTGCATCAAAGAAATTTTGATTTTTTTTATATACCCTACTTTATTATGCCATCTAGGTAAATAGCATAATGACCCGTCACGTAAATACGATCCATAGTACAAGAAAGCTACAATTTTGCCTTTTACAGAGGGAATAAAGATAGTATAGGTTTTTAACATCCAGCGATGTATCAAGCAAAGACAGGTCTTTACGTTCAAATAATCCAGCATACCCAATGAAAAAGATACCCATTACTTCGATTTCACCTTTAAATAATAAATTAAATGGCTTTTATAAATTATTAGAAAGTGAGTTGTTTATTATAGACATTTTTATACAATTCTTGTGTTTCTTCTTTTAATATTCTTAATTTCATGTCTTGCAATACTCTCTCTATTATTAGATCCATCGTACTTTATCATGTTGACATAATTTATAACAAAATACAACTACAAATACATCAGCACGTTTAACGATGAGTCGCAATAATTAAAAACTGGTTTAAAACTTCGTATTATACAAAATATTCTCACATCGTATCAGGATTTTATTAACTATATAACATCATTTAACCTCGCTAGTGTAGCGTTATATGGCCTTTCTCGTTTGACTATGAAGACTAAATGAGTCAATATTATACTGTGCAAGCAACCATGATGTAATCGTATTCTACTTCCCAAATTATCTGCTTTCACATTTTCAACAGGTTTGTTTTTGTTCGGTTGGTTTACTTTTTTAATACATTTTTTGTTTTGTGTTTGTTTGTTTTTTGTTTGAATGACATTTTGGCTATAGCATGCAGAGGAAATGAGAGTTAAGTGCCTTTCCCAAGGTTAAACCAAGACCGCTCAGCCTTATTCCCTGACACGTGGACACCTCTGTCCTGTAGATATGGCTTGAGGCCCTTTACACTGAGATTTTCGATATCACAGGCTTCATTCGCATATTGGCTGGACGCCATTACGATGTTGATTTGCTCACAGAAGAGAACGTTGCATCATGGATAAATCAGAGGAAATAACAAGTCAAGGGACATAACAACAGTTATCGAACAGGTCTAATCTATAGAAAAACCTTCTTGTGTTGTTTTATAGCACTCCCTACAAGGGATATATGGGGATACTGCAGAAATGCCTTCTTTTATTATATATTTCATTGTGAGATATTGAAATATATCAGAGGGAGAAAAATTATATCGCCATAGTGGCGATACCACTTTTATCGCCACAGTGGCGATATCACTTTGGGGACTAATTTCTTTTTCCATTTAGGAATTAAGTACATCTACCCTTATGTGTGTTATTCAGACCCGTATTTCAATATTTAGGCCTATTTCATTTTTGTTTTCTTCTGCTCCTTCTCTCTCCTCTCTCTCTCTCTCTCTCTCTCTCTCTCTCTCTCTCTCTCTCTCTCTTTCTCTCTCTCTCTCTCTCCCTCCACATCAGGACAGTACAGATCTTAAAATGTGTCAACTGTAGACCCTCTAGTGTTCTCATGAGGTGCCATCAAGAAATGCCTAAAAACGAACTCCAAACAGCAAAAAGTATACTTCAAGTATCAACTTTTTTATAATTTGTTTTCTACATGAATCATGGAAACTGTCAGTGACTGAACTTGCATGACCTGTTGCTATGTGTCACTCATACAGTATTGTATACATTGTAATACTCTATGACAAACGGTATACAATTTTTAGAAGAAACAAAATCGTGATTAAATATAGGAATACAATTTTTTAAGTAGCAATTTTAACTCGCATCACCATCATGTCTGAAAACGATGGATAAATCAGTGTTGATTGAAAACCGAAATTAGGTGACAAAAAATCGAAAATTATATACATTATGTTTGAATGTAGAAATAAACAAAATGAAGAACGAAAATCCTTACAAGTAAACGTACAATCATTAAAATCTTGTTTAAGTCTGTCAGATACAACCTCTCAGTTATATATAGTACTAGTTACCACACCCCAACAGTATCAATCCACGCATGAAATGTGTGAACAAAAATTAAAATGTCTTCATTTTCGTACGAATGCAATCATTTTTTTGACAAAATGCACAATTTGAAGTTTGATATGTACTAGCTAAGTTTGTAAAACGTCGCTGTTCCAAAAATATTGCAAAATTTTGGAATTTCAAGTAATGCGGCTGTTAATCGCATTGACGCAGAATGTAGAAAACCCATGCAAATCGACGGCTTTTGCCTTTAAATATACGCAATAAAAAGAAAATGTACACTCGCCACTCGTGACAATACAATGTTTCCACTTCACTCGGGAAATATTTCCGTATATCTACTCAAACAACGTAGATATCCTCTACGTATTGATTTTTTGTCTCCCCCAATAAGGGCTATACGGGGACAAAGAAGAAAAACATTACTTTACCATTATGTGACTGATGATTTTGCTAGCATTCTTCACAAGAAGAAAGTGTTTAGGAAACACCAAAAATGTAAAGTAAACCAATCTGTGAAATTTACAAACATGACATTGTTGGTTTTTTAATGTGTATCCTATTGGTTTCAATAGTTACCATGCATTCATACGATATCTATGGTATGCATTTTATTTCTATAAAAGTCAAACAGATGAGTGAAATTTTAAAGCATTTTTTTCTTTAGCCAAATTCCGGCTCTACAATTTCACTTTTATCAGGAAAGTCATCCAGCACAAAATAGAACATGCAGTTCAAGAAGCAATCAAATAAACGTGTGTGCTTTTGAGTGTAGCTGCAGTTTATATGTAAAAGCAGTGTGTTACATAATGCTTGTATCAACAGAAATGTTTCCATGCAAATTATTTGCAAAGGCGTTAGTAGTATAGTGGGACGTTATGGGGACACGATGGGAAATCCTATCTTAAAATGGTAATTTCCATAGGATTAATATGTGTGGGAGTCTATAAGGACATGATGGGAATTCCTATGTTCACAATATCCATGGGTTAAACATTATGGGACTCTATAGGGACAAGATGGGAAATGGAATATTAAAATTTATATGAACAAGATGGAAACTGTAATGCTTGAATGCATAGGGATAAGATGGGAAATGTAATGTTAAAATATCAATAGGTTTAACATGATCGGCCTTTATAGGGACAAGATGGGAAATATAATGTTAAAACTGCACCTACTATCCAACACGCCATTTGGAGTCACTAACACCTCGTGATCAACTATTCAATACCCTACACTTAATACCAACACGTCGTCTGGAATAACCAACATCCAGTGATCTACTATCCAACACCGCGCACTAACTATCTAACACGCCATTTGCAGTGACAAACAACCAGTAATCTACTATCTAACACCCCACACTTACTATTCAGCACGCTCTTGGAGTGACCAATATCCACACCTGCTAACCTAGGGTAGGATGTAAAAGAAGGGGCGTGAAATCATACACAATCACACACATGAGAGTATGAGTGCCAACACACATATTATATACACAAACATACTTATATACTATCGCACAAGATTGATAGGGTTTTAGTTTTAGTTGTGAATAGAGATACACAAAACATGAAACACATAGATTGGCAATGATTGAATGAATAGTATCTCTTTTCTATATAACTAGGTGACTCTGAAACGGGCCATTGGGGTGGTTAATCAAATATGGTTAACACGGGTGGGACCGCTTCACTACTCTTCTTCTAAAACTTCTCCTTAATATTGGTTCGTAGACCAAGACCCTCTTCAATCACACTTATCTTTCAACGCACACTCTTCGTTTCCAAATAGTTGTGTCTCTAATTTTCGTGATAGCCCATGATGACTGGAAATGATTGTGGAGGATTCTATTTTAGTCCACATCTTGACTTTGTCTTGAGAACAGATGATACAATGGGCAAAAGCACATCTTTATACAGTCTACGGGAAGATCAGAGCTAATCGGGAGGTTCCACTAATCAGATCTAGTGTAACATAATTCAGTAATGGCGTGTTTTCTCTCTTCGAATCTGAATACACTATATATATACCGAAGAATTCAAATGCAGTATAACATGGCTAAAATGAAGACTTTGTGTTGGGATGCGCCTGCAGTGGATGCTTCTTATACTTGGACTACTTAGACGTGTAAAAGGTTTAAAGCAGTTGCAATTGATCTTGAAAAGTCCATGACGGGTTTTCTTTAATCAAAAGGCCCTTTTGGGAGCCACCCAGATACCTTAGAGAAGAAGTACTACTCAAAGGATTGCCAAATTTAAAAAATCCCATTACAAAAATATTTGTGTGTTTAGTGAATATCTTATCCATGCTTACAAAAATCAAGACATAAAGACACATACGTCTTTTGGTAAATTCTCGTGAATAATAATCACAATGACATTTAAAAAAACACATCACAAAAGTTCACATTGTTGAGAGAGATGTCGTGGCTGTTTAGCGTCCAAGCCTTGCATTCCTGAAGGGCAAGAGAGGATTCCATGCTTTACTTGCAAGCGAACATTCGTCGGTTCAACATGGTACGAGCGACTTCGCATGAAATAATTTCAACAATAGAAAAGTGCATGCGAATCATTCACAGTGTGCCCCACTTGTGGACAGCATGTTCGTGCTGATAACAAAAAGTTTGACGTGTTTACAGGAAAGAAACGATGTCGTTTTGGGGCAAAGTCGGCGAGTTGGAACATCAATATTGCATTCAAAGATATGACAACAAAAATGAGGAATTATTGAGTGACGATCAAAACGAGAAAAAGAAATGGGTGATTATATCTTTTTGTAATTTGAATGTTCTCAAGAGACTGGAATTCACATTTCTAATTTGTGTGGGTCTCATCGCGCTTGCGGCGACTGCACTCAAGAACCATTATTTTATCACTGTCGGGGGGGGGGGGGCGGGGCGTGAAAAGATATGTCGTTGCTCTCATACTCTTTCTGATTTTGCTGAGAGGATTTTAAACCCCGCCGACGACACTTGGAGCGAAGAGGAGGTGCATCGTTACGGGAACTGTCATAGATAAGCTACAGTCATTGCTCACAATTTCTCAGGGTAATTTGGACAATTTCTTTTTAAATATTATATAGAACAAGAAACCGAATTTCCAACAGTCACCATGAATGGAGCTAAAAGAGATTTACATGAATGTAGGAAAAGAACAATTTAAAGACATCATGAGTTATTTGGTTATGCTTTTCATAAGAATGCATAAAACCTTTTGAATGACAGAAATGTCTAAAGACTATTTTCCACACTTTTCAATATCGAAGCAAACCATCACGTCGGGCTCACGCATTTACCTCAAGTTCACTTCTACGACCCCAACGGTATGCGAACAGAACAAAGAGAAGCTTTATACGCTTGGTATCAAGTTCATTCTTCAGATCCCTTTGATTTTTAAAGAAGAAATATTGAAATTGTGTCGATCCGATGTGGACATTTTATGACGTTGTGGTGGAAAATTTTAACAATTACTTCTGGATCATGATCCCGTTGCAAAAGCCTGTGGATTAGTGTACCGAAAGAAGTTTATGCCCTAGAACAAACTAGCTATCATGCCACCACAATCCTATTAATCTGTCAGCAGTCGATATCCAGCCAACGATTTGTGCTGGTTACACTACTTGTGTGAAACTCAAGACAAGTGGATACAACATGCTAGTAACGGTGGAGAAATGAGGATTGGATCCTATCATATGGATGGTTGGGATTTATAAAACCCACAGGTCGTGTACGAATTTCAGGGATGTTTATTTCATGGATTTCCCACTTGTTTTCCTCCACGAGACCTGAACAATTCTTTCTCAGGGTTGACCATGGATGAGTTCTACGACAAAACTTACCAACGACGCCAGAGTTTGGAAAGACAATAATACTAAGTGATAGAAATATGGGAACACGACTACGATCGACATTTGAAAACAGATCCAGAATTCCGATGAGTTTTTGAAGATTACGATGTGGTGGGCAACGAACCTTTGAATCCACACGACAATTTGTTTGGAGACGAACCAATGCTACACTCTTGCTGTACGAAGCCAACGAATCTCAAGGAGAACAAATCAGATACACTGATGTGTGTTCATTGTACCCTTGGGTGTGTAAATATGCTTGAGTCCCCGCTGGTCACCCTGAAATTTTGACAGAATACATCGACGTGGAATACATTCGCCAGTTTGATCAAATGTAAAGTTCTTCCATTGACTAACTTGTACCATTCTGTCTTACCTCATCATTGTCATGGACAACTGATGTTTTCTTTATGTCGTACGTTTGCTATTACGTGTAATCAAGACCATCCTTGTCGCCACAATGACCAAGAACGCGTTTTCACAGGAACGTGGGCGAGTGTTGAATTGTTTCATGCTCTCGATCGTAGATCCGAACTGATAAAAGTATACAGACCTTGGCTCTTTCCTACCACAGAACAATACCATCAGGATGACGATTCGAGTCCATAGATTTTTTTCAGGCAATGTCAAGGAATTTCTAAAATTGAAACAAGAAGCCAGCGGCTATCCTTCTTGGTGTCAGACTTCAGAAGACAAAGATCAGTTCAAAGACCAGTACCGACCCAAAGAAGGCATCACCTTGGAACACGTCGAACAGAACGAAGGAATTCGATTGTTTGCTAGTCATGCTGAATTGTTTGTGGGGAAAGTAGCTCAACGTCCGATAATGCCAAAGACGAAATACTTGGTAGATCCAAGTGGATTCTTTCAACTTATCGGCGGTAAAGGAAAATTCATTAAACACGTGGAAATCATACATAAATATTTTGATCTTGGTGAATTACTAAGAATTCGCAGAGGGTGCACCACCCAATAAGTTTGGCAAGGTCATCATTGTTGCTTACGTGACAGCCAACGCCTGTTTAAGATTGTATTACATCTTGAAACATTTAGGAGACAGCGTCCTTTTCTTTGACATCGATCGTTCTGGAGGCTATAACAGTCGCATCGAATACGAACGTTTAGGAGCTTGGACATCCCGAAGATACTATTTTGAGCTTTACTATTGGTGGACCTAACAATTGCGGCTATCAGTACCGAGGCAAGTAAGAACAACATCACACAAAATGTAAAGTGAAACGACTTACCCTCAACTATCGTTCGAGTAAAGTGGTATACTTTCACGTGTTGAAAGCTTAAAATCAGGTCAAGGTTAATACTTCCGTGTCAAAACTGTAGATCTTCACAAAATTGTACGTTTTTCAGATCATTAAATCGTTAGTCGACCCTTACGATCGTCTATGAGAAACGAGTTCGAGATCTCAATCCCAACACGCTACATTACGGGCACACATTTCTCCAGTATAAAAAGAAGAGAGTTCCCAGAGAGAAAGATCATTTTTAGTGCAGACGCTCATCGAGAATATTGAATTCGACACAGAAACAGTGTGATGGACCCGTTGACTCCAAATTCAATGAAGTTGAGTGCAATACAGTGTCATGCGACCAACGTGAGGCTGTATCCTGCGACATGAAGCACCACTTTGCTACTCTACTATCGAAAGGGATACCGTTCGTGTTCCCATCCATGGATCTCGTCCATGCACTCACAAACCACGCCGTATACAGCTGGCTCATCATGAATCACAAATCAAAGAAGAATAGGCTTTCCCGTGGTTTGCCTGACTATTGTGATTTTGAAAGTCGATTAAAGACATTCAAAGGAAAATGGCCCAGAGATCTGGATTTCCCCACTGCTAAAACTTAAAACAGAGCAGGATTTGTCTGGTCGGGACGAGGAGACCAAGCACAGTGATTCGGTATAAAGATTCAGTTTTCCTTAAACATACCAGATGGTCTTGGTGCTGTCACAAACTTCTATAAGTGGGTCACGATTATTATCTTCATGGGTACCTTAGAAGAGGAGAGGATTCGTAGTTTACCTTTGGAGCTGCGAGAACGCATTTACAGAGTTTGTACCGATTCAAGTGAAACGCAAACTCAAAAACATTTCTTGATTTTTAAACCATTGCTATTCCATAGTATAAAAAAAACTGATTCTTGGGAAAGACGATTACGGACACAAAACTCTACGTGGATATAAGGCTGTCGATGCAAAGAATTCTGCATTTTTTTAATGAACAATTTAGAAGAGCACATTCAGAATCTACCATTGGAGTTTCGAGAACGCATTTACAGAGAGTTTGTACAAATTCAAGTGTAACGCAAAGAACAATTTCATCTGGAATGGCACAGACTTTTTAATCACTGGTATCTGAATGCTATAAAATGTCTGATTACTTTGAAAATGTTCCAATGATCAGATATTGATCGACTGCGAATACGTTATAAAGCTTGCCGTGCCACGACTTCTGTCATCAGCGTTGCACCAAATTCCATAGAAGGAAATCAATGACTCCATTCAAGACTTAGTGGATTACCAAGTACTTTTTTTAAAAAAAAATTCCACAAGACGATACGATTCCTTTGAATTTTTGGACGACGTGTCGTGTGTGTATTAGTGACTGAAATTCCTGGATTTCTTTTACCGGCAGATTCGTTGTGGCAAATTTATGAATAGTACATGCAAAGACATGTCCACCAAACCTGTATCGGTCCACGAAAAACTCATTTTGTTCGAAATGCTGCGAATAGTGATGAATACGACCTCTGTACCTCAATGTGAAGAAGACAAAGAAGACATTCGTTGTACTTTATCTACTCTTCATACTTACCAAGAATTGTGTATAACTAGTTGGATATATCGACATATTTACGACCGGAAAGACATCGTGTGTGACTGATGAAGGAAGAAAAACATGAACTTTGTTTTTTGAAATGTGAATATTTTTTCGATGCACCATGAAAAGAAAAAATAAACGTGATAAAATGCATTGTGTTCTTGGCGATTGTTTCAGACTATTTCAAACTACTCGAGAGTTATGGCTGCATCCTCCGTTCTCAAAGTGATTGACAAAAAGTCAGATCGTCAATGTTGGGAAACACTGTATCTTCCTCCTCTTCTTCACATGCTCATTGCTGGACCAAGTGGTTCATGCAAAACTGAATTTGTCAAATGTATGATCAAATACAAATCATTTTTCGTGATCTTGTGGTGTTACAAGATTGGCAATCGGTTTACACGTTACTCAAAGAAAGTCAAGGAAAATCCATTTCAATTGTAGAAGGAATTCCTTGAAAAGACGATGGGATCGTGTCTGACTCTCGTCAAACACATCTTGTTATCTTCGGTGATATGTTTGGAGAAGACGAAGAAGAAATTAAATTTTGCTTTATACGAAAAGGACATTATCGTAACATCAGTATTATTTACATTACTCACAATGTATTTAAACAAAGTAAAGTGCATCCTACCATCAATCTCAATGCTTATTATGTGGTGCTGTTTAAAGTCCAAGAGACAAATCTCAAGTTCAAGTTTTCGCAAAACAGTTAGGAACACCTTGGCTGAATTATACTTATGACGATGAAACTCAATTGTCACATGCGTATTTACTCAGCAATCTAAAATAAACCACTACCGATTATTTGAGATTTCGTACGGATTTGTTTAACCATTGGTATCAAGGAAGTCCAGTCATTTACATGTCACGTTCCTCGTTTTCCTGTATCCAAAAAGCTGTGGGGAAAAAAACACCATTCAATTCTTTCCTTTCAGACAGTGTTCAACATGACTTTCTTTTCATCTCATCCTCCTACCAGTTTGATTTGTGCACTGTATGCCATCAGTCGCGAACAAAAATGCACAAGTGCTTCACATTTGTTAGAAGCCAGTCTGAAAGACGTGTTATGATTTACTTTGACACCATGTCAGTTGCTACAAGGCATCATTCCGATTGCTCATCAAACTAAACGGTTTTTTGAAAAGAATAAAATAGCTTTCACACACTTGGCTGATCCAAGAATCAATACTCAAACAATAAATAAATCATCTTGACACCAGGTGGAAGTGGATCTCTAGGTGGTATCATTATTCATTCACTTCTATGATGGTATCCTAATGCCGAAACTAAAACTGCAAAACCTATATCCACAAGATAAACAAACAAAGAACAAAGTAGCTGAGAGTTCGCACCCTAAGAAAAAGAAGAAGAAGAAGAAAACCCAAAAGAAAACGACTCCTTCAAAAAAGAGAGATACCGCAGCTAGAGTGCTCAGGTACTTACAAAGACATCAGTCTGTGACTGTCTCCCCTTCCTCTTCTTCTCCTACTCCTCCATTATTGATAATGCCGGCCATTTTTGATTTAAGACAGGTGTTTCCCCATCCGATGAAACAATGTAAACTGATCTCTAACGAAATGTCTTCTTCTGCTGCGCTAGCGGTTGCCACTGCAGCTAAAGAATGTTGCATTTCCTAATACAAATGTACAAAACAGAACAGGCATGTTACAAAGTGTACTGGATTTGTCCATACAAGAACTGGCACGACTTAGTCCCTTGCGAACACCAGTAGTACCTGCAGCAAAGTTGTTACGGCATCCCTACAATCAGTGGAGACGAATTCCAGTATAAATGAAGATGCGTTGAACAAGATTCACTTCAATTTCTCTGAACAAAGATGTATTTGTTTCCAAGTTCACACCATCGTCAACGTCCAAAGAGACCTTCCAAAAAAATAAATAAGCTATCCCTTCTCATTTAGCTAAACATTGGTATATTTTGTCAGTACTTACCAAATCCAACACCACAATGCGAAATCAAAACATTCAAAAGGCACCTAACGAAATCATTGACACAGTGTGAAAGCTGTTTGAACGTATTGAAAGGAACGGTTCCTTTGATCAAGATACAGAAAAAGCGATTAGGATGGCATCGTCACGTTCTTCAACAAATGGTGAAAATGAAAATGCCAATCAGTCAAAAGAAAAAAGTGCTCGTTCAAGCGGTTTTCTTCCCATACTGAGAGGACTATTGTTAAAAGTCACTGCTCTTTTGTTAGGGTCGATTGCTTGACCTATTTTAGGAAGATTGATGAAGTAAAGATAAAAATGACAGACCTTTCTGGAAGAACATCACACTTGTACCCTTGGATCTTATGGAAGATCGAAAATAACCTTTAGTTCCTTACGAACGGTGGATGGAACTCCACCGTTTGTACGAACAACGGATACCACACGTACCTCCTAATCCTAATCTCACCGAGATGTTACATTCATAACAAGAATTACAATCGTTGATGGGTCAAATAGACTGGTCAGAAATAGAAAATTCGCAGCGGTACGGACAATAATTACTACGTCTTCAACTGTTTAACCAGAAACTTTTAGATGAGAGATAAACCTACTCTGAGAGATTTCAAGAATTCCATAAAAACGGAAGAAAAACGGAAGTGTTTCAAACTCTATCTGCTCCTTATTTCCCCAGTGTGTCAACCTTGTTGACAGCTTCCCCTACTCCGAGACGATAAGAAATAAAAGGCTGGGTCAAAAGATGGTTATACACCCCCTTCAGCAGAAGAAATAATGAAAGAAGGGAAGCTAGAGGTGAAAAACAAAATAAAGAAAAAGTGGCAGAAGAACCTATGACTTCTGCGCAAACTTTCTTTCTTCTTCGTATTACTCGTCAGGCACGTCAAACATCGCAATTTTAAATACTACACGAACCTAAAAGGAGTATCTAACAGTGTGTGACTTATTGAGCGGTAACAACATAAATACACTCTTAGACAGCATTTACTACAATCCTGCTCATGCCGCTGGCTAAGGAAGAATTCACAAATTGTATCAAGCAGCCAAAACGAGATTTAAAAGTCTCCGTTTGCAAGATGTACAACAATGGTTACAAGAACAATCGAAGTACACATTAGACAAACCCCTTCGACGAAACTTTTTAAGCAGTCACTCTAAAGTAGCAGGAATCGATCACCGAAGTGTACTGTCTCGTCGTCACAAAGTGGATTTTTTTCTGACGGAAAAAACGCTGTCCGTCACTTTTTCTCCCATTTTGTTTACTATTCTGGGTGGAAACACAACTCTCGCTCATCAACAACCCAACCGATTCTACAAGCATTTTCGACTTGTAACAGATGTATCATGTGTACAGATAAATATCTCGACAACGAGGACATGGTTTCGGAGATATGTTAAAATACGCTTTACGTACGATAGCACCCATCTTAAAACCTATGGTCGCTCGAGGATTGCGTGTTTCGAAAGATGCGGCTTTGACCCAAGAAAAAGAATTTCTACAAAAAGTGCTCATCGAACAACAAAGTCCCAAACAATCCTTGATGAAAGCAGGAAAACATATGCTGATTAAGACACGACAAGAACTCTTGGGTCGCCGAGACCTATAAATTAATTTCTCACCCTAATCCACAGCAGGACAAGGTAGAACGAGACGTTGAATACCCCTCAGGCCTCAGACACGATCAGAAAAAGAATAAGAAAGGAAGAACAGTCAGAGATTGGGACGTTTTTTTTATTACTAACTAAAATAGATGCACCAAGATTCTTGCGAATGTTCCAAGTCAGAACTCAATCTGTTTGCCATGCCACTGATGATGATAACGATGCAAAAATCCCAGTGGGGAGACTTTCATCCCTTTTCGTCTTTGACTACCTCAGCTATTATTGAGTATGAAATGAAAAGACATACCGATGATTGCATCGATCTGAATAACAGTTCATTGTACCTGAAAGTATAAGTTCCCAATATGTACAACACCAATCCAGGCGTCGATGCCAGAATGGCTCCCGTTAACAATTTCATGCATTTGTTATTCAGGGAAGTCGATTTGTACTTGAATAACAAAATAGTCAGCAGCAGCATGGACACTTACCCTTACCGAGCATACCTGGCTAATCTCTTGACGCAACAGTGGTGTAGAAGCCTCGGGTGTCTTCAACGAGACAGAATTGACAGAAGACAATAATTACCACAATGTTGGATTCAACGAAAATAAAACAAGGACATAGTTTAGAAATGATAAACCGTTTAAGACAAGTATTTGCTGAATGGTGTAGCAGCACCTCTTTGACTAAATCGAAGTAGTATAGTCTCTGCTAACGAGTACAAAACTATTATCGAAGTAGCCAGACTCTGCGTACGACGTGTGGAAGTCGTACCGAAAGTGGGAAACGACATCAGTCAAATTCTGAGTAGAACAGCAGTCAAGAATCCTCTACGATGAGTAGAAGTCAAAACCTTCAACATTGCCTCTGAACTCCGATCCAAGATCGAAGATCATGTTTTCTAAGGTCAACTGCCTAAACGTTTAAATATTGGCATCGTCGGCAATGCTGCCCTCAACAGAACTATTTAGCAAACTCCTTTTCAGTTCCAACACTTCAACGTGAACAAGATAGAAGTCACCCGAGATGGTCAGACGTTGTATACCAGACCCTTTGAACCTAATTTACCTGAGAAGAATTACTTGCGATCTTACTTGACTCTGAAGTCTCAGGACAATTAGAAACCAACAGTCCCCATGGCATTTTGTACGACGATTATGCAGGAGAATATGCTTTGTGGAGATTTGATTTCATTCCAGATTAAGGCAGCTACGATGGACATTTCCAACCCATAAAATCAGGCCAACTCCTGTGGAACTTCAGTTTGCACCTGACTTTGAGAACACAGTGAACGTCATCTTGTATTTAGGATTTGACAATACTCTCGAAATCTACAGTCTGAAAGAAGTGATCCTAGACTATTAAAACATGAAACACACAGCTATGGAGATAGGTGAGGATGATCTTTTCTATCCAGAACAGCAGTCACAGACACAAAGTGGAGAAGAAGATACAGCTATGATGGTATAAAGATTTGAGTGACCATTCCTTACCTCCATTGACTTCTTTGGAGATAAAATGCATCGAAACTCTCTTGCAACAGAGTACCGAGACATCCCGCTCATCTGATTTCTTTATAGATCTTTTAAAAGAAACAGTCAAGTGTGATCACATTACCTATCATTACCTGTGAAAATGAATACCTGAAAACTTCATTACCTTCTGGACCACAGATCGTACACAGCTTCTTCCAATCCAGTGGTGTGTGCTAAAAATGAACTTCCTCATGGAAAACCTAAAAACGTTTAAACTTATGTCATCAACACCAACGTAAATCTTCGCCCAGGAACTTATTGGGTAGCCGTTTACTTTCCCAACGAACACAGTGTGAAATATTTTGATTCCTATGGATTACCTCCTCTGTAAGAAGATAACATAGCCTTTATCAGAAGAAATGCTGTATCCACTCAATTCAAAAAGGCGATATTACAAGGATCAAATTCGATAGAGTGTGGACAATAGTATGTGTATTTTCTTCATCAACGCAGTCTTGAATTACCATTAGAACATTTACTGACTTGTTTGGAACTGGATTTTTCTAGAAACGATGAAAAAATAGAAAGGTGGTTTTGTGAACATGATGGCCACCTATTCTTTTAGCTCAGAAACGTAGTGTGCATCGATGGCAAAATGACACTGTACTAGATCATTTGCATTCTAGTCTTACTCCACAACGTTGCCAAGCTTGTAAATACGTTCATGATTAACATGTTTTGTTTGGTAGTTGTACATGAAGAGGAAGAAACTGGCCCTAATCCTATGTCTTCATTCTTGATTGATGTTTGAGTCAGCGGGGCTTATTAAAACAAATGTTGTTCCCAGCCTGAAATCAGGTCAAACACTTTGGTTCACTGATAGACACGTGATATGCACGATAATCCCTTCTTTGATTTTTGTTATACAACTTTGTTGAACTGATGGCAGCATAACACAGATATGTAGTTTACAAGTTTTATTTATTACTTTTGTCTTCTTTCTTTTTACTATTGTTTATCCTTTGTTTGTTTATTTCCCCGTCATTTAAACATGTTAGAGTTAAGACTTTCTCTTGGCTTTTGGGAATAGTGTTTGTTTTGTGGATGTAAATTGTTTCTTCCCCTGACGAAGAACTTGTTTAGTTCGAACGTTGGGAAACTGTTTCGTATTTGCACTGTTATCAATTTCAGACGATTGTCAATAACAAAATTCTTTAAATGAATTAAAAACATATTTCCAAAGCAGGAATAATCCTATACATGTAATTGATTCTGCTTTAAATAAAGCCCGTATTCTTACTCAAAATGATGCTTTAAACACAGCAGAATGTACGAAAGAGAACAATATAATTCCTTTCATAATACAATATAATCCTGCATTACCAAATATAGGCCCTACAATTATTATATATTGGGGTCTCCTCAACTTATAAAATAAAAACAGCGTACAAACACTTAACAAAAGCATGCCAATTCTGACTTATAGAAGACACAGGAATTAGCAAGATTTTTTTATCAGAACTAAACCGACAGAAAATATGAAAAGATGTTTTTCATCATCTAAATGTAACAGACGTCGGTGCTCTCAATGTACAAATATTAGAGAAAGTATCCATTTTAGTAGCTCTAATACAAAAGAATTGTTTTCTCTACGTTATAACACTGACTGCATATTAATTGATGTAATTTATCTGATAACCTGTAAAAAATTTAACATACAATATGTTGAACAAACACTTCATCAAGTTTCTAAGAGAATGAATAATCACCGCTTTCATATAAAAAAAATTGCATGGATTTTCATTTTGCCTAATATGTTTTAATAAATGTTAATACAAATAATCATTTTTACGCGATTCCTCTTTCATGCCAATCGATATTGTGGATGAACAGAAAGAAAGTTACCGGATTCATCGTTTATATACTTTGTATCACAATGGCCTTAATACTAAGGCATTACATAAAATTGTATAAAACTTTAATAAAAGAATTGACATGTTATATACATATATAATTTATGAATATATAATTGTATATATGAATCATTGTCTCATGTATCTTTCTGATCCCGTTATACATAAGAAATTATTATGAAAATGCATATCATTTATGCCGTTATATCAATGCCGTATTTGTTTATAAATATAAAGACGTCATCCGTTTATTTCAAATATTTTGTACCTGAAGAAGCATATAGTATTTGTGAAACTTGTACAAATTTATCGGCGCTTGTGGGTTTTTTTAATTTAAATTATATGTATATATATATATATATATATATATATATATATATATATATATATATATATATATATATATATATATCGTTCTGCGTTGTTTTGGATTCTGCATAAGAACGTTTCCCATACTCATTTCTGTATGCTTTATTTAACTCAGTTTCTACTGATATTTCATTTTCCTAAACAAAAGTTAAAAGCGACTTCTAAGATCTAAATAAATTAATTTTTGCAAATTCTATATTAATTTTTGTTACAGTCTAAATGATAATGTGGAATATAACGACTCAAGTTATATGGAGTGTATGTGTGTGTCTTAAGAATATTAATGATGTTAACACGTCCTATCCATTTCGTTCGTTTATCCCGACTATTCTCAAAAATGACACAAAAACCTGATGGAAGATGTTCTTATGCAGGACGAGATATTGAAAATACATAAGGCACCAGAGCAATTACCAGACCAAATCGGCTATAAAATATTACAAGAGTCCATTGTAATGAGACAAAGTAGTACCCATTTCTTTCCATTCATTATTCACTTTAAGAAACGCCCAGAGGACTTTATAAATGATTGGTGTCCCTGATGAGACTTTTTCTGCAACTAAGTGTTATTGATTCATTAATTAACATGTAACTGTCGACCAGTCATATTCAAATGATGTCAATTGATTGCTTTCGAATCTCTTGAAGCTGAACTGAGTATACTCTGCTGTATTTCCAATGCATATACAACATTAACATAGTCTCTTTTTTATATTAATAATGATATTAAACTTCAAACGCCAGATAATGTCAAAAGTGGATTGTAAATGCAGGCAATTTAAGAGAAAGACAGATAGTAGTAAATGCCCCAAAATAAGACTTTCAATTCACATTAATATTACCTATATATTTTTGTACTAATGGTTGAATTTTTAAAGTATCCTTCTACTGTATATGCTCAAGGTGCATTAGATATAATTAGCTGGGCTTGTTTAGTTCTTCCTGTTGTCTTTTTTTTAAATTTAATTTTATTTGTTTTTTGTTTGTGTTTTGGTTTTGGTTTTGGGTTCATTTGTTTGTTTTGTTGTTTTTTTTGTTATTTTTTTTTTTTTTTTGGGGGGGGGGTGGGTGGGTGGGCAATTAGGGATCTTAGACAGTTATCTTCCCAATAGGTAGAGCTACAGAAAAATCTGATCACGATATTTGGTCCCTACCAGAATTTTGTCATTCGACAGAACAAATTTTAGATCTTGTATTATCCCGACGAATGCTTGAATCAAAAGATATACTAAGTTAGCGCTAGAATGCACTAAAATTGCTATTTTTGCTTCTTTTTTAGTTAATATAAACATTATAACTTAATAGTTTAGGACTCCTTCTGTTCTTACTTTAGTGCCAACCTACTATATATCAAAATGTAATGCTTTTCACTTCATTTTCTTATCCGCAATTTCTATTAAGGATAGGGAAGTCCCAGATTCCTCCTTATCCTCTCTCTGGGAAACTGTTCTATATAATCTGGAATGTGTTGAAGGACTGTTAAACCAAATCAAAATAAAATTCAGTAAGAGAATACATGTATGGGCTTAATATAAAATCAATTAACCCATTTTAAATAAGAAGACATAGACTTCATAATAAAGATAATAATACTCTGATAGTCTTAACCCAAAATTATTTTAAAAATCTCAATTAAAGTTGTGCCTTCTGTAACAATATAAAATTGTATAATAAATAAGTTAAAAAAATCTCTACAAAATAGACATCTTTTTTATTATTTAAAGTCTTGATAAATTGTTCATATTTATGTCAGTTTTTTAAATACTGTTTGTTTATCTCATCATAAAATAACTTATATTTGAATAGGAAACACAAAATTTATTGGGATCTGAAATAAAAATTAAAAGTTCCAATATTAAATCTGACAATGCATACATTTTATTTATTCTGAATATTCAAAAATAATATATAGAATAAAACTAAATATTCATTACAGTTTTTCAGTTGGTTTAGTAGTAAAAAAATTTGAATGCTTGTCCTTTTACACAGAGTATATTTAAGCAATCACAACTTCTTCCTTTGAATACCTAGTAAAAAAGCAAACTATCACTCTATCACTTTTATCAATGTTTGATACCTTAGAGACATAAGAGACTGTACAAAAGAAGATAATCATTTAATTGAAAATTAATAGTATCATGAAAATTAAGACATGTTTAAAGACTAAATTACCCCACCCACTAAATACCTAAAGCATTCTTCACAACAAATTGTTCAATGGTACGTGGATTATATAATTTTAGGGAAGTGCACCTGTTACAAAAATAATTATAGAAAAGAAACACAAAGGTAATTGTGTGAAAATAGCCCGTATTCCATTTTTTATCCAGATATAAGAATCTGTGATTTTCCATTTACTACAACGAGCATGCTTAATGTTTGCTTAACGATGCATATCTAGCTCCTTCTATCGCCCAGATAACTTAGCTGCTCCCCCCCCCCTCTTTTAAAAAAAAAACTCTTTTCGGATCGACGATAATATCCATGATCAGTAAGATTTAGACATTTTTAAAGAACAATGAAGATGCTTTTGATTCTTTCTTTGTTTGTAAAGCAGAAAGTAAACCGGAAGTAATGTTGGACCGCTTTGTTCCGTGCTGCCACCTAACGGACGTTACTGACTACGATCCCTCATTTATTTTGCGAATTTGGATTGACTACGACTTTCTCTCACCTGTTAATAAGGTAAATAAAGACATCGTGATCCACAAGGTGTACATTATCTTATCTTTCTCTCAAGACTAGTCTCTATGCTGCACTGAGATACTGATACTAATTTTTAAGTACATTTGGATTCTAACTGATGATGTTTGTCTAACAATCCACTCCTTTCAGGTTAGTGCTAACTATTGCATAATTGCACTCTACATACAGCTCGATATAAAATGGTTTTCTTATTGGATCACACGGTTTTTATTCCAAAGAATAAAGCGGATTGATATGAATATTTCATGAACGTCATATGTTGCCTGCACTGAAAATTAAAGCTCTTGCTTGTGAATGTGTTAAGAGGACGGACTGAGTTTTACAGGATAATACAAATAATACAAATAGCCATACTTACTCGCACAAATTCAAAAATCACACTTTCATGGCAACATTTTTAAAGCAGTTATTTACTCTTTAAGCTGTCTTCATTTGCAAAATAAAACCTTGTATACTATCTCCATATTAATATTTTACATATCGATCTATTCCATTATTTGATATGTTCAAATACTTTTAACCAATCTTCCTTTCTCAAATGATAAATCTGGAAAATCCCATGAACCCATTTCATGAAGTGTTTTCCCCAATTGCATCGGATTCTTATCCTTATCTCACGTGACCATATTCATGAGGAGATAGTATTTGATTATCAAATTTACCTTGTTCCCACTTCAATAACGAAGTCACTCTTGCAAAAGCATCCCTCAGTCTAAAATCAATTAGACTATATTATTTATTATCGTTGGAAAGTATTAAACATCGCTCTAATTCACTGCTCTGAAGCTTCGGATCGATTTGTCTACTGTCTGAAGAAAGTTGGTCTTGAACTGGGAAGATCAAAAGTTACCCGTCGTTTAGACAAAACAATTGTTTTCTCTTATTTCTGGAGTAAATTGTTCTTTCTTTCTATTCAAAATAAGCAAGTGGTCTTGGCCTTCGAACATATTAGATTAGCATTTATTTTATGCTAAATGTGTTTGGTTAGGGTTAGTTGTTCGTTAAATAAAGTCTTTAGTAGTAGTAATAGTAGTAGTAGTAGTGGCAATAGTAGTAGTAGTAGTGGCAATAGTAGTAGTAGTAGTGGTAAGAGTAGTAGTAGTGGCAATAGTAGTAGTAGTAGATGTGGTAGTAGTAGTAGTAGTAGTGGTAATAGTAGTAGTAGTAGTGGTAGTAGTAGTTGTAGTAGTAGTGGCAATAGTAGTAGTAGTAGTG
>JAQPZY010001696.1:6362500-6547500 GCA_029931535.1 Margaritifera margaritifera | reverse complement strand
TTGGAATTTGCAACATGCACAATTAAGAGAATGTTGGCATACCTCTATGTTATTTTCATATACTGTGGCTGAATTTTCTTTACATAGTGTATTTGTGGAAATTGTACCTGATCTAAGCACACAGCTGACAAAAATGACCGCTCCCATGCGCTCAAAAATAATCCTGAATTACTCCAAAGTACACTATTTTTATTATAATATAGAGAAAACGATTTTTTTTATAATTTATTTTTGAAGTCCAGGATGTGAAAATGATAAAGAGGAGACAGCAGGGTTTTTTTTGTTTTTGATCGGTGCACATCTGAAGTAAGACCAAGCTGTATACTCTATAACGCAAGTTACACCCATCAATCATACACCAAACTAAAGAGAATTAAAAGTTCTTTTAATAATACCTAAGATATTCAAGGTCCTTTTTAAATAGCCAGGATAACCAGTGAGGAAAACCTGTGAAATTCTTTTTCTTCAAAAATCTAACCCTAGTCAAAATGAAAAACTGGAGAACGCCACCTTAAAACAAATATGAAAATTTGTGCAATTGCTTTTCTGTTTCTCATATCATCACGTATGCTTTTCTCAACAAAATGGTATATTAACATTGATGTTATGCATGAAAATAAGCTAATTATGCTTATTTTGCTCTTGCTTACACAATATGCCTTGTGGCAGCATTGTGTGTGCAATTACCTTAATTACTGAGAAATTAGAAGTCTTAGAACACAGGAGTAAAGTCAACTTAAATTTAAACTGTTGCATTAAGTGAAAGAAAAATATAGCAAAACTATTCTTTTCATTCATTTGTAATAAAATTAAAGGGAAAAAATAACGATAAAGCAGATTCGCTTTCTTCCATATACTTGTGTTAGAAGAATTAGCAAACTTTTTACCCTTTGACCTTTGACCTCTGTGAACCTGATCTGTTCCATCCCTGTTCAAACTGTAACTTTTGTTAGTGACATCTCAGGAATAATTTTGGAATGTTTCGTGTTCCTGTCTTTTAGCGTAACATTGGTGCTATTGTTGAGACAATGCGATCAGCGTTTTTAAAAATATGTCACTTTCGGGGGGAGGGGCAGGTCTTGTGTGGGACTTTGCTACTAATGAATACTGTTCTGTGGAAAAAATACACGATAATTATTCAAAAGGACGGTTTAGATGCTTGCGACTTAAATGTTGCAGCTATAAAACTAAAATTAAATCATATAATAATAACACATATGTGGTCTTTATGGAGGCGCTCTACAGATATTTTGTACTTTTGAGAGAGTGACAGGTGTAAGATGAAGTGTTGGAATTTGCAACATGCACAATGAAGAGAATGTTGGCATACCTCTATGCTATTTTCCAGTACTGTGGCTGAAATTTCTTTACATAGTGTATTTGTGGAAACTGTACCTGATCTAAGCACACAGCTGACTTAAATGACCGCTCCCATGTGCTCAAAAATCAGCCAGAATTACTCCAAAGTACACTATTTTTAGCAGTTATTAAAATAGAGAAAACGAATTTTGCCAGACTAGGCAATACCAGCTTCTGAAAGTACAATGAATGAATTACAAAATTATTAAAAAGTAAAAAAAGTTATCGGCTCTTTTTATAATTTATCTTTGAAGTCCAAAAAGTGAAAATGACTAAGCGGAGCTAGCATTTTTTTGACAGGTGCACATCTGAAGTAAGACCAAGCTGTATACTCTATGACCCAAATTACACCCATCAATCATACACCAAAATAAAGAGAAATTAAAATTCTTTTAATAATACCTAAGATATACAAGGTCCTTTTTTAAATAGCCAGGATAACCAGTGAGGAAAACCTGGGAAATTATTTTTCTTCAAAAATCTAACCCTAGTCAAAATGAAAAACTGTAGAGCGCCACCTTTAAACAAATATGAAAATTTGTGCAATTGCTTTTCTCTTTTTCATATCATCATGTATGATTCTCTCAACAAAATGGTATACTAACATTGATGTTATACATAAAAAATAAGCTAAGCCTATTTTGTTCTTGCTTACACAATATGCCTCGTGGCAGTATTATGTGTGCAAGAAATTAGAAGTCTTAGAACACAGGAGTAAAGTCAATTTAAATTTAAAACTGTTGCATTAAATGAAAGAACAATATAGCAAAAAAGTTTCTTTTCATTCATTTGTAATAAAATTAGGGTAAAAATGACGATAAAGCAGATTTGCTTTCTTCCATATACCAGTGTTAGAAGAATTCGGAAACTTTTTACCCTTTGACCTTTGACCTCTGTGAACCTGATCTGTTCCATCCCTGTTCAAACTGTAAATTTTGTTAGTGACATCTCAGGAATAATTGTGGCATGTTTCATGTGCCTGTCTTGTAGCATAACATTGGTTGCTATTGATGAGATAATGCGATGAGCATTTTTACAATAGCTCGCTTTTCATCATGGTGGTGGTGGAAGTGGGGGGGGGGGGGGGCAGGTCTTGTGTGGGACTTGGCTACTAATGAATACTGTTCTGTGGAAAAAATACACGATAATTATTCAAAAGGACGGTTTATATGCTTGCGACTTAAATGTTGCAGCTATACAACCAAAATTAAATCATATAATAATAATACATGTGTGGTCTTTATGGAGACGCTCTACAGATATTATGTACTTCTGAGAGAGTGACAGGTGTAAGATGAAGTGTTGGAATTTGCAACATGCACAATGAAGAGAATGTTGGCATACCTCTATGCTATTTTCCAGTACTGTGGCTGAAATTTCTTTACATAGTGTATTTGTGGAAATTGTACCTGATCTAAGCACACAGCTGACTTAAATGACCGCTCCCGTGTGCTCAAAAATGAGCCTGAATTACTCCAAAGTACACTATTTTTAGGAGTTATTAAAAGAGAGAAAACGAATTTTGCCAGACTAGGCAATACCAGCTTCTGAAAGTACAATGAATGAATTACAAAATTTTTAAAAAGTAAAAAAAAGTTATCGACTTTTTTATAATTTATCTTTGAAGTCCAGGAAGTGAAAATGATAAAGCGGAGACAGCAGGTTTTTTTTTTTTAGGATAGGTGCACATTTGAAGTAAGACCAGACTGTATACTCTATGACCCAAATTACACCCATCAATAATACACACAAATAAAGAGAATTAAAAGTTCTTTTAATAATACCTACGATATACAAATTTCTTTTTTAAATCGCCAGGATAACCAGTGAAGAAAACCTGGGAAAATCTTTTTCTTTAAAAATCTAACCCTAGTCTAATTGTGAAACTGGAGAGCGCCACCTTAAAGATAAGCTATGAGAACTTATTTGTACCCTGTCAGACAAGTTGTCCCTGCAGTTCGTTGTCAGCTTCCCACGGTGGATGTTGAGTTTTGTGTTAGTATATCATGAATTAAATCATTCTCAAGAAATGTTTAATATCATGTAATGTGTGTGTGGGGGGGGGGCGGGAGGGGTCAAATCTTATGAGCCAAAGACGAGAAATGGCTCTGTCGTAAGCACACTAACTGTGGTTCATATTGACATTAGACTTAGGAGGTCCAGAGCTCTTATTTAACAAAGACCATCATGTATTTTATATGTATACAGTTCATTCTTTAAAAATTATTATACAAACAAACAGATAGGGGGAAAGAGGTAAGATATGTCACGAGACAAACACACTTTCTTACAAACACCCACACTTACAAGCAAACGGATAAGTGAATATATATATATATATATATATATATATATATATATATATATATATATATATATATATATAAGAACGTTCCTTTTTGATGTGGAATGTGCAAAATGAAAAATGAAACTACTTATTCAAAAGATTCATGCATCACGCATTATACCCATTTTTGCTTATTAGAAATGCACGAATACAACAGAGAAACATCAAATTCTTGTACAGCAGTAGTAGAGTGTATGTGTAAAATAATAGATATAATACATTATAATATTTTAAAATCACAAGGAAGAGAATCTTCATACCATTTTAATACATATATAAGTATCTAAAACATGCTTACTCCTGTCATGAGAAGAAAAAACTCTTTTTCTTTTTTTCTTCCCTTTTGCCCAAAAAAAAATTGATGTAGTTTTCATGCGTAAATAATAATAATAATACTAATAATAATAATCATCATCATCATCATCATCATCATCATCATCATCATCATCATCACCATCATCATCATCATCATCGTCATCATCATCATCATGTACTGCTTTGGGAAATAAAATCGCATGTGTACGTCTATATCCGTTACCACACAAAGTGTTTATATAAAGTTCGTTTTAAATTAGAGTCTTATGAGTGAAACTGATGTCCATGTACGCAGACATTTCTTTTAACAAAAATATCAAACGGTTCCTTAACCTTCATTATCGTTCAGAGAAACAGTACCACATGATGCCCTTTATAAGCAGAGAGGGAAAAAGGTACACTGAACGGAATGAAATGGATTGTTCTTTGCCAAGCCCAATTATTAATTTTCAAACATTTTCTTTCAAAATTACATTATTATGAATAGAAAGAGATCATATGTGAGTTATGAAAATACATGTTCCATTATACCTGCAGTACACTGTAACTTCTTGTATAACAATGTATTAAAGGTATAACAATGTCTAATCGTGTTTGCACACTGTAACATTCGAGTCTGAATATTCAAGGCGATGTGTTTTGTCTATTCAAAACTTGTGTTTGGATAAGAAGACAAGGTTTTCAAAAGTGACAACATTTTATTTCCTAATTCATTTATTCATTTCCTTCTTTGTTGCATAATACCAGAATATAACAGACAGGCGGTTACATTTGATACACAAAAGGGGGGGGGGTAAATTAAGAATGCCAATCTGTGAATAAACTATCTGTTGTGGATCTGGTTTTAGACAAACAGACAGATAGACGGACAAAAAAAGACGGACAGACAGGCAAACATGCATGTCATGAAGAAAGAAAAGTAGGGACAGGGAGCAATATCTCTTCAATTGTTCGCGTAATATCTTCATACCCCGCAAATCTCTCAGCCATAATAAAAATTGGAACCCTAGTATGATTAAAGAGCTTTATCAAGAAATCAACAGGTAAATTAAAATTCTTCATTCGCACAAACATTAAATTCATTGCTCTTTTGACAATACAGTTTATACATGTACATAATGTTAGCAATCTGACATATTTGTATAACTAAGTCCTCTGCCACAAAAGATCAAAAAAAGTTTTCAGAAAATAACTTTCTTGGTCGTCAATGTATTTCGCACAAGTAATCTTGGAATAAAAATTCCGAATCCTAGCCTTTACAGCTCTTTTGCTTCGTGTTGAATCGAAATGTATTTGCACACGGTTTTAACCACAATATCGGAAGAGTGCGCTATGTCGTTGTTTCCGGTGTAATAGTTTGAAAACACTTCCAGTCTTCAAAACACTCTTCAAAACTAGTTTCAATTCAAAACATGCCTTTACTTTTCCAAATAATCCCATTAGATTCAAACGACTCTTGGAAATAAAATCCATTTGAAAGCCCGGATGTATTTGAACATTATTACTACGTCTTTGTATGTGAATTATCTCTCAAAGGATCATTTCAGTATATTTGCTATCTAAATACTTTGACAATGGTATCTCAGATCATTTGTCAAATCTAAAAGAAAAATAACCCCAAAATATTCATCCTCAAACTGTATGAAATGAAACTATTTACTGACAAAATTTTAACTCAGAAACACTCAGAATGGAATTACTCTCTAAACTAGGTGTTGCAACAATTCGCCAGTCAAAAAACAGCTACCTAGATCAAATGCGAAAAGTGTGATTTCATGTATCATATATATATATATATAATTCCAAAACGTCTTTTGCATCCAACTACCCTAACAGTTAAACTTAAGATCAGTATTGATTCGTTGACTGCTAGCTAGAATAGCTTGAATATACCAGACCTCAATTAGACGTTTTGGCCACTAAATATTATGTGCGTTCTCCTCTTTATTGTTGTCACCATTGGCACTTTCTTTGTTTTCTGATCGCTTGCGTTTTACTTAAATTGTTGCCTCATTTGCAAATCCAAATAATGATGACACTAGCTCGTAGTATAAAGTTGTATGCGATTGTACTCTCTCTCTCTCTCTCTCTCTCTCTCTCTCTCACACAGACACACAGACACACACACACGCACGCACGCACGCACGCACACAAACTTTGTATAGAGACCCGATCTAAGACTGTTATATCGTTCAGTGCCACCTAGACTTTCAACGAGTGAAGATGGAAGAGCAACAACAGATCAACCTTCTGGTGAGTGGTTTATTGCAAGTGACTTCAAATTACACGCCGTTTAACAAGACATATTCGGATACTCAGAATCACTCCTGAGACAAAAGTGAAGATACCTGTAACATATATCAAGAAAGGGCATTGGGCACCAAAATGTCCACAACGTCAAAGACAAGTAACCACTTATACCAAGAACCAAGAAACCTGCTTCCGAAGCAAGAGTGAAGACGAATGTTTTGTGTATGACATGCAAGGAGATTGGTCCTCAGATTGTCCGGGAAGCCAAGAAAAATAAAGAAAAAAAAAAGAAAGGGAAGGAAGATGGAGGAAATTTCAGAACAAGAAGAAGTCAAGACATCGTTAGATGCAGGAGAAAATAAGAAAACAAAACAAACAAATGAACTTTGTGAAATTATGTGTTTTAAAAACTTCTCTGATTCCAATTCACCAGAATATAATAAAGGAAGTGATGATGCTTAACATCCAAATTAGATTTTTTTTCTTAACCCCTAATAATTGTTTTACGAATTTGTTCAACATCTTTTCCTGGATGGAAACCCCATATCTCTGATCCATAATTAAGCACAGATCCAACGAGAGTATCAAAAAGTGAATTTTTTCCCCTTACATGTAGAACAGTGTATTCAAATAATTTGGTAAATTAGAAAACGCTACATCCCCCACCCCGAACACTTAGGTACCTTTGGCTTCGTAGCCATGAACGATGTTTTGATAAATTCAAACCCAGGTACTTACATAAATCTACATTTTCTGATAATTCACCATTGTAATATATTGATGGATTTGTCTTTTTGCCTCTTTCAAAAACCATATTTTGTGTTTTACTAGTGTTACCCTTAAGTTTCCAAGAACGGGTGTATATTTTCAAAATTATTCAGCATGGTTTATAATGACTGTTTAGTTTTGCGAAAGTACTGCATAACAATAGATACAAATCATCTGTAGAGAAAACATCATCTGCATTTGCATTATGCCCTATGCTAGTAACACTATCGTTTATTTTTTATTTTTAAATGCAAACAAGATTGGTGAAATCGGTTCTCCTTGTTTCAAGCCATATTGTGGGTAAAAAATCGTAAAACCTGTTGCACAAGATTTTACAGAATTATAAATAGTGCATAAAGCCTTTACCATAACTGAACTAACCCCGTTACTAGTTAATTATGCCATAACATTTTGGGGTCGAATTTATCGAACGCTGTCTCAAAATCGACGAATGCACAATATCATCTTTTTTTACCAGAACTCAACACCTTGGAAGCAATTACGCTGAGGACAAATATGCAATCTATAGTAGACTTTTTCTTTTGGAAACAATATTGGTCGTAAAAAGAAAATTTTTTTTTTCATACTTGGCTGCCTATTTAGATAATCTTGTATTCAATCTATTGAAATAAATTTTTTCTAACGTACTAATGAGTGTAATACCCATATAGTTATTAACTTCATCAGTATTACCTTTCTTATGAATAGGTATTATAACGCCTTTACTTCATAAATCTGGGTATTGACCACTTCGGAAAATAGCATTAAAAAGTCACATCAAGAGAGTTGATAATCATTTAGGATAGTATATTATCGAGCCCTCTTGATTTAACAGCCTCTTTTTATTTCATCTGGTGAAATATCTGTATGTAGGTTTCCATCGATTATTTCACTATCTATGGAGTCTGGCTTATCATTTTGTCAATTATTAATTATTAATTATTAATTATTAATTCATGGGAACCATAAATGTTTGTAATATGCTCAAACAAGTCATTTGCGCATAATTCACCAGATGACTTACTTTTATTAATCTCTCTTCAAAAGCATCCAGGATTAGATTTAGCCATATTGATTAATTTGATACCTTCATTAACCTGGTTCTTCTTCTTCGCAGTCTTCTGTGATTTATTACAGCTTACTCTAACGTTCACATATTTATTACAATTTGTTTAAGTTTTATTTTAAACATACTCTTTACTAGGTATATTAAACTCAATTCGTGCTATGCGACACCTTTCATCAAACCAAACATAACTTTTCTGCTTGTTTTGATGAGATTGTGAAGATAATTTCTTTCCAAACATGGACGTGCATATTCCACAATAATATTAGAAAAAATGTCAACAAAATCATTTAATGCGTCAGTGTGTTAGTTCACTCACGACTTCATATCTGTCAGACAAACATGATACAATAGAATCCTTTTCGTCATCATCCCATATTAGTTTCTCATTGAATGTATTATCGCTGTTAGTTGGAATTTCCAATACTGAAGTATAACCGTCTTTCCGATTTGACCGATTATATATCTTCTGTGTACAGGAAATCTTGATATGATAAAAGGAAACAATCCACTGCACTCCGCCCATTGGCGGTGCAAAAGGGTGTATTCGCTTACTCCATTATCGGAGCCTAACCTCTCATTTGCCAAAACCAATCTCTTGATTTCACATAGATAGTAGCCTTTGACCCCATTTATCGAGTACATGATCTTTGTTTACTCTATCAGGAAGATGAAAAGCAGTACAAATATCAGTATTCACGTACTTGTCTTGTTATGGGGTGTCATTAAAAATTTCCAGTTCTAGCATTGAAATCTCGTATAAATACAATACCCAATCGGTCATATTTCACAATACAATTTTCCAATAATTTCAATTGATCAGTATCAGCATACATAAATACAGGCGAATCTTGTTGGCTTTAACGGCACTTTTAACACGTTATTGGCTATATCATGCCGAGGAAATGTGAGCTAAGTACCTTTTCCAAGGATACACAGAGGCGGCCGACCCAGGTTGGTCTGGGTGGGTATTGAACCCGCTATCCTTGGATTACGAGTCCGAAGTACTAACAACTGAGCTACCGTTGCTTCCTATATATGTAACTAAAACATATATACAAATCATGATCAACTTCAAGCAGACTTTTATTGAACTTTAGCCACAAATAACCATATTTTGATCTATCAACAACGGACACTTTTCCATGCAGCGATGATTTGTAATAAACCGAAATCCCCCGACTAAATCTCCTCCTACTCTTTGTATGTGATTTATTGACATATATGTGATCACTCACAAAACCATGTATATTCAAATCATATTTATCATTTGGGTTGACCCACGTTTCACTCAAAAGAAAATGTCGAAGTCAGACATGAAATTCAAAAACTTCTGCTCACATAACTTTTTTTAATCAATATACATTCCAAGATAGAATGGAAATTGTATACTTTAGGGTTCCCTACTTTAAGGGTAGATAAAGATAACCGTCAATATAAAGTCTGTCTCTGATTAATTATTATCTATGTCCTATTCTTCGTTTCTGTGTCATTATTTAGAAAAGCTTCTTCCTCTTTTTCACAACATCAACTGGATCCTGTTCACGAACTCCAAAATGTCTCTCATTGAGTTTTCCCTTCACCAAATAAGCTGTATTACAAATCTTCCCTTCACCAAATAAGCTGTATTACAAATCTTCCCTTCACCAAATAATATGTATTACAAATCTTCCCTTCACCAAATAATATGTATTACAAATCTTCCCTTCACCAAATAATATGTATTACAAATCTTCCCTTCACCAAATAAGCTGTAATACAAATCTTCCCTTCACCAAAAAAGCTGTATTACAAATCTTCTCCCGATCAGAATATTGATGGAATTTGACCACTATTTCCCTTGTCGTCTTCCAATCAGCAACATCTCTGACATTATTGCCGAGTTCGTGAATAATATTGTCAGCCTCTGCTGTCTTAATCTGTTCATCTGTACGTTCACCAGAACCCACATCTGACCGCTTACCAGCTTTCCTCCAATCCTGGGGCCCCGGGTGGCCGAGTTGTCTAAGGCGCTCGCCTTTACCGATCACTGCCATCTCACCTCTGTCCGCGTGGGTTCGAGTCTTGGGCTCGGCCAATGTGGTTATGTGAGAAAGCTTGCCAGTAGCTTCCCGTGGGTCGGTGGTTCTTCCCGGGATTTTCCCGGGTTCTTCCTCCATCAGATATACTGGCCGCCATGTATAGCCTATCATGTGCTGAAAAATGGCGTTAAACCCATAAAACAAAACCATCCTCCCAATTCTATGAGCTCGATCAATCTCAATCTTCTTTACTTTGGTTTGGTGATCATTATGGCTGTCTCTTTTCTTTAGTTCGACAACGTAGTTTAAGATAAAACCTTGATGGAACATTGGAACCGACCTCTCACTAACCAACGTTGTTAACCCTAAATATATCTTCAGTATTAAAAACTTGTATTGTATTATGCACTGTATCTCCGTTCGTTTTTCCATTTAGAACTTATGCATTGTACATGAAAATGAGAGACCGCCCTAATCCTCAATCTACAATATTTATTCGCGAGTTAGTGAGTTGAGCGGGACACAATGAAGTGTTGATTTGAAGGGGGAAAAATCGTCTTTTTGACTCTCTCTTTCTTGATTAAAAATGATTAAAATTTTACAATGCTATTTCAAAACATTGTTTTTTTATTAAATATTACAATATATAGATACAAATTTAGAATGAAGTAAAAATGCATCGAAGTGTGCTTATCTCTGTCTCTTTCAGTATCAATAACACTGTGTGACGCCACAAATAATTATTACGACAAATGTATAACCTGTAACCTTGTTTTGAAAAATTGCATCTACCTATCTACCTTAACACACACACATACACACACACACACATGGCAGACTGCAGGGATATAGAACAATTCGTGGCATTATATTGTAGTATATATATATATATATATATATATATATATATATATATATATATATATATATATATATTGAGAGAGACAGAGTCAGACAGAGAGACAGACAGAGAGTGGAGAGGGAGATGGAGAGAGCTATTCGTGTTTGGAATGTAAGAATTTTACCTCCAAAACTCCGTATTAGGCGTCAACCAGTATTTTAATATGTTAAATACTATTGTTATTATATTTAATGGCAGGTGCGATCGTTACGTGAAATAAATTGATATGCCCTTCACTTTTGTTTCATCCTAAAGTTATCTGGCTTGCAAATTGGACGTTAATAAAATGAAATAACGATCCCATAAAACTATATTGAAAACACACACTGAAGCACGAGAAGCTGATTGATCATTCAAATTAATCTCATTCACCTCGCTGTCCATATATAATATATGCGAATAGCCCACTCAGAGGTAATGGTGATGTAAATGAGAGGAGAACTACCCTTGCTTTAATAGCTATCCATTGCGAATAAAGCAGAAAAAGTATGTTTTTCACATCAATTGTTTTAGTTTAAACACATTTTATTTCATAAATAAGATGTGCAATATTGAAGGTAAAGGATTTGAACAAAAGCCAATGGTTTATAATGTTCTTCTCCTTTAAAGCTACAAATATTGTAAATATATATGAAAATATGGCGGACGATATTAAGTTTTAATGACAACAAATTAAATTATTGAATAGTCAAAGTGAAGAGTCTCTTGGTTAAACATTAGCAGTTAGCTAGGGTATATCAAACACGAGGATGATCAACGAAAAGTAGGTGAAATACAGGAATAAAGAAAGAAATGTTTTCAAATAGAACCCAGTTTAAACATACGCAAACTTTTTTTTTCAAGCGATGTTAATTGACAGAGAAGAAATAAAGGCCGACATACAAGACACGCATTTAGTAATTGACAGTTGCCGTCAATTAAGGACCATCATTCCCAATGTCACATAACACATCCATCTGCTGTGTGTTCGTATTTCTCAGCATAACTCAAAGTCTAGCGTACATACTATATACTCAGTCGCCTAATTAGTACTAAATCTTGCCTTAAAATCGTACAAACTGAAACCCTACAAAACCAACAAAAAAACATTAAGACCCTGGAAGGTAATATGTCTGTATTTCATTCCTCACTTTTATTCGCTGATATGGTTCCGGATAATTCTCAAGATATAGCTACAGTGGAACATGATTGCAAATCAATAGTTCAAAATATTGGTCAGATTTATTATTTCAAGTTATGTCTGCTAGGATCTACCCGAATTCAAAAATGGAACTCATGTTCGCTATAACTAATTTGAGAGGATTACCTGGAAAAGTGGTTGAAATATTGGCTGAGAAAGTGGCTAAAATATAAGTTGAAAAGATGGCCAAATAATTACTGCTTAAAGTATTATCCATGACTGAACCCATAAGAGTACCAATAACTGAATATATACATGTACATGTTAATGTGCATACCAAATTAGCTTCAAATTACGAAAAGGTTAAATGTACACGTTGCGAGAAAGAAGTATCGACAACCAATATTAGCAGACACAAGAACCAATGCCGTAATAATAGTAACAGTGGTAATAGCGATAATAGTGATAATAGTAATAACAATGCTAATAGTGGTACTAGTGGTAATAGAAATAGTGATAATAGTGGTAATAGTGATAATAGTAATACTAGTGGCAATAGTGACAATAGTAACAATAAAATAGTGATATTCGAGGTAGTAGTGATAGTAGTGGTAATAGAAATAGTGTTAACAGTGGCAAAAGTTGCAAAAGTGCTAAAAGTGGTAAAATTCATAATAGTGATAGTAGTGGTAATAGTGATAATACTGATAATAGTGCTAAAGTGGTAATTCTAAACGCACTAGCTCGGCTAACTCTAATGATCCTAATTATATTGACTCTAATGATGCTGACTTTTAATGACTCTAATGATGCTGACTCTACAATCGGATTAAAATCAGATCTCCACAGTCCTACATGGAGATCTGATTGACACCGATAAGAGGACATGTTCTGTTGACCTCGTGGTTCACCAATCAAATCGCAACTGTCAAATTTCTTAAAGCGACATACGTCATTCGGAACATATCGTCACTAATTATAACTCACGCTAGCACCAATTTGCAACGCTTTATCTGATAGGCCACTAAAAATAAGTGAACTGGGAATTCCAAAAGTTACCAGAACATTGACTTTATCGATGTCTGTCAGATCTTCACGTTGGATTGTGGAGATCCGATTTCAATCAGATTGGATGACTATATTTACTCTGATGATTATGAGGATACTAACTATGGTAATTGGAATGAACTACTATATGATACCAACTATGGTAATCGGAATGAACTACTATATGATACCAACTATGGTAATCGGAATGAACTACTATATGATACTAACTATGGTAGTCGGAATGAACTACTATATGATACTAACTATGGTAGTCGGAATGAACTACTATATGATACTAACTATGGTAATCGGAATGAACTACTATATGATACTAACTATGGTAGTCGGAATGAACTACTATATGATACTAACTATGGTAGTCGGAATGAACTACTATATGATACTAACTATGGTAATCAGAATGAACTACTATATGATACTAACTATGGTAATCGGAATGAACTACTATATGATACTAACTATGGTAGTCGGAATGAACTACTATATGATACTAACTATGGTAGTCGGAATGAACTACTATATGATACTAACTATGGTAGTCGGAATGAACTACTATATGATACTAACTATGGTAATCGGAATGAACTACTATATGATACTAACTATGGTAATCGGAATGAACTACTATATGATACTAACTATGGTAGTCGGAATGAACTACTATATGATACTAACTATGGTAATCGGAATGAACTACTATATGATACTAACTATGGTAATCGGAATGAACTACTATATGATACTAACTATGGTAGTCGGAATGAACTACTATATGATACTAACTATGGTAGTCGGAATGAACTACTATATAAGGGCAATTCATCAGTATCATCAAGTGCAAATGATCATACTGAATATGCTAAGGCTCATTATGAAAGAAATATAAATCACTGAGTTCACTGTAATAATTGGGTCATACCACCTGAATCTGAGTACGAGGTTAAGAATATAAATGACCTACTACTGAAAATATTTAATTTAACCACAATGGCAAACGCGTACATTTGGATAGTTTTCATAGTAAATATGTTATTTTATTAGCATAAAATGAAAATAGGGCATCCATATATGGATGATGATTATATTTCAGTTCCCAAATGTTAATACTTCTTTGATACTTCTGGAAGAACGGAAGCATTGAAGTACATAAGGAAGTATACGGAAAGTATCTTGAAAAATAACTAAATGGATACTAGATTGAAACAATTGTCAAAAACTTCCTCTTATCTAAATGGATACTAGATTCAAACAATTGTCAAAAACTTCCTCCTATCTAAATGGATACTAGATTAAAACAATTGTCAAAAACTTCCTCTTATCTAAATGGATACTAGATTCAAACAATTGTCAAAAACTTCCTCTTATCTAAATGGATACTAGATTAAAACAATTGTCAAAAACTTCCTCTTATCTAAATGGATACTAGATTCAAACAATTGTCAAAAACTTCCACTTATCTAAATGGATACTAGATTCAAACAATTGTCAAAAACTTCCACTTATCCTTGTCCAGCAACACATTTTATTGCATCCATTAATCCGGTTATTACAAAGCTACTCAAAAACATAATCATACACTATAATCAAGATAACTCGAGCTTTACAATCAAAACATTAAATATATTAAAATACTACACTCTTATATTGAATAGCGATGATTCACTCAATAGATACACAGTTCAGTGTGCTATGTCCTTTTGGCAGAATCAGCTTAATTGGGTTGTATGTTGTGCAACATCTGGATGCTGAGTAAACTGGCATTTATCGCATTCAAACATACGAGAATTAGTAAAGTCTGTTTACAGATTTCATTTTTGGTTTCTAACTGTTCAATGCCGTTACCAGATGATTAATCATTTAACACTAATAATAATGGGGTAAACCTGATATAATCTGCCACAACTTTAATATTCCACCACATCATGATTGGAGATACATAAAAAGGAAGAATTTAATTGTTATTAATGGCCCAAAAACCATTAAGAGAGAACTGACTGATGATGGGATAAGTAGATAGAAACATTATGAAGCAGACAACAAATGATATAATAGAGAATATCAGATACAATACAGTCCTGAGCAGTATAACTTCGAAACAACAACAGAACAATTAAAATGTTAGACATAGTTCTTTCCACAAAATAACAACGGACTAGCAAAGGAAGGAATAGAAAGACTAGAAATCAGAATATTAGATAATATGTGATTCCTATAATGTTTGCTCAAGTTTCTAATATGACAAGTATAATGCAATCTGAGGCTATTGTTCAGCACATACAAAATTTAAGTTAATAGAGGCTTTACAACTGAGTCAACAAAGTTATGATTCAGATGAAAGCATACTAAGTAAATTTGAACAATAGTTAATTGGATTATGCAATTGGTAGTGATGGTATCTTTCTCTTTTCTAGCGATATGGCTATAAAAATTAGTAGCATTGTAGAGTACAATAACAATCTGAAAAAGTCATCAGATAACTTCACTTTAGGATTAAATAAAATAAACACCGATGTAACGAGACAATTTATTCCAGATTGATAATGAACAAAAAATAAAAAAAAATAAAAAAAATAAAATAAAATAAAAAACAGAACTTGAGTAAGGATTATGTAGACAAGCAGGAAAGAATGGTGTTGGTCTTATAATGGTAACTCATTACATACTAGTTTTTAAACCATAATTAAGATCACTGGATAAATAAACAATCATTCATATTGGTCATGATTATAATAGGAGTTCAATTGCTTTCATTTGTTAAATAAGGAGACTTTTTTATACGTGGGGACAAAGCCAAGTATACTATGGGACGTCCATAGAATTAGTTTTGTAACAGTCTCCACAGCCCTAACAGCTACGGCAATTATCAACCCAACTAATGCTAAAATGTGTAGTATGACGAGATCAGCCAGGAATGAGACAACCCACCTTTACTGCAGGAAAACGGGAAGGAAAAGGAGAAACACCTGTTGGTACTCTTACCATTCTTAACCAGGTTTGTAATTGTTAATGCAGGAGTTGTGGCAATCGTTCACATTCCCGCAGCAATGGTTGCAATTGTAACTCATTTCTTTTTGAACAGTTGCTCAAATCTTTAACCTAATGGTAACTTTACTTTCGGCATGTATTTTCTCAATTGTTCCTTTCACGTAACTTTCAATGCTCAGCAACAGACTTTGTAATTTCTTTAAATTTACCATCTTTCTTTATGTCCTCCATCTGTTTGTCGTATAATATATATATATATATATATATATATATATATATATATATATATATATATATATATATATATATATATATATTTGGAATGACTTCATTACATATCGCAATTTTCCCAACTTCTTTAGCAAATCATATGACCTCTCGTTCTTCCTCAAATGTATTCAATATATCAAGAATTTGTTTGCTTCCAAGTTTTTCATAAAAGTAACCTATCATCGTTTTTGCTTCTCTCTTGCACTGTGTACATTTATTTTTTTCTCTGGTACAGTTATCCTTTGTCTTTGTATAACCGTAGATTCCAGTGGATATTTAGGTTGTGTTTTATCTCTTGATTGTACCAATTTCTCACCTTTCTTTCTCGAACCTAACGACTCAACGACTCAAAAACTTCACGTGCGTCTTGCTTGTTTACATTTTCTTTTTCACCAACAGACAGTATTCCAGCTGCAACGTTTAGAATAGTCAAGCAAATGGGTGTTTTCCATACTCGTCATAAACAATACCTTAATCTTTCTTCTACTATGCAATTCTACATCACCAATTGTAAATATAGCTTAATATGTCATATTTGGTATCATCTAAGTACCTTTAAGAACATTTTCGTAATTAATCTCGATTTATTCTGCCATAACTTTTTGCGTTAATTTAATCAGTTTTCTTGGTCAGTAGTTGGGAGTTTCAAATCCATTGTTAGACAAAATATTATATGTTAAAGGATCTTCATTTTTTGTTCCATCTTATTATCATCTTCATCGTAAACAGGATTGTCAAAAGTATGATTAAAATATCAACTACCTTCTGCCATTTGAATGGGCAAGAAATTGGAAAAGGAATCAAAGATAATCTTACTCCTGAGGCTGATGAGTGCAAGCACGAGTTAAATTTTAGCATAGATAATGGGACTTACAAAGAGATAACTGGTAAGACAATAACTGAAAAATATATGGATAAAATGGAAGATTTACAAGTAAAGGGAATATATGTATTATTTATAAATGCTGGATCAACCAAAATATCTAAAGCTCTATTTGATGTTATCATCATGGCTGCAACAACTGTGGTGAATACATTTCTACCAGTTGACAATCTCGACTCTTTGCAAACAGAACTCAAGAAATGTTATATAACATCTAATGGTACTCGATATTTCACAGGAAAAATATCGTTTACATTATGCATACCTTTGTCAGCTTAAGTGCTGGCTTGATAACTCTTTAAATTATAAGACTTAGAGAGAATACAAAAATTGTAGAGGTGGTAAAAATGACAGAATAAATTGAGACTTATCTGGAGACTTCTCACATACTTCCGATGGACTTCCTATAGGCTGTAATTATATATTTTCGCCTGCCCTCGTGAATTTGATATTAATTCAGTGGACGCATTTTCTCTGCTGTTCAGGATCAGGAAAATCAAAAGAATCACACGCTATGAAATCATTATTATCGAAATCATCATCATCACATTCAAGATTTGTAAAATCAAACCATGAACGGCACAATTCTATTGATAGTACACCAAGTATTTCCTACGTAGAGTCGGACTTAATTTTCTTGTCTAATGCATTCACAATTCAACTTCTTGCGTTATGAAGTATTCTGAAATTTTCATTCATGCAGTATCTGTTTCTGAAGTGTTCGTTTGTGTTTTCAGTTTTGTATTATCCAATCTTTCATGAGCTAATTATGGTTCTCTCTCTCTCTCTCTCTCTCTCTCTCTCTCTCTCTCTCTCTCTCTCTCTCTCTCTCTCTCTCTCTCTCTCTCTCTCTCTCTCTCTCTCTCTCTCCACTGTTTCAAGAACGCAGTATCTACTGGTTTTGTAAAAACTAATTGATACCTTTTCAATCTGACATTTTGAACATGCCTTTGTATCTATTTTGCATAACCTGGCGATTTTAAAATAACTTTGAAACACGTCTGTTATTATATTGCATATAATAAATAGACAGTGACCAAGTGTAAGACAGAAATGAAATGAAGGTTGAGAAGGTAACCTCACCAAGGAGGAAATATCCTCGTACAGTGGAACTTGGCAGACAACTTGGTAAGTATTCGCAAGAATACAAGAAATTTAAAGCAGAGAAATTGAAGATGAAAAAGATTGAAAATATGGAAAACATCAAAAAGATCGAACAAAATAAGCTTTATGAAGAGAAAAGCAGTTTAAACGTATATTACTGGTTGGGTAATGAAGCAATTATAGTTGCAATTATGACAATATTAAGATGAGAGATTTTGTCTCTGTGAATATTTTTTAAATCTACACCACCTACTACACAACCTCCACAACCTGAAAGAAATTAAAATACCTTACCAGAGATGTTGTGTGGCATGGGAAGTATCTGGCAAACAAACAACATAATTAACTCAGTCTATCATGCAAGTGTTAACTCTTTACTTGTGGCTGGTTCTAGCAGGATACTAAACAAGTTACTAAAATTTAATTTTGGTTCAACAATCAACATGTCTACTGAACAAGTTATTATGTTAGTGATGCTTGTAGCTTTCAGTCAGTTTATATTTGACTACGTTGTGAGATCTGATATATTACGCGACAAAATCATTAAATAATCCTTAAAAGCTAGTAGACCATTACATTTCTATTTTGAAAGACAAAGCAAACTGTTATATTTATCATACCGGACATACTAATATCAGCATCAAATAAAAGTCCGTTCTAAGCCCAATCTTAATATAATCTATCAGTTTCATACTTTCATATATATATATATATATATATATATATATATATATATATATATATATATATATATATATAGTTGCGACTCTAGATCTTAAAATATGTAACAAAAAGAAAGCGAAACTAATAAAATCAAGTAAAATCAACAAGGAATTTATTTCCAGACAATTAAAGTGAAACTTCAAAACACACTTACAATTTGTGAGTTAAATTCCAAATAATCCTGAGTCCAAAATAATAGAATATTCCGTTGAATTCCAAAAGCCTTGAATGTCCTGATGTACCACAAAGATGTAATCCAGAATATGTTTGAATGAGTTCACATAAATCCCAAAATCACGTGTTAATCCAAAAGTCAATGAACATTTTTAGTAATTACAATGAATATTTTAAATAAATAATTCCTCTCAAATTATATCTGATTTCAACAACACAACTGTAGGTACTAAAACAGATTCATAACAGACTGATCTTTAGAACCGGAATTCTAGAAATGGAATGAAATTGTTTAACAAAATCTGTGTATAAATACACATGCCTACATGACCTATTTCACGACAGAATATGAGTATTTTTAATGGATAAATACTTACCAACCTGCCCATGTCACAAAAGTCAAAGTGCGAAATGCCTGTGAAAATACTGGCCTACCTGACACATGTCACAACCTACAAGCATGGACAAAAGTTAAGATCATCATACATAATACCTCCCCTCATAAAGAAAAGGAAATATTTATGCAATAAAGCTTTCTTTTAAATATGCATCTGATACTATAATAAAGAAAATTATATAGGAAAATGTCTTATGAATGACACTCATCTGAATTGTAGCTGTAGATGATGACACCATCGATGTTCGCGTTACAGTTATCTTGACTAGATGTTATTATGTTCATGAGACGCTGGAATTTTCTCGGAGAATGTTTCATACCAAAAGGCATCACTTTATATTGATAGAGCCCATCTGGAGTTACAACTACTGAAATTTCGTTTGCTCTTTCCGTGAGTGGAATTTGCCAGAATCCTTTTAAAAGGTCACACTTGGTGACATATTTTGCATTTCCAATTTTATCAATTCAATCATCCATTCTTGGCATTGGAAATGAATCCGTTTTGGTGACACTGTTGATTTTTCTATAATCAGTACACATGTGGAATGTACTATCTGGCTTAGGCACAAGACTATATGGTGAACTCCGATTATTTTAACTCGGTTCTATAAAATCATTCTCTAGTAAATATTGAATTTCTTTTTCAAATATTCCTGTTTGAGAGGATTCATCCTGTAAGGATGCAGCTTCACAGGTGTAGAATCTACAATGTCAACTTCATGATAGATTTTGTTTGTTCGTGTAGGAACACCAGGAAACAAGTGCTCATACTCATGTAATAGCCGTTTTAGTTCATTCCTTTCCTTTTGTTGTAGATGTGACAAGTTTTGATCTAGATTGTTTAATATTTCTGGATTCCGAAGTTTGGTTAACAAGAATCACTACAATCAGATTGTATTCCATCACTGACACCCTCACTCCGTGGGAAATTTACAACCAAACTGATTTAATAATTAACTGGGCTATCTCTGTCAAAATACTCCTTTGACATATTCATGTGACAAAATTGTTTCTGTTCCCGCCTCCAATGAGTGTTAACGATATAACTTAAGTCATTTAATTTCTTTTCAACGGTATAGGGACCATACAATTTAGCCGAAGGGGATTTTGAGGTATGGGCAAGAGAGCCAGAACTTTATCCCTAGGCTGAAAACTCCTTTTCTGTGTATTTACCTTAATTTCATTTTTGACTGAGTAGTGTGGAGATTAGACCTTGCTGATTCACAAACCTTTGACAACTTATATTTGAAATCAGAGACATAGTCAAGAAGATTAATCTATGAATCTTCACTTAAATGGTCCACGGACAGTATATCCAAAAACCAGTTCAAAAGGACTAAAATCCAATGACTCTTGAACTGATTCCCTAACAGCAAACAACAACAAATGAACACCGTCATCCCAACTCTTTCCTGTATCAAAGCAACTCTTTCCTGTATCAAAGCTATATTAACGGAATCAGGGTAATATGCAGAAGACTTAAACTGTTAGATACCTAATTCATGCATAACTTGTTGGAAAATTCCAGACATAAAATTTGACAGTTGATCAGACTGGGCAGATTTGGGAAGGCCAACAAGTGTAAAATAAACTTTACCAAAGCTTTTACAAATGGTTTTAGTTTTAATATTTCTCAAAGGAATTGCCTCTGGAAATCTTGTAGACGCACACTTTATGATCAACAAGTATTCGTTGCCTGTCTTGGTCTTAGACAAGGGACCGACACAGTCTACCATTATTCTGCTTAATCGTTCATCAAATATAGGAAAAGGTTGCAGATGAGCCTTAGGAATCTTCTGATTGGGTTTTCCTACCATTTGACAAGTTTGACTAGATCTACAGTATTTAGAAACATTACATTTAAGTTTCGGCTAATAAAAATGACTCAAGATCTTGTGATAAGTCTTATTGACTCCTAAATGACCAGCCAAGGGAGTTTCATAGGCTAGAGTAAGAATTTCCTGTTGATATGACCTCGGTACGACACTTTTATAGCTCAATGACCACTCGTCACCAGCGGTACCTCAAGTGGTCTCCATTTTCATATAAAGACCCCTTTTTTCGCAACGTAACACACTGGAACTTGTGTGGCTTCAGTTTCACTAATAGCCCTATGAAACAAACAGGAGATCTCAGGATCTTGTTCCTGTTCGACAATGAATGATTGTTTTTTGTCACCCTTGTTAGAACAGAGATAATGAGTAGCAAAAAGAGGATCACTGACTGTGATCAATACCTTTTTAATTGATCAATATCAAAAGAATGACCAATAAATATGTCAACTACAGGAATAATTTCCTGATCAACATCATGCTCAAGATCTCTTTTTGCCATAGTCTGGTAACTCTACAAGCAGGATATAAATCAGGGATTTCAATCTCTATAGGATCAACTTTTTATCCAAACAAGGCTTTGTCAGTTACAAGTGGATTAACCACGACCTTATCTCGAGCTAGATCATTTCCTGGTAACAAATGGATACCTTCTATAGGTAAAGAATTCACTGCTCCAACAGTCACAGGTTCAGAAACTAAGTCTGATGCCAAATTGACACAATGGAGAGGAACATTTACAAAGCCGCACTCTACTCCCTGAATAAGAACACTTTCACTAGGAAGAAGACTTCTCAGACAAAGGCAAAGTACCTGATAACAAAAAGTTACTGTGTCCCTTAATATTTTAATAGGAATAGGTTTGGCAGAATCACCAATAAGTGGTATAAAACCTTCTTACATGAATGGTTCATAAGTCTCCAAAATAGAATCAGACTGGGGTTTGTTTGACCCAACAAATGTATTGCTTTCAAAACAAGACCGTGGCCTTGACCTCTTTGAAATAAGAACATTTGGAATAGCTCTGTCTATATTCTGTTGCTTATTTTTCAGCCTGAAGTATTCAAAAATGACGTGCCCTTTCTTTTTACAGTAAGTGCACGTAGGAGAGATAAGGATTTCTGATCAGTCTTATCAGATGTTTGATTTCCAACAGTTGTGCTGTTTAGAAATTTAGATGTTCTCGTTTAAGACTGAGATGATTTTGTATCAGAAAACTGCTGAGAGGAAGACTTACTGACAAATTAAATTTAGTGAGTCAATGAATAATCATCAGTCGTGCGAGCAGCATTTTACAAAGGTTCGACTTTTTGCTCGTCAAGATAGTTCTTGGCATCACTATGGATGCACCTCTTGAACTCTTCAGTTAATACGAGCTGTCTGAGGTTATCGTAATCTTGATCAACTTTCTTGGCTCAGCACCACCTATCAAATAATTGTTCTTTTTCCCTTGCAAATTTGACATGAGTTTGTCCAGTTTCTATTCTACTATTCCTCACGCTTTTTCGATATGTCTCAGTTACCAACTCGTAACCCTTCAAGATGTACTCCTTAACCACATCATAATCAGTACTTTGTTGTACCGGCAGTGAAATGTAGACTTCACGAGCTTTGGCAATAAGTACACTTTGTAGTAACAAAGTCCAATGCTTTCTGTGTCATTTCAAGTTTTCAGCAATTTTCTCAAGTGAAGAAAGTATTTATCTACTTCTTTTTCTTGAAAATGGGGTACTAACCTAATATATCTGGTAACATCAAACCTGAACTTGTGTGTAAAGGGGAGGATGTATAATTTCAATTGCCTTTGCTCCACTTGCCAATGAATGTCCTGATGTGCCACAAAGATGTAATCCAGAATGTGTTTGAATGAGTTCACATAAATCACAAAAGCATGTATTCATCCAAAAGTCAATGAACATTTTAGTAATTCCAATGAATATTTTATATAAATAATTCCTCTCAAATTATATCTGATTTCAACAACACAACTGTAATTACTAAAATAGATTCATAACAGACAGATCTTTAGAACCGGAATTCTACAACAGGAATGAAATTGTTTACCAAACTCGGTATATAAATACACATGCCTTCATGACCTATGTCACGACAGAATATGAGTATTTATAATGGACAAATACTTGCCAACGTGACCCATGTCACAAAAGTCTAATTGCGAAATGCCTATGAAGAATCTTGCCTACCTGACACACCGTATTGAAGAATATTATAATTAATATCACAAATCGATAGACATGTCACCAATTAAAGCCAATGTCCCAAAATCGGGTCTAAAGTAAGGATTAATTTATTTGGTTATCTAACAACGATACCTACGGAACGCCTAAATATAAAATAGTTGAGAAAGTTAGAATCACAAAAAAATCTTCTTTTTTTTTTTTTTTTTTTTTTTTGTCAAAGCTATATTCCTTATCTCACAGACGAGATTGTAACAATCAGGTAAGTAATTTTAGGAGACTCAGAAAGACATAAAGAGGGACAATATTGAGGTAATATTTCACATGCTGGAGTTATCTCTATACGACAAACAAGATAACGTGTTCTAGGTTGAGACAATTTTGAAAACTAAAACAACGAATGGTAAAAAATATGTGTTTGTAAAATGGAAAGGATATAATCAATCTTTTAATAGTTGGGAGCCAGAAAAAAATATTGCGTCACTAAAGTAGGTCCTACCGCCCTGATTAAGAGTCCTGACGTTCTTAAATAACATCCTAAAATTCGTATGTAAACAATTTATATTAAATAAATGGAATAAATTACATGTTGCAATTGTGGTGAAAGTTAGCCTGTTGATCGAATGGAACATCGAACTACACACTACATGCGATGTAAAGTTGCGAAAATATAAAGAAATCTAACTTGTAGTATAAGGAACGAAATGACAAAATCAGAGAATACAACCAAATATAATTATTTTTGAATGTGGAAAAACTTCAACAAGAGGCTCAGTCATAACCATAATCATAAAATGTAGATTTCACACTAACTTTTTAATTGAAAAATATCGGTATAAGAAGGTAACACATTTTACACTGAAATTTGCTTCAAACAAAAATACCAAAATCTGAAAAAGACTTTTTACAGCCATCTTTAATTCTTGTTCCAACTAGAAGAGAAATAAAAAGAATTTTTAATCAAACTAAACAAAATTATCGCAAGAAAGGTACAACATTCGTTCAATATACATTTAAAATTAACATAGATTTGAACTCGGAGAAGAAACTAATCAGAATTTGTTTGATTGTTTTAAAGAATTTGTAATATGCTCATGGAAAAGAGTAAATAGAAAAATTGGACATTTGGGTTCAGTAAAAATCTAGATAGATTTATAGATTAGACTAGGAGGGAGAGAATTTAACATATTATGTAGACTGGTATCATAGAACGTCACATATACACACATAATGAACAAAATATTAAATGGAAAGAAAAATAGAAACTATTTATTTATGCTAGCTACAATATTTAATCAGGAAATATATATGAATCAACCTTCTTTTGTTTTTCTTTTTATTTATGTTTTATTTTTCTTTGGGGGTGTTTGTTTGTTTGTTTGTTTGTTGTTGTTTTTTTTGGGGGGGTTATAGTTTATCGATTTGGAAAGACGTTAAAGAAGGTTTTGTTAAAAGATCAATAAGATTCTTATATAATTATTAGTTTATAGTTCAGTCCTTAGAACAACTCCCAAAAATCAAAACGATGATAAATTTATAGAAACAAATAAACATCTTGAGGGCATACAATTTTTATTTTCTTTTAAGAAAATACACTTATTCAAATGAATACGTGAATTCATTTAAAGGTTTAATAAGACTAAATTACCACCAATCGAGAAATTGTATTCAAGCATCAGAGAATCAATAATTAGCAAAGAGGAGTACCAGTACGTTCAAGATATCATAAAACATTTCAGAGTGAAGTCCCTTGGAAATTATCATGATTACTGCGTAAATAAAAATACTTTACTGTTAGGTGATATGTTAGAAGAATTTAAATCTGTATGTTTCAATAAATACAAACTAGACTCAGCACAGTAGTTTAGTGCTCCTGTACAAGTGCATGGTGTTATAAGTAAAGTAGAATTAGAATTGTTCACAGATTAGTATATGCTTTTCAAGGTTGAATCTGGAATTAAAGAAGGAATCAGTATGATTTCGAATTGATAAGCTGAAGCAAATCATGGGTATTATACAATCCCAAAGCCTGCTGATATCAATTTAGAAAGCAAATATTACGATAACCAAACAATAAATTATGGAGAATATGGCCATTAAGGTCAGTATAATTTATTATGTACCTAGACTCCAACAATTTGTAGTATTGGACCATGCCTGTAAAAACGACGTTAAATGGGCCACCAAGTAACAAATAAAAGTAATCGAAGAAAATGTTACGTCCTGGAAAGATTATGAAAGTTTTGACGGATTTCTAAAAGTAGATTTAGATGTGTCAACACATTTACACGACTATTTTAAAAATTATTCTTTAGCATCCGAAACATTAATTCCTGATAAGGCTAATTTATCATCATTACAGAAAACTTTAATAGAAGATAAAAAGGGTACAAAAACTTCTGTAGCTAAATTATTATGCATACTAAAAAAAAGGAGAGATATGTGATGTACTATTGTAATTTAAAACAGTATATTAAGTTAGGATGAAATCTAAAACAAAATACATGGAACGGTTCTATTCAATAAAATGGCGTGGTTACAATCATACATAGAACTTAATACATTTGTAAGACAATAAGCAACCATTAACGAAAATTTTTTCTTTGAATTTATGAATAATGCTGTCGTCGGAAACAAATAGAAACTTTAAGAAAGAGAACGAATGCCAAAATATGTAATGACAAAAAGAAATATTTTGAACTTCAAACGTATATTTCATTTGCAAGGAGAACAATAATAGATAAAGATATGGTCTAGTTAGTATAAAGAACAAGAAAATACAATTAATCACGTCCCAACTGATTGTGGCTTTAGAATTGCTAGAAGTAAGTTGCTTACGCATGACTTGTTCGAGTAAAACAAGCTACACAGCCAATATGGTCATGACATGAAATCATATGATCACAAACCTTATATAGTGAACAATAGTGATACTTTGCCTTACTCTATTAAATAGCTGGTTGTTTGACCCTTTGGAGTCTAACCTAATCTACCACCTTATAATCAATCGGATATTCCGATCTCATTAAAAGTTTATTTATTTTTAATTTTAATTGTTTAGCTAATTCATCTCTCATTACTAAAGATACTATATTATTTTCCTCCAACACATTTGACATAATCTTGTTATCTTTAAAGTAGAATACTACAACAAACTAATATTTTTACGAAGATCTTTTATGACAGAATTATACGTTTGCACTATCACCCATATAGGGATTCCATCATGCCTATCACTAAATGCCAGCTTTGTTAGGTTAACTGCCTTCTTTTCATCATCAAAATTTGCACAATCGTCTATCAGAAACAACATATTTCAGAGATTCATTCACTGATAAATTTAAAAGATATATGAAAAATATTGCCAACTATTTGTTGCAGTTAGCGGCAGCAACATTGTCTGGTATTATGGGAAGTGTAATAAGCTGGCTTTTTGGAATAATTGGAAATTGTATTTCTTTATTGGTAGGCAATGCTATTTTGCTAATTCTAGCATCAATCAGCTGGTTCTTTGCAATTGTCCGAAAAGTTTATTTCTCATAACAAAATGAATGAAAAGATAAAAGGCTCAGAGAAAAGTAAAGCAGTAATTTTAAAAAGTGAATTGCACCAGCTCCTACACTTATAGACATAATAATAAATTCTTGTTTATTTGTTTCTTGATCTATATTTTTAAAATCATGTGGCATATTACTTGCAATTATAGGTTTCTTGAATTTATATAATGTCGTTGTGACTGCAGGTCTAAGTTTTGCGACTGTAGGTACTGTTGTTGTGAGAGTATGTATTAAGTTCTTGTATACATCATTATTACTAATGGTCTTCATGCTTTATTTCATTCTCTATCTTTTAAAGAACTGTTGCAGCTGCTGGTATTATATTCATTACAACGTCAGTATTTATAGAAGCATTTATTCCTATATTAAATGTATCTGATGACTTTTTGTACCATATCACTTGGTACTAAAACTCAACCATCACCACCAACTGCATAGTTTATTGTAACTTTTGAATACGAAATATATTGCTGACATCTTAACATCTTATTGTAATGTTTTCATCTGTGTCATAACCTTGTTCACCTAAAAATTTTCAAACAACTTTTTTACAGTGTCTTGAACAGTAGAAATAGAATGTGGAACAGTTGTTTTATTTTGCATTTTAGCACCTAAAATACATATCACATACGACCTATTACTTTGATTTAACCTTGATATTCCTTCGTCTGTTAATCTGTTGCCTTCTTGTATATAGAAATAAGACCATCCTATTTTTTCATAAGTTTTTCTTTGGTTAGATTTCTACTTAAATAATAAATTAATTTCTTTAGCCGACAATTTTATCCAGTATTCAAATGTTCCAGCTCCTTAATTATATTTCCGTTTGTGGGCACTTAGCACATTAGCTGGTGAACAATTTGACATTATTTGTAATAACTTAAATATTCATTTTCATCGTAATTGCAGATATATTATTCGATAAAATAAATATCTTATTGATAATGGCATGAAGAACATAAAATTGTGCATCGAGGATTTGGAGAATCTTTTAAATTTATGTTGTTCTTTGTTGAAGTAAAAGATTGACCACCAGGTAATGGTATTGAGCATTAATATAACGGTGTTCTTATTTTGAAAGTATATATGAAACCTATATATTGATTTGACTAAATCAGGTATACCTTTATATGATTATGCCGGTAAGGTATTCCTCATCCTGATGTTTCCATCCGCACTGTCCAGTTTAACTGGTTTTGCCCATATTTTATATGATCTATAGCTATTCATTGAATCATCATTATCAAATTTGAAAGCGTGTTTAGTGACTGAAATATAAAATACTTATTTTCTGTGTAGTATATTTTCACCTCATTAAATAATTTGTTATATTAACTTGTTTGATTCGAACTAACCAACTTAATGTTTTAAACTGAGTTGCTGGACGAGTCTATGGTGCAAAGCTTGTTATTTTATTTCATTTATTTTTTGTTGTATTTTTTTTTTTTTTTTTTTCGTATTTTTTGCTTTTATTTTATTTTATTTTAAATGAAGTCCAATAGTTATTTATATAAATAATCTAAATATTTCATCGCGGCTATATGCAATGACCAATAACTGACTGAAAAGCTTACTTTATTTTAACTTAATTGTATTACGGCGAAACCTGATTGAAAGTCCTGGTTGAAGGCCCTGTCATCCTTTATGTCCTATTTACATGATATTTTTCTTTGAAATTACTGATTTCATCTAGTTTAAATTACTGGAGGATATAGTGACATGGGGAATTCCCCAGGAGCAATATCTTCCCTTGCACTGGGATCTCATGGATTTGTGCAGAATAAGTTTTAATTATCAAAGCGTAATAATCTAAGTCGGAGTTGTGGTTATCTGTGTATGTGCGTTGAATATCTCAATTGGGGTGCTGAATATCTAAGTTTGGGTGTTGAATATCTGTGTCTGAGTTTTGAATATCTAAGTCTGATTGTTTCCATGACATGGTTGTTGTGTTTTGTACTTTTTGTTTTGCTTCGTATGAATATACTTATGGATGTGAATGACGTGAGGGAAAAAGACAACATTAGCTAAATAACGCACTGAGGTCTCTTGGATTTGCTACAAAACAAGTTCTAATATATAGTATATTGTATTGAGTGTTGGGTATATAAGTCTGTGTGTTAAATATCTGAGACTGAGTGCGTCTAATTGGTGAATATCTGGGTCTGGTTAACTGTATATTGATAGATGTATATCTTTATTGAGAAAAGCAAGTATAAGCTAAGTAACGTTAGCACCACGGACTCTTGGATTGACTACAGACAACGTTATCATGTTTGTAGCTTGTAGATGGATGAATTCTCTGAAAGTTGGTATATACTTTTATAGCTTGGGAGTTAGAATGCTCTAGGTCAATTATTGGAATACCTATAGCTCAATTGCTTCAGTGTTTGAGTATTGTAATTACTGGCTTTGTCTGATCTAATTTACTGAATGGTGTGGATGATTGGCGGGAAAAGGAAGCATCAGCTAAATAGCGCTAGCACTACGGACTCTAGAATTATTTCCAGATGAAACTTAATGTTTTAATAGGGTATTATGGTGGGGTTTTTTAAATTTGATGTTCGGTGGACTACTGTTTCTTCGGGGAAAATATATATTTTTATCGTGTGGTGGGCAGAGTATTGGTGTTCTAATTAAAAGAAAATTTAAAACGATAGGCTAGTGGTGGCTTAGGATTTCTTTTTGTTTTTACATTTGGAGGATAGGGTGGTGGTGGTCGAGGGTTTAGGAAAATAAATATAAATAAAGGATAGGCTGGTGGGTGTCCCAGCTTCTATGCTTCATACACTACATCTGAATTGTATGCTTTTGTTTTCATTTAGAGTTTTAAAAGACCACGATTAACGCTTTTTACCCAACTGGGGAATGACTTAACCATAAAAGTATTTTTTCCCCCAGATAATTTTAAAATCAGAATTCAATGACATGTAATACGTGACTTCTTGTATGTGGCGTTGCGAACAAAAGATGAGACCATCCATAAATCAAGAAAATTATACTTCAAATATACACAGGTGTTGCGGAGGCTATCCAATCAGTCAATTCTGTCTCCACAAATATCTTCGGTAAATCATGTCACTAGAAGAGTCATAATCATCTGTGAACCTCGAATATTAATTGGATCAACCTACACAAAGTGCTAGAATGCATCTGGGTACCATTTTAGTGTGTTTATATATAAAGCAACATATATGTTTGAAAAACAGGAAATTTTCTTTTTTAAGAACTATGGTGTTGGTTTTGGTTTTGTTTTTGGCAGCATAGAGAGGTCCACTTATGTTGCAAAATCTATGTATGCGTACTTTCTATGGATAGTATTTGATGTAACTATTTCTTAATTGACAGCATCGACTTATATGATATAAGTACAGGTATTTTTTCCTCTTAATTTATATGCATTGAATGACCGTAACACACGTAATGCCGAATGTATCATTTTGGTAAATGTAGCTTATATAATCTTGCATTCAGATACCGTATTTGGATAAATGCACTAGTGTGCGAATAGCATAAAATTTCTCTGCTTTTTGTAAAAAAGAATAATCCAATTGTAATAAGAAAACATAAAAGATAACACTGTATTCACAGTAATATACCAATAAAATATTTCCGTTATTGTCGAATTCAAATATTGCCAAAACCCATATTTGGCAGTAAGACTAGTTCTGTTTCAAAGAGCTTGTCACATACCGGACACAAACATGGCAAAAAAAGGGACTCAACAACGTCTGACTGGTGTGAACACGATATTTAAGAAATCGGCAGCATGTTTCACATCCTATATTTTGTATACTGTCTTTAACATTGTTCTTATATTCTCTCTCTCTCTCTCTCTCTCTCTCTCTCTCTCTCTCTCTCTCTCTCTCTCTCTCTCTTGTTTTGCTCTCATTTATCAAATTCTTTTTTCTTTTTTTTTTATAATTTGTTTTATTTATTTATTGTTATTTTTCTTTTCTTTTCTTTTGTTAAGGACTATTAGACGTGTTTATCAAATGACTAAGGTCTTTTTATATTCAAAATAATTGTATGTTCAATTTCCTGACGTCGTTTTGGATACGAAAATAAATACGAACCCAAAAACAGTCAGCAAGCACGGAGATAGAAAGGCAACAATACATCTATATGCCAGTAGATTAGCACTTCAATTGATATGTATTTTTCTTCATACTATAGACATAATCTATTGATGAAGCTCTTACTTTTTAATAAACTAGTTTCATATAAATAAATGGTCACACGAATCCTAACAGAAAAACCAGACAGATATCATCAATAAATAATAACTTTGACAACATTCACAGTACCAAAGTGTGAATTCATAACATCCCCAATGGCGTACATCCTCCATGAATAATATAAGAAATTCATGTTAAAACTGAAATCAATTTTAATAGTTTTGATCAATTTATTGAAAATGTTATTAAGATTTATAGCTCTTTTTACTAAAGAACAAAACCTGATTAACAGGACGACTTGTGTTTTTATTGTCTGATTTTAGATACTTTGATTAATTTTATGTGTATCAGCATGCGAGTGAAACCTAAAAAGTATCATTCCAGACAATGAGAGATAGCAATTAGTTTTCGATGCGTGTATTATTGATAAAGGTTACTCAATGTACAACAGAAAGCAAAAATATTTATTTTCCTATACCGTTCTAAAATCTAAATTTGGAGTACAATATAGGTTCCATTTCATTTCCGACTATTACAAAGTCATGGGTTTTAATTTATCTAATTAATATTTCCTCTATTTCATTATGGTTCTGTGGCACAGTTTCCAGATTAATACACTCCTTTGCATTTTGAATTTAAATGTCATGTTATCTTAGCATCACTAGTAATTTTTGTTATCAGATGTAAAAAAGGAAATCTCAAAAGTTAAAAGGACGAGACCTTTAAATATTCCGCCTCTGCATGTTATAGTCCTCCTCATAGACCGACTTCTTTTGAGAAAGTTTGCTCACGCAACGTCTGAGACACTTTTATGATTTTTAAAAAGAATGTAAGAATGTCGTTTGGCTTGACTTGCAATGAAATGACAAGAAACAGGATTGTATGTGCTTATTTGTTAAACATTATTACCATTATTGACAAATACAAGTAACAAATTAAAATATAGCTGGAACCAGTGAGATTCCATTATTGACGTCTGACAGGAAGGGTACGGGTGCGCGTGACAAAACAGAAAGGATTGCAGATGTATGCAATCGGATATTTCTGCAAGAATAACCCACGTGGTAGATATGATTAGTTCCGCAGCGTTGAGAAAGGCAGATGGAATTCCTGGTGCTATATAACTCTTTATCGATTTTATTGTCGAACTATTGCTTGGATACTGCACCTGTTTCATTTCAGAATACACAGCTGTCGGTGGGAACATATATCTGCCAAACAAGTAGCAACTTCAGATCGCTCCTTCTCTGATGGAGGTCGGCATTTTATTATGACAGGACGACATTATGAGTTATTGTCATATTCCCATGGAGTAAAACGGTAAGTTGATTAGTTTCATTTACTTGCATTTATTTTGAAGGGAAACCCTTAGTATTCCCCTCTATGCCAATATTCCACGTGTTTTAAGAAATGATGATTATCATCTTTACCTATACTCATAGTGTGTGAACCACTGTCACAAAACATTTAAAAGGAATCATCATTTCATAATACAGATCAAGCAATAAGATTAAATGACTTTTTTCAATTTTCATAAGTGAGTATTCTCTTGTCAGTATAGTAGATAATAACAACTCGGCTACCATTTCAAAGCATTCACCTATATTTCAGGGAAAGTACGTTCCATAAATCATTTGCCTAATATACAAAAATATCAATCTCTCACAATTTATGCATGTATTTACTCGATTCACGATAAAATGACATCTTTGGATAAACAAAATTAAGTTTCCCTGACATTTAATATATTTTTAAGAATCGTCTTTTTCAAAGTTGATTTTGCTGATATTCAGATAAAAATAAATTCAGAATTGCATACAATACATTATGATACAGCTGTTATGTAAATTAAACAATATCAATTCATAACTGCTTACAAACAATTTTATCGTGTTATTAGTTACAAATCATAAATACAGATTTAAGATACGTATTTTTAAAATCAGTTTTGTTTATTTTACCGGCCGAAACTGAGGCATTAGTTCCGTAAAATTTGCGGCTCCAACCTGTTCTTTTTCAACTCTCAGGTGCTGGTACGTTAGTTTCTTACCTCACACGTGTATTTTCTTCACATCGCTTACTTCTTTCTGAACGTGTGTTAGACCACAAGAATTAGTCATAATCGAAGTAAACTTTTTATATAAAAGTTATTCTTGTGTATATTTTCTTCTTCTTACAAAATGAATAATATGACAAATTATTGCATTCCATCCTATTTTTTTAAATGCAAGCTATTGCTTTCCAATATTTAAGTCTATTTTTTAAATGCAAGATATTGTGTTCCAATATTTCCCGTCTATTTTGTTCAAGGTTTCAAGTTTTTTATGAATTTAACTCAAGATCTGTGATTAATTAGGCAAATGATGCTGGAAAACTTGCCTTTGGTATTGTATTATAGCTGATAAATAGGAGCACTCGTTTGTAATTAATGATGTGACCTAGAAATGTATAACCCTTTATACTTATCTCAGAAGTGTTTGTATGTTGCTGTATTTGTGTGTTTTGCTTCCTTTCATTGCTGAGCTGGCAACAAGCAAAAGGAAAGCATCGCCCTATTTAGTGCAAACAATTTTATATATTATATGCATTCTATTACCTGAGAGTGTGTATATATATATATATATATATATATATATATATATATAATATATATATATATATATATATATATATATATATATATATATATATATATATATATATATATATATATATATCCTCAAAATTATATCATCTCATGATTGAAAACAAAGTGTGCAATATAAATCTAGGTGGGCATTTGAACTTCATTTTCGTGACAGTCATTTTCGCTTTTGTGATTTATCAGCATCTGTAGATTCCAATGGATGCTTCTGTAAAGTGTTGAATGTGTTCATTTTACTTTAATGGTATCTAATTTACAAGCTATCTTGCTTTCAGGTACATGAAGTGAAAGGCATATCTATTGATTTCACACATCGTCCAATTTTCCATTAATCATATCAGCAATGTCTGTTCTGTGACATTAATTCCATTACCCATAGTCTTCGATCAATTTTTTGAAGTTTTTCAATATAGTCATTCTATATCACTCGTAATCTCCAAGTTTTAGGGTCAAGGATATAGTAATACCTATAATGTCTGTCAGAAAGTCAGTATGTTCATCTGTCCGTCTGCAATCATATATTCTTTGAAACCGCTATGTGTAAAATTTGTTCCAACTTGATACTTTACATGTCCATATGGTACACGTAACGAGATATATGGTGGCTCCCTAAGGTCTCTTTAGAGGGTCATAAGCGAACTTTATGGACTTTTCTTGTCCATATGGTACACGTAACGACATATATTTTGGTTCCCTAAGGTCGCTTCAGAGGGTCATAAGTCAAATGCACCATCATTTCAATTATAATGACCAATTCGAATATTTTCCCCAAACAGTGTACATGCAGTTATAACGGGGAAAAAAGATATATATATATATATATATATATATATATATATATATATAAATATATATATATATATATATATATATATATGCATAACGGATATTAAAACATCTAATCAGACATATTGACACCATTCTTTCCCAAAAATCGGCTGTTTGCTTTCCGCAATTGCATTCATTCAAATCTAAACAACAACGTGCATAAACTTTTTGACGCAAAGGATCGAACCCCTTTTTCAATTTACTACAAGATGAACAAGATGACTGAAAACCAATTAAGGCTGGAAAGCATAGTGCAGTACTTCACAGATAATTATATTACATTGACAAGAAGTCTATTCACATGAAAGAAGTTCGTACACCCTAAGAATATTTCAACGAAAGAAAACATTAGATAAATAGTGTAAGGGTACTACTTACCGTCGTTGTCAATATTACTTCCTATAAATTGTCAAAAGTCACAAAACTATTCAGTGTAATTAACAAAAATTAATATTTGGACCTCGCTAAGGTTTAGTTTTTCTGAGTAACTTCTTTTGGTGACAAATATTTTAGTGACAGACTTTTTAAAATATAATTGAAAATTACTAGTAAATATTTGGCAAAAGATTCGTTGGAAGAAGAAATTAGTTTGATAATACAAAGATTATCTGTGGGCACAAAGATAGCCTAGTTTTATCACAAAGTTTATTATAAAACAAATGTAGGATTGTTCGCGCCATGCCTATGTCTATATGTTAAGCGTCTTTTCTTATGCAGCACATCTCTTCATTACTTTTGATGAATGTAGCCACTATTTTGTCCTTACTCTGCGTTTCAGTTTGAGACCGAGGTTTAATCTCCAGCCAATCAAAGATGATTTCTCAAAAGTAAAGTCATTGTGACTGTCTGGCACTAAATGTCAAGGTCACATTCAGCAAGATTTGGTTTAAGAATAACGTCATGTAACCTTACTCTTCTTCCCGCTACAAAGCCTAACTACTTTTTGTTTGCATGTGGCCATGTTAAATTGTCAAACCTTATTTTACCACTTACTTTGCTAGATCAATACAATTAAACTTATATTGCAACAGATGTGCAACGGCAGTTTAATGAAAATTATATATCCCGAGCAGAACAAAAAATGTTATCTTTTAGTCTCTAGTTGATCTACATTTTGTTCACAAAATACTACTCTTTTGCTTTCATCACTTATTGTACGACTGCGGCTTTCTCGTCTGTTGTTTCCCGTGTTCTAAATTCTGGCAACCCACGGCGAGGCCGTGGGGTACCAGTGACTGGTATTCCACAGATGGGCGTTACCAAGTGGAATATTGATTAATGACGTCAGTGGTGATGGGTAGACTCTGTAGTAGAATGTTCCTCTCGCTGGCGGCTAAAAGACAAATAATGAATCAACGCGTAGGGAGAAAACAAAAACACTAAAATTACTCTGTGTGTGTGTGTGTGTGTGTGTGTGTGTGTGTGTGTGTGTGTGTGTGTGTGTGTGTGTGTGTGTGTGTGTGTGTGCGCCTGAGGGAGAGAGAGAGCATAACTATGCCAGGTGAATAGAAAAACAATTCAATAACTTGTTTTTAAACAAAAAAATAATTTTATTTTATAGAAACCACTAAAGTAAATCTCAAATTGCATTAGATCATTCAAACTAGAGAAAGAGACTCAAATCGAGTAATAGAGAATAAACAAACTTTCTTAAGAATCACCACAAAGAAAATAATCCTGAAATTACACTTCTTTGACATTCTGCAACAATAGCCCATTTTTACGTTAAACACGCAATTTGTACGTTTGTCAGGTAGATTTATAATGGATTTTTTAAGTTTCACATTTTCATGGCAGTTTTCCTTTAGTGGTACAGATTTATCAGTTGGTTGGGTTTCTCTTTGGCCTTATATCAGTTGAGACTTTCCTCGATCTTGGGGGGGGGGGGGGTAGGAATGTTGTAAATATCCAACTGCATTTTATTTGACGGTTTTGTCTATTTACGAACACCAGCAATATATGTATGGTCAGTACTAGCTACGATGTCCTAGCCCCGCTTCGGATCACATATCGCTCGTGAAAGAACGTTGTTTGTTAATACCGACCACATGAGAACTGTAACACAAATTTTCTTCCTCCAAACTCACCCTTGGAAACTTGGTACATTTCCATAGTATCTTCGATAGAATTATTTTTTAAATCAGTCCCTTTAACAAGATCAATAACTTGAGACAATATAAATGTCGTCGTCATTCTCGGCCTTTCCTTTCGAAAAGCTCCTAAACTTGAGACAAAATGAAGTCGTCGTTTCCTAAGAAAACGTCAGCGCTGGCAATTTTACATGTAAAAAATGTTGAATTCAGTGACTAGCGATTATAATCGTGTGAGCAATTTAAATTAATTGGATGCTTTCATGTAATCATTTGTATATAGCCTAACTAATACTTCATCCTCCCTGTTTTATTAAATATATTAAAGACATCAAGAAGTTAAACGATACAGTTGTGATCTTGTTAAGACCAATCCTATTAATGTTATTATTATATTAAGGGCAATTGCTAATGCACAATTCAGTACAGGTGGGTGGTACCCTGATTATGAAGAAATGGCTAACAATTACGGTAATAGTGATGTCCCATTTCTTTCAGGTAAGTATCCTGTAACATGTAGTGTGTGAAAGAATAACTTATAATAACAACATTTTCATACCTTTTTGTCCACAGACTTTGATACAGTGTACAGCAATATGGAGTCTGTATGCAGTGAAAAAAAGAAATGTCACTAACACTTATGAATCATCCACTTGGTGGCAAAGAAAAGTGGATTTTGTATAAAACTTCCAGAACTTGATTATGAGCTGTTTTTCTGCACATACTGTTTGCAAATAAAATGGAGTTCTATCAGTCCTGAACAACGTTGACAGTAGTTCCTAGAAACAGGTCGGGAGGCCTGCACTGGCCCTAAGCAACATTTTATGATGAAGACAATGATACAATTGTACATGTATTTTGGTAATAATAATAATGACACAATTTTCAGTCCCAAATATTATGACGATCCCCAAAATTAACAGCGTGGAATATTTTCATATTCTCCGTTCATGTGTCTTTCTATATTTACACGTGGATTATTCGACACGCTGTACAATCCACTGTAGAAAAGCACATGGATATATACATGTATACATGTCATATTCACCGTCACTAAGCATGTTGCGCTATACTTAGTTTAAAATTCACGATTATTGACAATCGTAACATCCAACAGAATTGAACGAAGTACCTTCTTCTAAAGCATGCAACTCTTCATATATCTTACCTGATCAGTTTGCAATTTTATTAAAATTTGTCTTTTTCTTAATTTGAACTAAACACTGGCATTAGGTGAAGTGCCTTCTTACACACTAGCGGAAACACATACAACACCTACAATAATTCTCATACTTTCAAGGAAATTCAATATATATGCCATTTATGCATTTATTTATGATAATTAACTAATGTCAAGTACGTTTCATTATCTATAGACGGTTATTAAGAGCGAAGGACTGATGATACGTGAAGATATAAACTTCGGCTAGTTACAGAACACCACGCGGTGAAAGAAGAACGGAAAAGAAGTAAAACGTAAACACGCAAATAAGTCATTTCATAGTATGTATTTCAGGAATGTTTAGGAATTTTCTTCGCTGTTAATAGTACCGTCCACAAGTATACTTTCAATATGGACAGTTTGATAGCCATCGGGTTACAGGTATGCGTAAAATATGACTGTCAGTCATAGGACGGGGTTGACTGGAAGAAGACCAATATGGCAGCCCCCCCCCCCCCCCATTACATGGCATCGTGACGTTTGCCACATGCATTGAACGCAAGGCTCATTATATATGAAAAATGTAACGCTCGTTACATCTTGCTTAGTCTTAATGCAATAGCTCAATAATATTTCAATGCCGTGATCTATTGCGCGTAAAATGCAATGTCAAAATGCCTATTTTAGCTCTTATAAATATCTTTTCCGCAAAAAAGAATTGTACCTGCGCATTGAAATTACAATTTTTTAAGCTAATAATTTTGAACTTTTTACTTATTGCATACTATAAGTGATATATGGCTATACCACACCCATACCACACCGACCCTGTTAAGCATATTCACATTACCAATAGCCCTTAATGTGGTAATACAACAGAAATAAACTAGGCTCACTAGAGCATTTCATTAGGCCTGATAAGATCAATTGATATTTTCAGGCAGCCTATAATAGTATCACAATCCAATTCATGCAGCTTAACGTTTTATACTACAACGTCTCTACCGATCATTATCTACTGTTAAAACAGAAGCCTAATTGCTTGCTTGTACTACTCTAATAACAAGGCCTACGACTGCAATAGGAATACATATAGGGTTCACCTAATTTAGTATCGCTTGATCTTAAGGTTCCACAAACTCAATCAAACTCAGAGTTAATTCCAGATTCTGGTGAAAGATCAATAAAATTAGCACATTTTTTTTTTTTTTTTTTTACCTTTTAGGCCAGGCCAATATGGAATTATCTGGATGTAGGTCGACTGAAACCGCCTTGGTCACATGATCAGGACTATAAAGGGAGGAAAATGTTTTCAATAATTATGTTATTGGTTCGTTTAGAATTAACATGTTTCTCTTACATTTAAGACAGATTAGACCCGTTTAGCTTGTTATTGCAAATTTATCTTTCTCAAACTATACCTTGATACATCGCCTTGTTACTCGGTCTGTTTTTTATGGATGACATATACGGTTAGGAGAATGGATGTTGGTTGACCCAAAATTAATTCGTATTACAGGGCTTGACCTACGTAAAATTGCCTATTCTGCTCGAGTCTGTCTGATTTTGAGGTGTATGGATTTTCAAAGCGTGCATTCATTGTAAGCAAAATACATGAGCATTGTATTATTAGTACAGTTTTCTTATATTTCGCAAAATAGGTATAACAATAATTAAAATGATTAGTAAATTGGTATTTATTTTCATAATATATATACATGTACTCAAAATATATGTTGTTTTTTTTTACATTAGATCATACGCCTCTTCTGATGTATAGGATTTGGAACATTGTGTGAGGGCGTTTAGTTATGCAAGTATGTAATTTGTTGCAGAAAATTCGTTAGGTTTTAAAATATGCTGGAGCCTATTCGCCCAAAACTCTATAATATTTACTGAACACCAGGTTGAAACAAATGCTTCAAACTAATGCTTCAAATGCCCGAGTCTAACAGAGATCATCAGAAATTTTAAAATATGTCGAAGGCGATCACTACATAACCCGCATTTTGAGATATGAAGTTGCAGAAGCACTAAATCGTGCACTCTAAATAGCCTCAGTAATTAAGATATTCAAAAAGCTGTTTTTCTTCGCTGATTGGTTTGTGAGAAGGTAACCGATTGGATGACATGATTATGCATTTAGTTTATTTTACTTGTGCATAAAGACAGAAACTGAAAAATGAATTGTTATTCAGAAATTTTTTGGCTTTCCATTCAGTGGAATAAGTTGTCGTTTAATATGAGTGCTAGACTTGCAAATAAAAGATGGTGAGGAATTGTGTGTCGATAGTTTTTATATGTCGTGTAATTCACTAAATCATGTTATACTGATCAACGCCCTCTCTTTCAATGTTTCAGGATGTAGGCAGTGCTATGTCATGCTTTTGGAAAACATAACGATCAATAATTTACAGTCGTTGATGTACTTAAAATTAAATATTTAAAAACAACAACCAAACAAAAAGATTATAAAAGAGATACTATCAGAAAAGATTGTACGACTGAAATAGCAGGGTTGCATGTTAAGATGCACTGGAGGCTTTCGTGATAATAGATGTCTAGAACATTTCACAACAACAACAAAAAACGGTTCTTTGTAAGTTCTATTGGTTGCAGGTCATAACTTGCCTCTACCTGTTACCCAAACAAATGTTGGAAAAAAAACTGTATTCTCTTCTTTTGGAAAAGGTGGAAGAAAACACTCATCGGTGTCACTTTTTTCTAACAAAATGCGGTTCTATTTTTTTTCAAAATCATTGATCATATGTCTTGGTTTTAAGAATAACGGTAACATTTGGCGTATGCCTTATGTTTTCATTCTTTAGATACAGTGGCGTAGCAAAAATTCAGAAATGAACCCCCAATGTAATCAAACTTGATATTTTGGACCCCTTTCTTGAATGCCACCCCAACCCCACCCCCATCCCCCACTTCCGCACTGCAGGGGCAGTAGTAGCTACGTCCCTGTTCAGATAGAAACCATAATATATACTTGCACAGTTACAAACATTTTGTGACTCGCGTAATAATTCGTATCATCTGCTATAGATTATATTTGGTTTGGTGTGGTTTGGTTCGGTGCAACACAAGTTGGTTATTTAGTGCCGAGGCAATTGATGTAAAGTGCCTTGCCCAAGGACACACCACGGTAGCTAACCCAAGCTGGGTCGATGGTAGGATTCGAATCCGCACCCTTTCGGTCGTGAATCCACTGAGCCACCGGCTCCTGATATTGAATATATTATAACAATATAAAAGAATTCATATAGCCTCTTGCCTCCTTCGGTCACAAAGTCACAGAAATAAATATTTCTACTAATTATCAGCTGCAATATGTATGGTCTACTTCAAAACAAATATAGTTTTTCTCTGCTTGTTGACTACATGAAAGTCATAATTACCAGTAATGCTCACAAATGGCATCGTACCTCTCCAAAAGTGCAGGAATCGGCGCCCAATTAAAAACGCATCATGACAAATGACTTCCAGAAGACTCTCCACGTCAGATTTATCCCAGTTTTCTGAGCAAAGTATATTTATTTCTGGCTAAAATCGTGAATTAGCATTATGATTTATGAAATCTTTTGAGACAGGTCAGCTTACTTTTAGCATGGGCCGTTTGAAATGGCAATATTAAGAAAACTGTACAATTAATCAATATTGAAGACGTTCGTGGAGCATAAAATTAGCATCATAAACCATTCACGTAAACAGTTTTTAGATTAACAACTTTTGTCATAATATTGTATACAATGCTCGCCAGAAATAGTAGAACACAGCCTACCTGTTTATACGTCGAAATAATACTTTTTTTTCTTAGATACAGCCACATAAAAAATTGAATTATTTTTTATTTTTTTAACAATAAATAAACTATGACATCAGTTTAATGGATATGAGATATATGGGTCGTGACAATGAAACAAAAGACTTCATTTATTATATTTTCACAGGATCTATATTTATATATATATATAATCTTTTTATCAAGATGATTCATAAACTTGAGCCAGATTTCGTTAGTGTCATAACTCAAAATAAATGTCATACACTCGACGCAGCAATAGAAACATAAAATATTCAGTTTTCTGACAGTGGGAAGGCAAAATCGGTCCTTCTTTCAATTTGATTCTTTTATATAATTTTTTTTAAATTTTTAATTAATTTTTTTTTTTTTTTTTTTTTTTGTGATTAAATTATTTAAGTCGGCTCTACCAACTAACATATTGACCTAGTTCTAAAATTCCATGTCAGGCAACGCAGAACTAACGCAAATTTAAACATATAGGGAATATATAACAGTATGCACACAGCTGTCAAGAACTGTATCGAATGATATCTTTGATTTTTTTCCCCCATTCATTAAAGAAAACACGAGAAGAAAATAACAAACCCAATAAATATGGAGCTGTTTAGGACTATCTGAGTCATGTAACAATTTGTTTATTTACAAATTCATTTAATAAGTTTGTACTTGCAGTATATTTTTTGAAGTCTTTTCAATTGTTAAATTTGGACATTTACATCGCTACAGATAAATATCATTAAATAAGCCAATGATTAAATATACTGAACGTTTTATCTTTATTTTCAAATAATTAATATTGCGTAAAATTTAAGCAAAAGAAGTACACGTCGTCTTTTCTCAGAGAAGTAAAACTGCATTGTACTACTCTCATATGTCCAGAAGGTTCATGATTTCCGATGCAAAAATGTATGGGGATTGCAATGGATTAAGGTTGACATTTTAGCCGAGACATCTTATCAGTTCATATCGTTTTTCTTTATTGTCACGTGGGACACGTCCTGAAGCAAAAAATGTTCATATTCATTTGCATACCAATGATTACTAAGGTCTTCAACGAAAAGTACATTTGTGAGTTTACCGTGTATACTCGCGTATATATGCAAATAACATAGACCCTGATCTGCCGTCGCATAATGCGCTGGCAGATCAGGGTCTATGTTGTTTGTTCTACTGATTAGTTCTTACAAACTGCATAGACGCATTATGCGACGGCAGATCTGGGTCTATGCAGTTTGCAGTTGGTATCATACTATACGCGAGTATATACGGTAATTACATTACAGGAAAAAAATGAGATGGTGAGTTTAAATCTCGTATTACATAGGTAATCATATCCCAGTCTACTGAATTCTTCTGTCGCATCGTATGTGTCAACCTTGTTTCTTGTTCGCTTTATAACGATTATATTTCTACTTACTGGTAAAAGTTAATAGTTAACTTTTACTAACTTAAGCATTTTGGGGGGAAAACGCTATGAACATATTCTTACTAAAACTAGGAAATAGTGACTCTAATCGCGAAAGGAGCCGCGGTGGCTAAGTGATTATGGCATTAGACTTTTGAACAGAAAGGTGAGGGTTCGATTCTCACCTTCGAATCAGCTCCAATCGGCATCTGCGATGTATCCTTGGACCAGGCACTTTTCTTGCTTCGGCACGATATACCTTTAGAGAGTTGCTTTTGCTGTCAAGCACCAAAAGCCCGAAAACAAAAAACGAAAGAAAAACGATTGCAATACAAATGCATATGATTTTACGGTACACTGTCAATGGTATTCAAAACACACAATATTGTTATTGTTCTCCTACTTGAAATTATATAATATGAACAGAGTTCCGTTTAGATTGCTTATGGCATCAATTAGCTCAAGGGACACCGACAAGGGAGGCGATCAGATCTCAAATTATTGAAGAAACTAAAGTGAGACAGTTTACCCATTCCAACCCTTGATGAAGATTAAATCTTAGACACACTGCACTTCAATCACAAGAGCTCCAGTAGCCAAAGAGAAAACAACAAGTCCTGTGTTTCGGACGGATGCTGCTTCTAATTATAATTTTGTCTCCACCCCCACCCACCACCCACCCCCGGTAAAAAACCCCAAACAAACAATACAATTAAATTAAACAGCCCTGATATTTAGACGTGTTGCCAAAGACATAGGCGACAGGTATATTTTGTCTGAAATTTGGAAGGAAGACGACAAAAGTCAACTAGATCAAATCCCAGTGAGAGTTCCAAAATAAATTAATATTATAAAAATAATATTCCGAACCAACATTGAGCCAGAATATTCTTTCCTTCTAAGTATTTGTATGGAGCCATTTCTCCGTATTGATTCCGGTGCCTTTTCTCATGGTAATGAATCAGAATAAACATAAAACCTATCTATATTATAGATTTTAGAAGTACAGTTGCTTTAGGAAATAATAATTTGTACTCGTGGAGTTGAAAAATTAATGTTGATTCTACATTTCGCTTTCTAGCCTACTTAAATATTTAATTAAAAGTTTCAAATTTGGGCGGTTGCATGTGCTTGTCAACATTTTATAGTCTTTAGGCTAATGAACAAGTCATCAAATTACAGTTTTTTTTATTGAAACCTTATTAATATTTCACGAATTGTATTCTTGTTTGCAGCGAAAACGTGCAAAAATATATTTAAAAAAATTAACACATAGGCAGCTGCATGAAGTTATCCTTCTCTGACATCCATAGCTGCTGATACCAATATTGAAAGAAATATAAAACAATATTGCAATTTTAGTACTATGCAGGTAAATCTCTTATAACAATACAGTAAAATATATTTATAAACAACACGAAATTCGAACATTGCTGGTATAATACTTTTATTGTACAATATGATAATGAAAATAAAGGGTTTTTTTTTTTGGGGGGGGGGGGGTAAATTCGCATTAAACGCTTACATGTACGATATTTTCACAGAATCAGACAAATAGCTTTATCCAAGACTCCTGACAGGATATGTCTTATCCTATTTAAAAACTTATAATGAGGTGAAGTCTTATCCTATCTAGCATCTTATAATGAGGTGAAGTCTTATCCAATATATAACCTTATAATGAGGTGCAGTCGTATCCTATCTAACATCTTATAATGAGGTGAAGTCTTATCCAATATATAACCTTATAAGGAGGTGCAGTCGTATCCTATCTAACACCTTATAATGAGGTGAAGTCTTATCCAATATATGACCTTATAATGAGGTGAAGTCTTATCCAATATATAACCTTATAATGAGGTGCAGTCGTATCCTATCTAACATCTTATAATGAGGTGAAGTCTTATCCAATATATAACCTTATAAGGAGGTGCAGTCGTATCCTATCTAACACCTTATAATGAGGTGAAGTCTTATCCAATATATAACCTTATAATGAGGTGCAGTCGTATCCTATCTAACATCTTATAATGAGGTGAAGTCTTATCCTATCTAAAACTTTATAATGAGGTGAAGTCAGCTTACCTTTCGTCCTCTTTTACACAAGACAAAATCATTCCGTACTACATCGATACACTTTTCATATTTGTCAAGGTCCAAAGTAAACTCTAATTGATATAAAATTTTATCATAGATATCAATTTACAGGATAAATTTAGTAATGTAACACTTTATTTCTTCAGCCCATGTTGATCCTTTGTTTTGCTCTTGTTCATAAAAGTGCTTATCAGAATAATTATAGATAACACTTATAAAATTTTGATCGGAAAAGCTTGCGAATTATGCTTCAAGATTGAGATATCAACAAATACCACGATAACCTTTTCTGTTAAATTACGTCCAGTGATGCAAATTTTAAAATATCTCAGAATTAATTTAATTTTACTTAACTCTAAACTAAATTAATACCTTAAAAAAGTCGATTAGAGATTGTTGCCGCTTTCTCCATCAGCGTGCTTTCCATACCACCGCGTGCGGTAACGGAAGAATACTTGGATTCTTATACAACATTGTGATCTGGAAAGTGTTTTTCTTACAACATTAATGTCCACGTCTTCATGTTTAGGTTAGCAGGCTAACATTCAATAGTGTTTGACCTGTCTATGAATCTAAAATTAGTTGTCATCATTGAAAATTATGCTGGATATTTTTGCAATAATTTGTCAGGGTGATTAGAGCAGAGGTAAATTAGACATATTTTTTTGTGTCTTCGTTCTTATTTTAAAGCAAGGAGCATTTTCATATTACAGTATTTAGTATATATATATATATATATATATATATATATATATATATATATATATATATATAAATGAGATGATAGAGAGATTAAAAAGCCACTTTAAAAAAATGATGTATATGAGAAAATATTTTAAGATACTATTGGAAGCAAGCGACTTTGGAAAAGGTCTCTCTCTCTCTCTCCTTTCGAATTGACGAAAGGTGTGAAATAAAATGAATGCACATGAGTAGAGATTTAAAGAAGATAATTTCATAGGGAGAGATTTGTTTGTATTTTCTAAAAGTAGAATTAATTATGGATAATAACGGGTTGAATTCTGATAATGCATAATTGGAGGGGGGGAGCGGGGGAAGGGTTAGGATAGGGTGTGAGTCTTAATCTCTATTCTCTTCTTGGTTTGATAAATTATATTTTTCATCAGCGACGTGTACCCTGCCAATGGACTTGATTCATGTCATGTTTAGGAAATATATGGTTGATACATTGTAAAATTAGGACATTTCAACACATGTGTTAAAAGTTGTATTTTCTGTGTATACCCTCTGACATCAGGTTGAATAAATAAATAATAATGCTATGGAATAATTTATTCTTTTTTCCTCGAGTTGTATCTTTGATTTCCTTTGAACACACTTGATAATCACTTTTTGAGATTATAGTAAAAACAGATCATATATTTATGTCAAAGATGATGAAACATTTTATGATAGCAACCTGCAATAATCAAGATGGTGCACTTCTAATATCTAGAATCACGCAGAAACAAAAACTGCTGACGTGCGAATTTTTTTTATTTTCTATTTTCACCTTACATAAATAGACGTACTTGTATTTGAATTATGAAAAAAATATGGATATTAGGCAGCACTTTACGCACACTACATCTGTTAGCAGCAATGATTTCCTAACAGTTACAATTTTGGTTCATGTCACCAAACTTTAAATAAAACGTCTCAAATGTTATCTTTTTCATACTTCATTTTGGATTTCAAATAGCAAACAAGCTTTTTTCACTAGAACTATCAAAACTTTTTAATAGCTTCATGTTGCAAAATTTCTAAGAAACTGAATTAGAACAATGTATATTTAGTGAATAACACTCATAATCTGAATTTAAACAATATATGTTTAGTTCATTACACTGAGAATCTGAATTAGAACAACGTATACTTAGTGAATAACACTCATAAACTGAATTAGAACAATGTATGTTTGGTGAATAACACTCATAATCTGAATTAGAACAATTTATGTTTAGTGAATAACACTCATAATCTGAATTAGAACAATGTATGTTTGGTGAATAACACTCATACTCTGAATTAGAACAATGTATCTTTGGTGTCCGGACAGTTAATCACGCGACAGTTAATCACGCGACATTTAAACAACGACAGTTAATCACAGCGACACATAATCACAGCGACACATAATCACGCGACACATAATCACAGTGACAGATAATCACAATATATAACTGACTTTTTTTATAATATCCTTTTTTGGTTGTAAAATCATTGTAATTCAATAAAAAAAAATTCAATAAAAAATTATATAGTACCTTGTTCAATTTATTCCAACAACTGAGCAATTTACTGATGAGACAGATGAGCCATGGCGCGCAAATACTGCAGCACGTCGGCAGCCAAATATAGTCCAACTGCACGAGCCACACGTTCCTTCAATTCCCTGTACTTCTTCCTTTGAATCTGCTGAACTCCAGTTAAACCTTGTAGAAAGGTCGCTTTCTGATTCTGCATATCTTTAGAGATGCCATCTAAGAATTTCCACAGAGTAGGGTGATGACATTGAAATAAGGTTTGAAGACCATAGTGCCATCCCTCCACGGCGTTGGTTGTTCGAGCAATGCCGTCACCTGCTGCCTGATGTTGATTCCAACGATGCACCGGAAATATACTTGGTCCATAATTGCCTGCTCGTCCAGCCCGGCGTCGTCCACGGATATAGGTGTGTTCGAAGTAAGATAGCAATTCCGGCATGCGCTCATGTAGATCAGCAATATCATCAGCGAGAAGATCGAAAGCTTCTATGACATCGACTTCCGGCACGAGAGCCAAAGCAGCTAAACAGCGGACACTTCCACAGACAGCGTTGTTGGTTTCGTATTCCTGTTTCATCCCGATGTCATTCACCTTACGTAAAACGCTTTGACAGAGGTGGAAATAACATCCGGATATGACTGCATTAGGATACGCGGCCTGGAACGCAGACATCGCAGCCGTTTCGAAGTCGACAAAAATTCGTTCAGGATTTGCTGCTGGTATCATAATTTTCATCTGGGCTAGTATGCGCTCATACGAAGATCGTTGCTTGTTGCAGACGAGGCAGTATACTGCAACTGGATTATTGCCAGGACATAGCTCGAAATGAATCGAATACAGCTGAAAGAAAATAGAAGGCACTACTGCGTTATTAACTGTCATGGAACCGTATCTTTGGTGAATAACACTCATAATCTGAATTAGAACAATGTGTGTTTTGTGAATAACACTCATAATCTGAATTAGAACAATGTATGTTTGATAAATAACACTGAGAATCGGAATTAGAACAATGTATGTTTAGTGAATAACACTCATAAACTGAATTAGAACAATGTATGTTTAGTGAATCCCACTCATAATCTGAATTGGAACAATTTATGTTTAGTGAATCCCACTCATAATCTGAATTAGAACAATGTATGTTTAGTGAATAACACTCATAATCTGAATTAGAACAATGTATGTTTAGTGAATAACACTACTAATCTGAATTAGAACAATGTGTGTTTTGTGAATAACACTCATAATCTGAATTAGAACAATGTATGTTTGATAAATAACACTGAGAATCGGAATTAGAACAATGTATGTTTAGTGAATAACACTCATAATCTGAATTAGAACAATGTATGTTTAGTGAATAACACTCATAATCTGAATTAGAACAATGTATGTTTAGTGAATCCCACTCATAATCTGAATTGGAACAATTTATGTTTAGTGAATCCCACTCATAATCTGAATTAGAACAATGTATGTTTAGTGAATAACACTCATAATCTGAATTAGAACAATGTATGTTTAGTGAATCCCACTCATAATCTGAATTGGAACAATGTATGTTTAGTGAATTACACTGAGAAACCGAATTAGAACAATGTATGTTTAGTGAATAGCACTCATAATCTGAATTACAATAATGCATGTTTAGTGAAAAACACAGAGAATCGGAATTAGAACAATATATGTTTAGTTAATGATACTAAGAATCTGAATTACAACAATATATGTTTAGTGAATAACACTAATAATCTGAATTAGAACAATGTATGTTTAGTTAATGATACTAAGTATCTGAATTAGAACAATGTATGTTTAGTTAATAACACTCATAATCTGAATTAGAATAATGTATGTTTAGTGAATTACGCTGAGAATCGGAAATCGAATAATGTAGGTTTAGTGAATTCCACTCATAATCTGAATTAGAACAATGTATGTTTAGTGAATCCCACTCATAAACTGAATTAGAACAATATATGTTTAGTGAATAACACTCATAATCTGAATTAGAACAATGTATGTTTAGTAAACTACACTGAGAAACTGAATTAGAACAATGTATGTTTAGTGAATACGATTCATAAACTGAATTAGAACAATATATGTTTAGTGAATTACACTGAGAATCGGAATTAGAACAATGTATGTTTAGTGAATAACACTCATAATCTGAATTAGAACAATGTATGTTTTGTGAATACCACTGAGAATCGGAATTAGAAAAATTTATGTTTAGTGAATAACACTGAGAATCGGAATTAGAACAATGTATGTTCAGTGAATTACACTGAGAATCTGAATTAGAACAATGTATGTTTGGTGAAAAACACTCATAAACTGAATTAGAACAATGTATGTTTAGTGAATACCACTGAGAATCTGAATTAGAACAATGTATGTTTAGTGAATAACACTGAGAATCGGAATTAGAACAATGTATGTTCAGTGAATTACACTGAGAATCTGAATTAGAACAATGTATGTTTGGTGAAAAACACTCATAAACTGAATTAGAACAATGTATGTTTAGTGAATAACACTCATAATCTGAATTAGAACAATGTATGTTTAGTGAATAACACTGAGAATCTGAATTAGAACAATGTATGTTTAGTGAATAACACTCATAAACTGAATTAGAACAATGTATGTTTAGTGAATAACACTAAGAATCGGAATTAGAACAATGTATGTTTAGTGAATAACACTCATAAACTGAATTAGAACAATGTATGTTTAGTGAATAACACTGAGAATCGGAATTAGAACAATGTATGTTCAGTGAATTACACTGAGAATCGGAATTAGAACAATGTATGTTTGGTGAAAAACACTCATAAACTGAATTAGAACAATGTAGGTTTAGTGAATAACACTCATAAACTGAATTAGAACAATGTATGTTTAGTGAATAACACTGATAAACTGTATTAGAACAATGTATGTTTAGTGAATAACACTGAGAATCTGAATTAGAACAATGTATGTTTAGTGAATACCACTCATAAACTGAATTAGAACAATGTATGTTTAGTGAATAACACTGAGAATCTGAATTAGAACAATGTATGTTTAGTGAATAACACTGAGAATAGCAATTAGAACAATGTATGTTCAGTGAATTACACTGAGAATCTGAATTAGAACAATGTATGTTTGGTGAAAAACACTCATAAACTGAATTGGAACAATGTATGTTTAGTGAATAACACTCATAAACTGAATTAGAACAATGTATGTTTAGTGAATAACACTCATAAACTGAACTAGAACAATGTATGTTTAGTGAATAACACTCATAAACTGAATTAGAACAATGTATGTTTAGTGAATAACACTTATAAACTGAATTAGAACAATGTATGTTCAGTGAATTACACTGAGAATCTGAATTAGAACAATGTATGTTTGGTGAAAAACACTCATAATCTGAATTAGAACAATGTATGTTTAGTGAATAACACTCATAAACTGAATTAGAACAATGTATGTTTGGTGAATAACACTCATAATCTGAATTAGAACAATGTATGTTTGGTGAAAAACACTCATAAACGCAATTAGAACAATGTATGTGTAGTGAATAACACTCATAAACTGAATTAGAACAATGTATGTTTAGTGAATACCACTGAGAATCGGAATTAGAAAAATTTATGTTTAGTGAATAACACTGAGAATCGGAATTAGAACAACGTATGTTCAGTGAATTATACTGAGAATCTGAATTAGAACAATGTATGTTTGGTGAAAAACACTCATAAACTGAATTAGAACAATGTATGTTTAGTGAATAACACTCATAAACTGAATTAGAACAATGTATGTTTAGTGAATAACACTGATAAACTGAATTAGAACAATATATGTTTAGTGAATTACACTGAGAATCTGAATTAGAACAATGTATGTTTAGTGAATAACACTCATAATCTGAATTAGAACAATCTTTGTTTAGTGAATAACACTGAGAATCTGAATTAGAACAATGTATGTTTTGTGAATAACACTCATAATCTGAATTAGAACAATGTATGTTTAGTGAATTACACTCATAATCTGAATTAGAACAATGTATGTTTAGTGAATAACACTGAGAATCTGAATTAGAACAATGTATGTTTAGTGAATAACACTCATAAACTGAATTAGAACAATGTATGTTTAGTGAATAACACTCATAATCTAAATTAGAACAATGTATGTTTAGTGAACAACACTGAGAAACTGAATTAGAACAATGTATGTTTAGTGAATAACACTTTGAATCTGAATTATAACAATGTATGTTTAGTGAATAGCACTGAGAAACTGAATTAGAACAATGTATGTTTAGTGAATAACACTTTGAATCTGAATTAGAACAATGTATGTTTAGTGAATTACACTGAGAAACTGAATTAGAACAATGTATGTTTAGTGAATAACACTTTGAATCTGAATTAGAACAATACATGTTTAGTGAATTACACCACCATAGAATGCATTGTGTGAACCTTTAAATAATCAACTTTGTCGCATCATATAAAGAAAATGAAAATGGAGTGCGAGTGCATTCCTTCCACCCCCACGCCTACAACAACAAAACCAAAAGCTGAATTAGAACTAGGCTTCGTTAATAGTCTGCACAGCATGTTTGGACAAAATCTGTAATCATTCATTTGTGCAGTGTGGATATTAGTATATGCTTTAAATATAAATAAAGGCAATAAGAAAAAGGTGTAACGATTTCATGCAGGCGGAAGACTATAAGATTCACTCCTACCAATCTCACACTGGTTAGACTCATACCGATCTCACACTGGTTAGACTCCTACCAATCTCACACTGGTTAGACTCATACCGATCTCACACTGGTTAGCACAAAATGCGTGCTTAGGTTTATTCTACATGACTTTACGCGACTGATATCTCGTATACCATTATGTATACAAGTTATTTCATTGGTAAATTACGACAATTTATTGTCAATGATGCTTCGATTATCTGCAGTTTTCCCTCGGTTTTTGCATTCCCCAATATCGTTGCTTAAAAAACATCTCTGCCAGTTGGCGAAAAAAGATACACAGGTTTTTGCACTATATCCTTTAACCAATAATGTTGACGGACACATATCCACGCAGTTAAACCGATTCTGTAGCTTTCTGCAAAGTTGCCGTTATGTTTTGTTTGTTATGATCCTCTGATACGTTTTACCAAATACATATTCTGTCTTACGTTATTTAACTTTTTACCTAGAGTGTAACAAAAAATGTGCATTGTAAGAGAAATTGCAAGTAATTGTTTTCACCCAATTAAGGGTGTGTTGCGTTCACCTATGACAACAGAAACAACTTTAGAATTAAAGACAGCAAGGACAGAAAATAACTTCAGAAGTTAATTGACTCTCGTTGACACCCGTAATGGGGCTGTTGTATATAAATTACTTTCAAACTTTAGATACGTGTTGGTGGCTTCTTGTCTGTCCGACTTACTATTTGTAAATGAAACATCCAGACATGCACATTGACTGGGAGAAGCAAGTAAAATGTCAAATAATAATTCAGAATGGTTCAATATTTTTGCTGCCTACACATCGTAAGCAATATTTGCCTAAAAACAAAGATACTTTTCCGAGGGTTTAAAGAGACATAAAACGCATAGTTTGATGATCAAAACAAACATTTTTGTATATATTTCTACACGATTTTACTGTCTATTTTTCATTTTTTTTATGTAAGATCAGCAGCACTTATTTCTTTCTTCGCTTTGTTGATTATCTTTAACTATACTGAAAAGTCTACAGGGCGCTTTAATGTCTGTTCCATCTGACAATCGACTGTTGAAAGCGTGGGAGTGAGAAGAAACGCATTTACTCTTAGCCTAATAAGCCTAATCCATCATTGCCAAAATCAATGGTACAAAACGGTCACATGGATTTTTTTTCTTTTTCTGTTTGGCAATTTCTCTTTTCCTTTTCGTCGTTTCTGACCTATTAAATTACTCAGACTGACACCGCTTCACTAAGTGGATTTTACTTGACTGGTTTCTTCTTCAGTAATCTTAAGCTTTAAATTACATCTACATTACATTTCTCATATATTCCTCTTCATTCAGCATCACCCAAGAAAACTTGTTCCTACTGAAACTGAAGCAGATCTATTATTTTCTTATAAAGTTCCAAGGAAGCTAGTTATTTCTTGCTCAGAGTAAATTTTGGATGGATCAGCTCTGATGAACTCTGAACTTCCATACTTTAATGCATAATGCAAATACAACCTGTTACACTGATAGAAGTATTTGTGAATGATGGGCTGAAGGTGAAGCACAACATGGTTTTAAAAATAAGTTTAAATGAAATCCTTAACGTCGCTCTTTACGTGTGATACATTATATTGATACACGTTGAAATAAAATTATGCTTCTCCATGCACCAAGTATAACTCATTAGAATCACTTTCTTTCTCCTTTCTATCGCAGTGTACTCCGTATACTTATAGGAATCATTTTATTTTTTGTCTCTATTGTAAGCAGATTAGTTCCTTTTGACATAAAAGATTGTCGCAAGCGAGGACAAAACTATTTATCTGAAATATTTGAGGTTTAAAGAACGACTACAAAAATTACCTTGTTGTCAAAATATGTTTTAATTTTCTTGCTCTATACAACAACATGCAGTAGATTATGTCAGTAAAGCAATTCACGAGGAGTGCCTTTCGATAACAATAAATCTGACAGTAGTGTTGTCCTAAATTCAAATGTTGGTGCCATGGTCTAACTAGATTTGTAAAGGTTTAACTTCTCACTAATAACTCAGAGAAGTTACAAGAAGTGCATTCCAAATTTATTTTCATCACAGTCACTGTTATGCCTCAGTCGATACTAGTCCTGCTTCCACAATTGGCTATCCATTCTTTGCCATTAGGGATATGGCAGTATCTTTGTTCATAAACTTCAATGAAACTAATTTATTTATATAGGCGCCGGATTCCCCAAAAATTGGAAAGAAACGAAATGGGAATGCAAACCATTAGCACAAATATTATATAATGATACACCAAAATAAGAAGAAATAACTACATGTCTAGATAGGTTTCTACACGAATTGGCTTTGCTATCAATCAGAATTTAGATTGTCGAACCAAAAATGTAGCCTATCTCCTGACATGCAAAGTCTGCACCATCCAATATTTTGGCGAAACCGTTGACAAGAGAAAACGAATGAATAACCACAAGAGTCACATTCGCAATACAATCAATACTAAATTCGCTTGGCACCACAATTCAACAAGACAGTCGGTAAGGGTCCATTGAGTGCTACCGATTGATCCTTACCCGTGGTGGACCGATACAGAACACACAAGTTAGTCGCGATACTGGATTCTGCAACTGAGAACTCATCGGGAATTTGGTCTTATTGAAAACAAATATATCTTCCGAATTTAATCTTCTCAATAGTTCGGTCAGACATCAGTTAATGACCCGTGCTTTAATCTTTCCGAGTTTATATCCATGCAAATACTCCTTTACATTTTGCATAAAATGTTTATTATTATTATTATTATTATTATTATTATTATTATTATTTCTTTTTTATTTTATCCCACTGCAACATTTTCATGACGCATTTCCTTTACTGCCTTCTCCACGCATGACTTTACAGGGATAAAATTTTTCGTACAAACTGTAATTTCTGGTCCTAGATGGTGTTGTTTTTCGCTACGTACGGTTTCCGATCATCGTCTTTACCATGGAATTAGGTCAAATCAATCTGGTTATCAGTGCGGATAATACGTATTTACGCGGATCATCTCACCTTTGATTATCGTTCATAAACGTCTGTTATTCTGACCCTAACACAAAATAGATATCTATCTGACACATGTTTTACTGTTTTTCATGTGACTTTTTTTCTTATTCAACTTTTTGGGTATTTTTATTGTCATTCAATCATGTTAATATTTCAGATCTTGGCTCGTTTTTTGTGTTGCCTGTTTGTTTTGTCTTTAACAACTGTACATTTGACTAATTTTGGTGTCAATAAACACACACACACACACACACACATATATATGTATATATATATATATATATATATATATATATATATATATATATATATATATATATATACATATTATAATTTCTTCGTGAGGCACAATATAAAATTATATGGAACAAACAATATTGTCTTTTTCTAATTTACGTCAAAACACATGATAAAACATTTTTTTATAATTACTAAAACTAATGGGATTTTAATTAGCTAAGATTATCTGGAAGTGAAAATGATAATTATTTGTATACGATCAATTAGGTCAGATGATGACTATTGATTTGACTATTAGGTCATGTGTTGACTGTATTGATTTGACTATTAGGTCAGATGTTGACTGTATTGATTTGACCATCGGGTTTATTGGAGGATTAACAAATTTGTCGGACTCTGAGTATGTTAAAATAATATCAGTTAGATGTATTATTTGACTACAAGGGAATTGTACAACATTTAAAAATATATACTTGATACACATTTTCCTAATGTGGTTACAGTTATGCTTTTCTTTATCGGTGCCTAAAGCGTGTCGAGAAATAGGTAGATAAAACGAGAGGAAATGGTTCCATTATAAACAGATTTAATTCACTACATATCTAGATCGGCAATGATTATAGAATCCCACTAGTATACGACCACTATTAGAATCCCACTAGGAGAAGCCCACTTGTTGAAGCCCACTAATAGAAACCTACTGGTAGAAGCTTGCAAGTAGAGTCCCACTTGTGGAAGCCCAATAGTATAAACCTAATAGTAGACGCCGCATTCCTATGAACATTATGATATATTACTTACAGTGTTGAACATCTATGAACGCGTATGGCTGAATAATTATGGCTCCCTTCACCACAGGTTGTCTCAACTCATTCACATTATTTCCAAAAAGTATGGAGTCAAGGAAAGGATGATCACCGTTTAGGTCAAAGTAATTGGTATGGGAAATCTCTCATTGAAGTACGAGTTTGTAACAAAAAAAGTTTTTTTATCATCTATTTGAAAGATTTTCAAAAACTTTAAAGTGTCTTGAATAACATGTCGTACTCCGTTATATAGATTGAATGACAGACAGAAAGACCGAGTGATTGATCAATCGATAGACGGATATATATATATATATATATATATATATATATATATATATATATATATATATATACATATATGTGTGTGTGTGTGTGTGTGTGTGAGTGACTCTGTGTTGTGTTGTGTGTGTGTGTGTACATATGAACAGAGTGTGTGAAACTATTTTCCTTTATAAACAACAACCAACGATGGTATAAGAACCAGAAAATAACGATCTCTAGTGAGAAAATCTTTCAAATAGATGATAAAAAAACTTTCATTTTACTTAATTCTTTGTTTTGCGAGAGGAGCAGATCTGAAAGATCGAAAATTAAAGCTATTTTTGTAAAGATTTTTTTCCCTTTAAGACTAAGATGTCTTGTTAAAATAAATCTATATATTCGAACAGAATAAAAATGGCGCGCGGGAGCAATAAAACAATACATCGTGAGAGGGATAAATGTGTATTGCCTATCTTATGCCCTTGAAATAATTCTCTTTGTCCAGGTGCTTCCCTTACAGTTTGTTCCAAAAACAATTTTTTTCTTGGTAGAAAGGACTTTTGCTTTTTGATCTTCCCTCGCTGGGAGCAATGGTCGTTTACGATTTTGAAAACAAGCAAATGCACTTTATCTCTGGTTCATCTAAAATGAGATTTCAAACTGCGAAGGAAACACCTGTAGGACTAAAATGTGGAAAAATACATGAAGACAACTTCAGAATGTGTAGAGATAATTTGTTTAGTTAAATCGCATTGACTAATCAATTCTTCCTTGCAGCACTGGCAATTTCTATCCTGTTTGATGCCTCAGAAGTGGAATAGCAGACCCTAAGCTAGTCAGTTCTTGTAAAAATCAATGCTTACTGTGCAGCTCGAAATAATGTGCTCTTTCCGTTATTACGTCATTGATATGACGTCAATTTGTACCAAGGTGTATCTTAGTGCAATGAAATTTGAAAGAGATTGGACGTCAAATGGCATGGATATGACTTCTGAGGTTTTTTTTTTTTTTTTGGTTAAATACTAAAAAGAAAACTTCTTACGTGATTTTAATAATATTATAACAGTCCTGTGAAGACAAAAAAAATTATAAAGTCAATGAACAGTTTACGAGACCTTGGGGAATCATTAACAATTACGGCCTGCCTTACATCGGCGCGCATGATTTCGATTGCCGAAAACCGAATAAATAATCTAAATAATTGCGTCGTACTGAAAAAACATACACTTATCGACATATACATATTTTGTGCATTTGATCTATGTGATCTTCAACCTGTACAACTTTAGTGAACTTTCCGTCATTTGCACCTTACTGAACAGGAAACCTATAAGATATTACTAGTTAAAGATGCTCGTTAAATGTCGGAGTATTTAACTTTATCAAAAAAATAACTTTACATAGCTAAGGAACCAAGAAACACAAACTCACATACAAATTGAGGTTGGTATACATTTTCCTGCGTACTACTAGTTGAATATTTATCCGCAAGTAAGGATAATTGCACAGAAGAGTATGGGGAAAGGTACCCTGTTACTAATTGTCCATAAAATAATAACTGAATTATTAACACGGTACCTTTTCCCATACTCATTTGATATAAATAAAAAACTCACATCGATCAAATATTTTCTTCATCCATCAAGAGCTTTTGTTTCTGAAGGTGAAATGTAGCAGAAATGAATCACTGGTGTCGCAGTAAATTGTTAAACTTGTGGCGTACACTTCCAATGGGTAATGACACAAGAGGGAACATGTCCTGAAGGACATTGCCGAGATACTTTTAATGTACATTAGACATGAAACAAAGTCATCAATTATTTTCTAATACGTGCAACAATGAACGTCCTAACAGAATGGACTATTGATGGTTGGTGGTTAACATACAAAGGTATGGAAACTACAAATTAACATACAGCAGTCAGAGAAAATGGAATTCAAAAATTCATACATCTCTTCCCATGAACTCATATCAGGCACCACGTGTATGTGATGTTATTATCGACCATATATATATATATATATATATATATATATATATATATATATATATATATATATATATATATATATATATATATATAATAGTAACAAAAACGGAAAACGAACAGTGCAAACAACTTTTTTAACTAGCCTAAACTTTTTCAACTCTCACTGAGTCTTTGTCAAAGGCAATTACAAAACAAAGACAAACAATAAACACAAGAGAAAAAGTTGAATTTACAAATGTTTGCATGATCATGGATCTAATATAAGTATTATTTCAAAATTGTGGATATCGCGCCTTATTGTTTTGAAATCCGATAAAAAAATGGCGCCATAGATGGCATTGACCTACAAAAGGAGGAGCAAGAGCGCCATCTATATCTTAACATACTGTTATATAGCCGTGGATTATATAATAACAATAACAATACCAACCAGAACTACAAAAAATAATTAAATTTTATTGCAAATAAATGTAAAAGCTATACCACAGTACATCAGGTACTCTCTCCCATTTTATGCAGAATAGCAAAAGTTCTCGACTTAAAAAAATAAACTCTCTAGGAAATTTAAGCAAAGGTTTTTATTTTTTGTTAAATTGCATAAAATTCATGTGATAAACAGTGTCGAATATTTAGAAATACTGTTACAATAAAAATTTCCTCCATATATTTATTTGACCAGCAAAACTAAATTATATCTGAGTTTATCTACACCATGATAAGTCAGGAATACTTTGAAATATCTGGAAAGTTGATAATTTCAACTGGCAAATGTTATATTCCGAATTCCAAATAGAAATTATTTCTTAACTAGACAACTCGAGTTTGGCAGCTCTGGTAATTGAAAAAGACTTGCAATAAGAGTAGATTATTGTCGCTGACTTTAAACTATCTCGGCAAAATGAAGCAAGATGCTATGAATGGCTCTCCTATATTACTGTTAGGTTTTCTCACATTTCTTCTAGGCATTATATAAATCTCCCTTGCAGAATTTAAATAAACACATCCACAAGACGAATGTGCATTTTTTAAATATGTGCGGACCTTGAAACATTTAAGTACCCCCAAAATAGAAATTCAACAAATAAATTTGTAAATGTTTCTGAAAGATTATACAAAAGAAGTAATTCAAACTGAATCATACTTTGTATGGTTTATCGTTCACCGTTATCGGTTCTGCGTTCTTTGCTTGCATTAAACAGCAGTTTTACATATACCGTTTATCGTTTGTTCTTTGTGCATTCTTCGTTCTTTCTTCATCATTCCGTTTCCATTTCATAAGTGTTTCAAAGTCTGTATCTCATGAAACAATGATCTCATCTCGGTGAGAAAAATATTTGTTTGATCAAACTCGTTTCTGTACATTAACCTGACAATGGAGTTCATGAGATGAATATGATTCTGATATTTTTGTCCAGGAACTGGGTTGTACAATATTCATATCGGAATATAGGAATATATTATATAATTTAAAATATCTTACCGTCGTTTCCAGATAATTTCACTCCTTGAACAACTTAACAAATTCACTAGTGAAGTGTTGGTCACGTGACAGCTGTCATTTTATTTACAACTTACTGACAGCTAATGAGCGAGAAAGTGTAAGCTAAACTGATGATGACATTCATATTCAACTGACTGAAATTATATCAGACATACTACTAATATCATGTATGGGAAGTTTTGCGGGTCGATGGATTTTATATTGTAACACGCAGTGGGGCTCACTATCGAACGAATCAATCAACTCCTGCGTAAGTCTGGCTTGAAGTTGATCTTTCCCCTATTTCCAAGGGCATCGAGACAACTATCGTTGTCAACTGAAGGGTTCTTAAACACGCAGATACTACAAATAATCTTCTTTTAATCACATAATGACCACACATCACGAAACTCTAATTTCACACTTATATGGGTTTTCTTGCTTCACATTTGTATGACCCATCAGTAAGCCTTTCCAAGCCAAAGATTGGTATTGTACGCCATGCATCACAAAGCACGACCCAAATACCTAATATAAAGAATTATTCCTATCTCAAATTACTAAACACTTATACATTAGAATATTTCGATAATTCCTTATGTAAGAAATTAGGGAGGGTCCATTTAACGAAACTAATCCATGCTACCATAAAGTCTCGTGAATGCTGTACATTATGACGTCTTCTCCTATAAATTGGCTAATTACACCATTTGAAAAATATCTTCCCAACACCAACTTCCCGTAATCAACAAATAATCACTAAAATCTAACAATGCTATAAAAGGAGACGTAAATACAAATAGCACTGTCGATAGGTTTATTACAACATGATAAATTTAGTCTCTGTATAGGATTATTAGGAATAATACATATCTGCATAGAAATTATGTTTAATTATACACGGATGTCAAAGATCCCGTAACTGACGAAAGAACGCAGCGAACAAGTGAGTTTCTTCACTTTTGACATGAGAGAATAATCAAAGATAACCACTATCCAAACATATTTTATTTTCACATTTTACTTTTGAACGTGCATCGGGATTCTTCTATGGCTTTACTCTCATAATCCGGACGAAAATAACCGGTTTTTTTTCTTCTCTCTTCTTGTAACTTCTTGGAATTTTAAAAATGTTTTTGAAGTAGTAAGGAAATGATAACATGCTTGAATGATTTAGAGGTTATTGTAAGCAATGTATGCATCGTTCCTAATGAAGACGAGATTGAAATCAAAGACAAGCAATGCTGGTCCATTTTACTTTTGTGGCGTTTAATTCCATTTGGAACGAGGAATAAAAATTAATAGAGACAACCATTATAAATGCAAATAGTTAGGGTAGCGTAGAGCCATTGCCTGTGAATGAACTGCCACAATATAAACGAATTTTTTTTTCTTCTTAAAAAATGAGATTTTTCTTCAGGTCTTTGAAGTCTTCGAGTGAAGTAACCTACAATTGAATTAATATACAGCGAGATTCAATGTCGGTTTATATCTAATCTGCTTTGATGTTTGAAAATCATTAATGCATTTACCTTGGACTGACATTGATATGATCTAATTTAGACTGATAACTGATCTATCCTTGGACCCCCTGTCCATTAACCTCCGTTTAAAAGATTATTCATAGAAACAGCAACCTTATCAATAATAAAACAAGAATAAAAAAAGTTTGAGCAATCTCTTCTCAAGACAAAAGATAATTAGCTTTCAAACTTTCTTTGAAACCTTCATCACTTTAGCAGAAAAAGGATGAGATGTTTATTAATCTTTTACTTGATTTATTTCAACTGGGAAATATCGTTATTCATGCAGTCTGAGCTAAATGAAGAAGGTTTGACAGCCATTACATCTGGCAAAACCTTTGTTTATTTGTCATGTATTATGTGATGTGCAAATTTCATTTGAGTACTCCGATACGGTTGTAACAGTCTATGGCTAATATCATTTCGCCAGGAAATACGATTATGTTTCCAGGAACATTAACTCGTTTTGTCTCTATTACATTCAAAGATCAAATGCTCTAACTTAGTACATGACTGTTGATTTATCTACAATGACTTTCTGCCAAATACTGTTATTATCTAATAAAAATGCTCTGCCTTGAACATAAAATCGTTGACTCCATTCACTAACGGCACTTCTATATATTTATATCAGTCATACTTTTGACAGTTTTATTACCGATTGTGAGTGCTGTACACGACACACTGTCCGATTACTTCATGTTCATAACGTCAGACCAATATTTATTATAGATTGTGTGTTCTGTACACGACACACTGTCGGATTACTGCATTGCACACCATGTCAGATCAATATGCATAACAGATTGTGTGTTCTGTACGCGACACACTGTCAGATTAATGTATGCACACCATGTCAGATGAATATGCATAACAGATTGTGTTCTGTACACGACACACTGTCGGATTACTGCATGTACGCCACATCAGATCAATATGTATTAAGAGTGAAAGAGATGATTAGATGACATTGACAGACCAACTCCTTTTGGATTCGACTGGACTAAATAGTTTGTATCCGTCCGTCTCATTTGTTTGTTTTTTTATTTTATTTGGAGCCAGGAAAGAAATTTGTATCTGAATGTTTTTAAATTAATATGAATGCATCATACCCCAGAAACCCCTGAAAATAATGACATTTCAGTAGGAGCATCGCGCCAATAATATTTTGGACAAGGAGTGTCCTTTTTTTAGCATTCGAACCTTTCTAAGAACAACGCTTTTATAACAACGTCATTGCACTGGTTTTCCCCGCTTTCGTTTAGTTAGAGATACCTTTGCAATAGTTTAAATCTAAACGCAATATTTGTCAGTGTACCATATATTTGTCTTTCCTCGTTATCTTCATCTATCAGTCCCTGAATGTGCAACATCGGTCTCACATTCCGTAATGAAGGAAACAAGAAATGAGGTTACTTCCAGTAAAAATCGAAAAAACACAACTGATATGTCCGATATAATTGAGAAAGTTGTTTGCTTTTAATTTTGTTGATCGTGGTCAAATTATACCCCAATCTGGGTCACTGCTAGATCTGTAATACAATTGTTGGAATTTTATTTACATTTTCAAAACTCTCTCTCTCTCTCTCTTATATCCATACCCCTGCACGCAATACTATTAATGTAAAGCTTGATCAATCCGTCATATTTGTGAACTTGTTGACAAAACCTAAATTTCGTCAAAATTATGACAAATATTGAAGACTTTCAACAAACGTGGACTTCATAGGTTTCTATTTGGTCATCGTGTATTACACTCAACAATTGAAAAAACATAGCGTTACAAAATGTATCGTCAACTTGAAATTTGGGCTTGATACAGTCAAGTTTTTCGAGATTTCTCAGTTGTATTCAAGACCCTTATTCAGTCTGGCTACTGTGTTTACCTCAGTCTTTGCCCATGTTTTTGCCCCAGCTCATGTCTATCCTCAATACCAATACCTCAATAGTGGACCCTTAAGCAAATGCCATGCCCAGCAATGTCAAATAAAATGGTATGTCATTTTCTCCAACTATTTTTTTCCTCCATTATTCTTTATTTTTCGTGCAATTTTTAAAAAATGCCTTTCATATATCATGACGCAAACACAATATATACATGATTGATTTTTTTCAAGTATGTATGAATAAAAATATTTCTAGAAATGCTTCCGCATTGACAGCACATAAACTAAAAGAAGCGTATTTTCACAGATTCTTATTGCGGCTTTTTAATTTGGATGATAGTAGTATACTGATGATGTACATTTTTCTTTTCTTTTACAATCCATTATTTATCAATGCTTCTCTAACATATCGTGAGATGTTCTGGAAGAACGTCCCCGCGTTCTAGGCGGAAAATTCAATTAGCTGGAACGCTAGCAGATGTTTTTTTGTTTACAAGCTTTTCTAAAGATCTTACGCATGATTGAATTTGCCCGAATATTCATATCACTCTAATGGTTTCAGTAATGGCCCACATTATACACGTAATTTTTAAATCTTTTATAGAGAATAGTAATTTCAGCTCATATTGACCACGCATATATATATATATATATATATATATATATATATATATATATATATATATATATATATATATATATTTATATATATATATATATATATATAATGACACACAAATTGATAACGGCGCAAATACAAAACAGTTACCCAACGTTTCGAGCTAAACAAGCTCTTCGTCAGGAGAAGAACAATAGATATCCACAAAACAAACACTAAACACAAAAGCCAAGAAGAATCCTTGACTTCAACATGTTTCAATGACGGGGAAATAAACAAACAAAGAATAATCAATAGAAGATTTAAAGAAGTCACAATTAAAAATCGGTCTAATACGTGTAAACTATATATCTATGTTATGCTGCCATCAGCACAACAAAGTTGTGTAAACAATTTCAAAGAAGTGTTTATCGTGCGTATAACGCAGAGGACCAAGGTGTTTTGACCTAATTCCGGGCTGGGAACAAAGGACTGACACCATGCGTGGCGAAAAATCAACGCCATTATCAAAATGTCCAAAAGAAATTATATCCTGGTAAAGTTATGCATGGAGGTAGTAAGGAAGTATGTCAAGAGCATGGTCTAGCGAGACAATGGACAAGAATTATAATAATAATAATAATAATAATAATAATAATAATACATGTAAAGGGTTAAGGAATATTTACTTGAGTAAATATTATCGCTAAAAATGCGTACGTCTGATAAACTGATGCCTGACTGTAGATTTGATAAGATTGCAATAGGAAGGTTAGACTTTTTCATTTAGGCCGAACTCCCCATGTGTTTTCAATTGAAGTATCGAGTATAGTTCCTTACCTGTGCGTTCTATATCGGTCCACCCCAGGTTAGAATCAATCGGTATCATCTTTGGGGACTCGACTGAATGCCCAGACCTCCAGTCAGACAATTTGTATGTCTATTGATATTACAATACAGTGTAACCTTTTAGAACAGTCAACTTCCTTAAATAGCAAACTCTCATATCAAGCCACGTATTAGCTTTTACCCCTCAGTTCATCCTTATATTTTACCTTGCCTAATCAGCAATTTATCTTTATAAAGGCCAGACTTATTCTTACCCTTGGAGACTGGTAAAAAGAAGTTACACAGTACCAGTACTTCAGAACTGTATCGTAAATAGACCAATATACACATTCCAAGATGATACGTACAAGTTAAGTCATTTTAATTTGGTCAGAGGTCACCAGGGGAAACAAATCTACTTTTAGAAGCGATTTCAGCGGATACACACTGAAATAAGCAGAATGTGTTATGTTTTACATAAGGTTTTACTGACTGTAAAATGGAACAAATTTTCTGCATATTTTGTGTATTTATAATCTTTCAGCCGCATTTGAATGAGTAGGGTAATACACTGCTTTCCTCAACGACCTCTCTATTTTGATTGGGGTATAGGTTCAAATTTCCAGATGTTTTGTAAGTATTTGACGAATAATGAATTTTATATTTATGATAAAAACTATAAAAGAGGAAATATTGAAGTGAACGTGACAAGCTAAAAAAAGATCTTATCTTTGTCCGATTTGGACAGATTCAACCGAGTTGTTGTCAGATCAATTGCAATGAAACTCTGAAAGAACACATACATTTTTAGCTTTATGAGAACTTATTATTATTTCGCAAAACTGATATACGAGTGAGTTTAACCTTAAGATAGTAATCAAGTGTCCGAGCTGATAATTTTTCTGATCATTAAGAATTTCTAACATATTAAAGTTTGTAGACGAAACCATCCCTAGCTACATTTTAATTTGTGACTGTAAACACGCCCTAATTGTTTTAGTATCAAGCGTTGCTCATAAAAGAGTATTATGTAATACACAAAACTGCATACATGTTTTGTTCTGAGTCGGCAGAGTTTGATATGGCGTAGGGATACTTCGAGGCCGTCAGGCCGAGACGTATTCATAAGCCATATTAAACGAGTTCTTTCCCCCGACTCAGAACAAAACACGGATGCGGTTATGTATTTATTAATACCCCCTCTTTTACGCTTTCTAAATATGTTTAGCTTTACTGTATGAATGAAATTGGAACCGAATTGAGATTTATAAAAGTTCGATTCACTGCGTCTAAAAATATGTACGAGCGGACGTCAAAGAAGACATCTAAGTAGTTCGAATCTGGGTGTATAATGTATAATACGGAAATAAGGACTGAACAGCTGTATCGAACGGCAGATCATATATTTAATTGTTCGAAAAACCTTGATAATTTGTCATCCTTAGTATACATCAAAACTAAGAACAAACATCACAGAAATAAAAAGAAAGCTGGCAAAGAAGTGCAATCACATTCTAACAGTTACTTCGTATTTTATTCACTTGTATATTGTTCCATCTATCTATGATCTGAGAATTTTTAAACGAATATCATAGTTCCACAAAGATTTAAAGATACAATTCTTACTATGAGATATTCGTATCATCATTGAAAACACATACTTTCTCATTAATTCTTCCAAACTGAATACATTATAGTTTACAAATGTTGGTATAGGCACTATTCCATCTTGGAAGGCTTAATAGTAAATGAAGACTATTATTATAGCCAATAACTAGTTTTCTTTTCATACATTCACCAAAGTTTGTCCATAGATGAGCGCAGTACATTGTGCAGCAATAAGATTTGAATAATCTAATCTTGATATTCAAAGAACAATTTCTAAATTTACGTAAAAGCATGTTTGTTCGAGTACACAAAAATCTGTAATGTCTCATCATATTTTCATCATCTGACCGATTGGATTTTAAGATATGACCCAAATACGTATAACTGTTGACATATGCAAGAGCATGTCAGTTAAGAAGTACAGAGGGGAGTAGATGGTAATTTGAAAGAAGTTAACTGAAAGACCATGCATACCGATTTTTGTGTATAATATACGATATCATTCTCAACTGCGTGATGTTCACATATCTTTAATAATTTCCTTAAACCTGCGATAGAAAGACTTATCAATGACATGTCATCAGCAAAACTAATATTGTTAAGAAATGACGCATTTAGTGAAAATGTACCCCCACGTGACACTGTCCCAGCTTACGATTTAATCGTCTATGTATATATTAAATAACAAGGCGAAAGAACACCTCCCTGACTCCCCGCATTGGTTGAATGGAATGAATTGGATACTGCACTTCTCCAACGCACATATTACAACTATTTCCCGTACCAGTTAACTAGAGTATGAACTATGTAGACGGGTATTTGATTGTCAAGCAACTTTGTGAACAGTGTCCAATGATTGACCCTATAAAATGCCTTACTAGAGTCTAAAAAGCATGCAAAACACAGGGCTACTATGTTCTAAATAATAGTTGATAGTTTCCTTAAAGGCAACTGTCAAATTTTTATATAAGGATTTCTTGGGATATTCTCACCTGTAAGTGTCTAGTAATTAGAGATAGGCATAATTCAGTGTATGAGGTGCTTGAGTCCAATTTGGTGGTAAGTGTCATGAAATGTCTTTATACGGCCTGAAAAACCATACCAGTGCGAACTTATAGTCTAGTGAATGTGTGGATCCTTATTTTCATTAGGGAAATTTATTTGTGGAATTAGCGTTTTTTATAGAACCCTTCAATTGACGACGACTGGTATCTTGTGTGCCTCGGAAATACAGTGGAAACAACGACCTCAAGTTAAACTCAAGCAGAATGTTCGACTTTGTTTTTCTTCCGCTCTGTCTTGATGTGAACTTATTAACTAGCTGCTTTTAGACCCCTGGCATGGTAAAAATATTTTTTTTCGTCCTTCGAGTTCGAAGATGACCATGACATCGCTAACTGGTTTGGTTTCTGTGAATATGCGAGTGGCTGATCAGGCCAATTTGTGCTCTGAACTGTCTGAGGCACACTTGACAGGAGTTGCCGCTTGGGTTTTAGCTGGATCAATAGAGGACGTCCTGCAGTTCTGAGATTTACGTTGCTCGCGATTCGGCACTGCCTCTGCAATTCTCCTCCGTTCAAAGTCTGTAGCTCAAGTATGAGTGTGAATGCGCCAAGTGGAGCGATCCTGTGCGAGATCTTCCCAAGACTCAAGGTCAATGTTGAAATGTTTCAACAATGACTTGAGGAAATCTTTGAAGCGTTTCTTCTGACCACCCTGAGATCGTTTTCCCTCCTTCAGCTCGGCGTAGAAGATCTTCTTTGGTTGTCGCTCTTCTGACATCCTAGTGACGTGGCATGACCGTCTCAACTGTGATTTCATCAGCAAAGTGTGGATGCTTGAAATGCCTGTCCGTGTGGGAACCTCATGTATGGGACACTGTTCTGTCATGTTATCCTTATCAGTTTCCTCAGGCAACCCATGTGAAAATGGTTCAACTTATTGACATGGCGTCTGTCCGCCGTCCAGGCTTCACATGCATACAGCAGGGTCGGCAAACAATGGCTGTGTAGACCTTCAGTTTTGTTTGTAGACTGATGCTTCTGTGCTCCCACACATTTGCGCGTAGTTTGCCAAAGGCCAAGCTTGCTTTAGCAATTCTGGCGTTCGTTTCATCATCGATATGGACTGCACGTGACAGTGTGCTGCCGATATAGGTGAATTTCTCCACCACCACGAGGGTTTGGGCATTTACTGTGAGTATAGGCTCTACGTAAGGCTTTATTGGTGCAGGTTGGTGCATCACTTCTGTCGTCTTGATGCTGATTGTGAGATCGAAACTGTCACAAGCTGAAGAAAAATGGTCTATACTCTGTTGCATGTCAGACTCTGATGTGGCATTCCGGGAACAATCATAACCAAATAGAAGATCACGAGTCACTTCCTGTAACGTCGTCTTTGCCTGTAGTATCCTCAGATTGAAGATGTTCCAGTCAGTCTGGTATCGGATGTCGATCCTAGTGTCATAGTCATGGAAGGCATCAGTAAGCATGGCAGAGAACCTCGTACTGAAGAGGGCTGGGGCAAACACACAGCCTTGCTTGACTCCACTGGTGACTGGGAATGGTTCAGATGACTCGCCGTCGTCCACGACACGAGCGAGCATGCCATCATGGAATTACCGAACCATCCCGATGAATTTCTCTGGCCAATCAAATCTCGCCATGATCTTCCAAAAAGCCCCCACGACTTGAGTCCACATTGACTGGAAGAGTTCAGTCAGTTTCTGTGCCATGTGCGAGCCTCCGGTTTTGTAGACTTCTGATGGTATAGCATCTGCTCCAGGTGCTTGGCCATTTGACGGCAGGTCAATTGCTTTCTCAGCTTCAGTGAGCGTTGAAGGATCAGCAAGTGATATGTTTATTTCCACTTGGGGCAATCAATTAATTGCTCTTCACTGATAGATGACTGTTGATTGAGGATGTGGTTGAAATGTTCTGCCCATCTTTGAAGTATCGTTTCTTTGTCATTGAGCAGTGAGGTGCTGTCAGCACTCAGTATTGGCGATGTTGCTGATGACCGTGGCCCATAGATTGTCTTCAAAGCATCATAGAATGTATGTCTTAATATCATTCCTGTCTGAGTAGAATTGAATCTCATCTGCCTTATTAATCAACCATGAGTCTTGCAAATCTTTGAGTTTGTATTAGACAGTCCTCTTGATGTTGTTGAAGATTGCCTTCTTAGATGATGACGTGCTGTCTTCTAAACGGGCCTTCTGTTGCCGATATTTCCCATTCAGAAGTCTCTGTATGGCAGCATCGTTCTCATCAAACTAATCTTGATGTTTACGTATGGTGGGACCGAGGGTTTGGGGCGCAATTGAGTACACAGAGTCTCTGAAGGACCCCCAGTTTTCCTCGACATTCTCGGAGTTCATATTGATTGTATGTAGGTGGCTGCACAGTTCTTCGGCCAATGCCTGTTTCACAATCTCCTGTTTTAATTTTGAGACATTAAGCTTTTTGGGCACCTTTTTGCCTTGCGGTCGTCTGCTAGGCTGAATCATCATATTGAACTTGGCGACTATGAGCCTGTGGTCAGTTCAGCATTCTGCACTTCTCATGGCCATCGTCACTGGAACATTCTGCCTGTCTCTTCTCCTCACAATGACGTAGTCAATTAGACGCCAATGCTTTGAGCGTGGTGCATCCAATACGTCTTGTTGCAGTTTGGAAGTTGGACGACTGTGTTTGTTATTAGGAGGTCGCGTTCAGCGCATTTCCTCAGGAGGAGGAGTCCGTTGTTGTTGCATTTGCCAAAGTCATTTTTGCCAATGACACATGGCCTTGTCTGGTGATCTGTGCCAACTCTAGCATTGAAGTCACCAAGGATGATGAGCTTGTCTACCTTCGATACTTCTGCACTAAGAGACTCCATGTCTTCATAAAATTTGTTCATGATATCATCTGGGTTGGTAATGGTGGGTGCATAGGCGCTGATGATAGTTGCATGTCTTTTTCCAGACAGTAGAAGTCTCATTTGCATTAGTCTGTCATTCACGCCCTTTGGGAGATTTGTGAGCTTGCTGACTAGCTGTCATTTGATGGCAAACACAACACCAGCTTCACGTCGCTCTTGTTAACTTCGGCCACTCCAGAAGAAGGTGTAGCAGGCTTCTACATCGGTGAGTTGTCCTTCCTCAGCTAGGTGAATTTCAATCGGGGGTGCTATCTGGATGTTGAATCTGGCCAGTTCTCTGTCAACTAAAACTGTTATTCTCTCTGGTCTATCTGCTGATGTATTGTCCATTAGTGCGTGTGTGCTCGTTCCAGACACTGATGGTGAGTTTCGTCACCTTTGTCTTCTTGTTAGATCTTCGACCGCTAAAGTGGGATCCCCGTCAACCGCGGTATGCTGACCAGGGTTAAGGTGAAGCATGCAATGTTTATGGCACCTTTTCTAGCCCCTTCCTCAAGTTACCGAAGTGAGCAGTGTGATCCTAAAAAGGGCTGCTCAATCAGCCAAGGGGCTGCCGAGATCCACTGCTGCTTCGGTCCAGTGAAAACCTACCCTATACCCTGAGCCGCCTGTGTGCAGGTCTGCAGCTACAGCTGCTTTGTTGCACGCCAATCACCACAGGACTTAAAGTTATCTGGTGGAGGTGGGTGAGGACTTTCCAGAGGGAGCCAGGTGTAGCTGTCTACTCTGGGTCAAAAGTCACAGGTAGTACCGTCTACAGTTACTTACGGTAGCAGGCGTAGCATGACCTGACCCACGGTAAAATACAATAAAATTGAACATGAAAGTCATTTCAATGCAGCTATATGTGAATTTTACTGATATTGTTGAGATTCCTCGATGTTATTATTATTAATTATTATTATTATTATTATTATTATTATTATTATTATTTCCAAAGAACTTTCATCCAAATATACTTTTAAAAAAACAACCGACTTCGATCTTTTTCCTGACATTCATATCATGTCGCATCCTTCATTAGGAACAACTGGAGTTTTCTAAGGAATTCTTTTAATGATCCTCATGATACTGCTAATTGGTCTACAGTACAGTGTATGATAAAAGGATCTGAAACCGTGTGGTGTAACTGTATTACGTCTTTATATAATACCTCAGCTATTTGTGTCGCAACGAGAAGTTAACTGGGAGTACAATCCCAGACGAAGTACTATAAAATGCTGCAGTCCGGAACTTTACTCTTCTCCAAGACATTTGTCCCAACATTTTCGATTCAAAATGACTTTTTTATGGATCTGAAGGGTGGCATTAATGTTCTTGTTTTACAATTGGAATCTGCCAATATTACTTTCAAAGGACTACAACATGAGACCGACAGAAATCAATCTGCTAAGGTTATGGTACAGATGGTATTCTTAAAGAACAGATAATTGTCTAATGTCTTCAGTTTAATTTAGTGTTCAGCAGTATTTCGAAAGTTAATGCTTATTGTGTACTTTTGAAAAGGAGCACAGTAAAAAGTTTGGAAGGCGGGTAAATACAAACAGCAGTTACATGTAACAATCGTTCACATCGTGTGATAAAAATATATCATATATATATGTATAAATGAATAGATTTATTTCTTAGGATATAAAACTAAATACTGTTAGTAAAGTATTATGAAGGTCTCATTTCACGATGTTTTTCCCACTAAAGTAATATTTACAGTTCACTCATTTTTATCAACCCTGTCTGTCTCCCATGGACTTTGGTTTTGGTTTGGTTTGGTTTGGTGCTTTACGGCACAGCAACACAAGTAGGTTATTTAGTGCCGACGCAATTGGAGTAAAGTGCCTTGCCCAAGGACACACCACGGTAGGTGACCCAGGCTGGTCCGGTGGTAGGATTCAAACCCGCACCCTTTCGGTCGTGAGTCTGGCACGCTAACCATTGAGCCACCGCAGCTCGCCCCATGGGCTCTGGTAAAAGAAAATTAGCGTCAAACGTTTGAATGAGAAAGCAAACTTTACTAAAGTTTTATGTAGGTTCAAGCATATTTGTGAAATATATTCCAAGTATATTCCATTCACAAATTTCAATCCATTAGACTTCTTTGGATGAAGGATCATGTCTGCATCAAAATGCTAAAGATGTCGGATATATTTTTATTGAAAATTATTAATAATGTCAAATATATATATATATATATATATATATATATATATATATATATATATATATATATATATAGAGAGAGAGAGAGAGAGAGAGAGAGAGAGAGAGAGAGAGAGAGAGAGAGATTACTCTTTCTCGATGCTCTAATTTGTAACGTTTTGCAATTCTACTTGGTTATAGACAAATAAACCGATAATAGAATTGTTTCATTATAAAAGGGAGTACTTCATTTCGATTTTTCCAAACTAAAGGGATTGTTAAAAGTTCCCGGAGAAGGAAGAGATTGGATTAGGGCATGAATTGTGTGCGCATTCTTAAAAGTATGGTATAAATTTGTGCAGAACCACAGGCAGGGTACGATTATACACGTCAAATAGCGTATCATTGTATATAAGAAGTTGGGGGAGTGGTCCGATTTATATGTAATATAAATTGAAATAAAGGGGAAGCAATGCAGGTAGAAGAATCTAAACGTTTCTTCAGTAACAACCTCAAGGAAGATAACCCAAACAATTGCTATTCTTTGCGTCCCTTTGATACTATTGTACTCTGCAGGAGTGTACTGGGTAAGCAAATCGGCCCTGGACTTATCTACCGGGACAGGCCCGGGGTTTTGCTCACACCAGTAAAACACCGGTAAAAACGGATTTTTTGACGGCCCACCGGACCACCGATGCGGCGGTCTGCCGGGACAGGCCCGGGGTTTTGCTCACACCAGTAAAACACCGGTAAAAACGGATATTTTTGCGGCGGCCCACCGGGATTTGTCCCGGTATGCCCAATGGCCAGTACACCACTGGTACCCTGTGTTTCAACATTTGAGCTCTGTATGCGAAAGCTGATATGGTCTGATGCATCTAAGATAAACAATACGGTCAACTTAAATGACCGATGCGTCAAGACTATTACTATAGTCTATAGCAATATACAAAAAGTCTGAAAACTTACAATTTTGCCTGGAAACCATGGATTTTGTTTAAAAAATAATAATCGATTACTCACTCAGCTTTAATTGAGACAAATTTCAGGACAACAGTTAATTAAAATCTGATTTTTTTTCACATTTTAAAAGAAATGTGTCAAATTTTTAAATTTTACAGAAATACAATAAATGGAAGTAATTTCATCAAATAAATTTTGTCTAAATAAGAAATATGTGCCCAATATTTTTACCTCACTGCTATAATTATTTCTGTATCTTTGAAATTGTGTCGAGAATATTAATAACTTATAAGTGATACAATTATGAAAGATTGGTGTTTACAAAATATTTTGCCTGTTAAAGGCTGGCTCAGGTTCTTAATATCTCTTTATCACCTCGTGCTATTGAACCAAATTAATGATATCAAAGTATCAAGAGGTTAATCCGTGGGGAAGTGGGACCGAATCGGAGCCACTAACCCACGCCCCTTAAAAAATGAGCGCGCAACAACGGGACGTTTCCTACGGTAAGTTTTCTTTACAGTAGATGGTTAAACCTATTCCGATAGAAACGCTTAAAATGCAGGGGTTCTGTCATACAGATCCCTTTCCTACTTGTTTACGCTACCCCCCCCCCCCCTCAAAGGATACTTCTTGATCCACCCCTGATATAAGCATGCATTTCTGTCATTTTTGTTCAGTATCAATCCTCCTGAAACCGTTCCTCTTTCCTCAGTAAATACTGACTTCTATCTAGAAATCTACAATGGAAAATTTAGTAAGGGAGACTTTGTTCTTCTTACGGATATCTAATTGATTTGCTGTTGGTATTATTTTTCAACTTGTCTTCGAAATGGGAAGAGAGGTTTACATGTATTTCTTCATTGCTCTAACACTAATCCAATAACTGCACTAATTAACAAATTTATTTCCAATAGATAGCTAGATACTATCTCTGGCTTGGATTGATATTATAACAAGTTAAACAGAAACTATTTAGGAAAATCGGAAAACACATTATTGTATTAGTATTATTGGTAGTGGTAGTGGTGGTCATAAACCACAAAGACACAGTTGGTGGGGAACTTTCAGATGAATATGTTATTGTCATTATATATTAAACTGTCTGTTTGTTTTTTTTTTGTGGTGATGTGTATGCATTGAGTGGTGATGTGTATGCATTAAGTGGTGATGTGTATGCATTGAGTGGTGATGTGTATGCATTGAGTGGTGATGTGAATGCATTGAGTGGTGATGTGTATGCATTGAGTGGTGATGTGTATGCATTGAGTGGTGATGTCTATGCATTGACTCGGGAAAATTACTCTCTTGTTTCTCTATTCATATGTTTTGAATTCTTTGTTAGAAATTGTCGCTTAACAAAATCCCGCTACCATCAAAACTGAGACATATTTCCTGTGGGGTTATTTGTATTTCTTCCCCACCCCACCCCCACCCCCACCCCCCGCAAAAACAGTTCCAAAAGATGAAGTGCAGTATTTTTGTTTTTGTGTCTACAAACTAAATTTCATGAAATAATTACATATTTTTTGCCGTTCCACTCTCTTAATTCAATATTTTTATCACTTCCATTCTCTGTAAATAATCTCAGCCGAAACAGTTGCATTACTTCCACAACTATGTATAGACCCTTTCAATAAGTAGGGCTTTTCAGTTACAGTGTACATCCCCCAGATGGTGTCAAACGAGAATAACAGGTAAAACCTATACGTGCACAGAAATTATTGTTTATGTAGATAAGTGGGACTAAAAAGGTTTGATTTTCCGTTTTCAACATTGTTGTATAAACAAAAGGTCTGGTTATTACTCTGAAGTTTATCAATAAACTCATCATACAGTGCCACTCGAGAGCTGATACAGAAGGAATCAACAAAAAGGGTCCAAAATGACATTCATTTCGGCAGGTCTGAGACTCTCACCCTTGTTGTTTTCTTTTCAGTCAATCAAACAACCATGCCATACGCTGCTTTTGACAAGGAAATGCCAAAGCTTAAGCCATGCTAATTTAAGAGTCGAAATAGATTACAATAGTTCTAATTTGTAATTAATAGGTTAACATTTAATCAACGGACTTTCACGATCAAATGATTACTGCATTGTATGAAACAGTCGCTCGATATTCGTTCAAGGAAACTCTCCGTTTAAACATTTCCTGTAATTCGTAAAACCTATTTTTATATTTTCTTTTTATAGGTTAAGTTGGAAAATTGATGTCATCAATCCAGATTTACATTTAAAATTATTCTAACAATAATAAAAAAATTGATTCATGAAAAACTGTACGTACTTTAAGAATTTAACTATGTAAACCTCTTCCCTTGCTAGATCAAACACGAAAATCTATGCCATAAATCAAAGTTGACTAAAATTTGGCAAATATTAAAACTGAATAAATTCAAGCATCTGTCCTAACATTTAAAACTGGATTCATTAAAAAAAATGTATTAGAATAAGAAATATAACTATGCTGATTTTGATTCCCTTATTTGATCAAGATCGAAGTTAGATGTCTTAAAATTCAGGTTTATAAAATATATTATGACATTGAAAAATGAATAAATTTCAAACTATAAAACATGTAACCATCTGGACTTGAATACCTAAATACTAAATATCGGATGTTTTAAAATTCTATTAGCTCTACGTTGACTCATTCCCCGTATATCAAAAGACCAATTCTTTCTTTTATATTTCCCATTGTGATTTCCCTTTTAATTAAAACAGATGTTAAAAATCAAAGTAGACAAAACAAATTAATCCAAAAATTAAAAAGGAATGAATTCTTTGATAAAAATACGGAATGTAACAGGAGACTTTTTTCCAATATTTTAGCTTGAAATAAAAAAATATCGGGGTCATAAATCTAAGTTGCGTAATATTATACTCACATAAAAAATAGATAAATAAAATTAAGTACGCTTATTTTAATGTTATTATGTGGACTTTTTCACTTATTTTACATTAAAATAAAAACATTGACGTCATACATCGCGATTGAATAAAAAAGAATATTCTTAAATTTGTAACTGGATAAATTCAGAAAACTACGTGCGTTTCAATAGAAATATTGGTACACTTTTCTAGCTTTATTATAAAATATCGAAAATCAATATAAGAAATATAGATTGACTAAAAGCTATAAAAATAATAAACAACTGCTGTATTAAAGAAAGACCTTTTATAATAAAAGCAATGTATATGTTAATTTTCCGCTTTACTTAATAATAATAATAATAATAATAATAATAACTTTATTTTCCGAGGATAATACATTTGGTTCTGAAAATAGGTTCAGTCGATTCCTCCTTTGTCGTCATAGCTGGTAAGGGAAACCACTACAACATACGCAAAATGCGACTTACTGTATTAAGATGTAGAAGACTTTCTTTTAATCAAGTTAATACGTGTCCGTGGTTGTTACAGTAAACGTCGATTCTACCCAGCCAATAAATTATATGAATTGTATGACGGGCTCCTGTGCCTACATTTTAACTGATGGAAGTTTATTAAACCTTAAACCTTGATGAAATGGATCATAATATAATACCGAACCAGAAGAGAACTGGTGTGGATGCAAACGGAATCAAAGGATTTGGTTTGGTTTGGTGTTTTACTGCACAGCATCACATTAAGTTTATTTAGTGCCGAGACAATTGGAGTAAAGTGCCTTGCTGAGGGACACACCACAGTAGCTGAACCGAGCTGATCTGGTCGGTAGTTTCGAACCCGCACCCTTTCGGTCGCGAGTCCGACACCGTACTGATTGAACCACCGTGGATTCTTAAACGGGATTAAAACAAAAAATTAAGTGATTCATATAATTAAATATTTTAATAAAACAATTCACACTGAAAGGGGGTTCAAAAGATTACAACCCTCGTCATTTAAAATTGTATATTGAATATTGTGCCTGTTTGGTGTATTGCAATGTGTTTTTATTAAATAGATAGATAGATAGATAGATAGATAGATAGATAGATAGATAGATAGATAGATAGATAGATAGATAGATAGATAGATAGATTATTGCTGAGTTTGGGAAAGAAAAAACGGCAAGGTTCAAACCTTAGTGAGACACAAGATAATCTGGAGCACTTTTAAATCCCTACTGAGCATTTGGAGTTTGTTTCTGTTTACCAAGTGGGGCAAAGAGTTGACTGGAATGGAGCTTAAGCAACATTATTGTAGATAAATTTGAATCATTTCATGGCAATAGAATTATATTAATGTTTAAAACATTCAGTCAAAGTTTCTGAGCTGTTTCCTTTTTCAAAGTTCTTTTTGGCTGTTCGAAAAAGTAAAAGTGTATTTCATGTCTTTTCTTTTTATTTGTTGAATACTTGTTATATATTGCTGTTTACAAAGATGATTTTTTTTTTAGAATGTATAACAACACCAGGAGGAACCTCCGTGCGTGCAGCTTCATTACTTCTATTCCAGCAGCAAAAGTGCAGATTACAGAGTTTTGTACACAATTGAAATATGTCCGCAGACATGATTAACAAAATTAAATCAATTTGCCTTGGAGTGAGAAAAAGATAAGCTGTTTGTGATTGGCTGGGGTTGCAAAGGAATTCTGTAGACATATTACACGTTCATTTTACTCCGTGATGGCATTATTTTATAAGTCTCATTCAGACCAGGACATACTTATCTTTTGGTAATAATTGGAATACAAGCAGGTGTTTGAGAATGAATGAAATCAATGAACAATTGATTGATTGATTGATTGATTGATTGATTGATTGATTGATTGATTGATTGATTGATTGATTGATTGATTGATTGATTGATTGATTTATTGATTGATCGATCGATCGATCGATTGAGGAGAGAAAAAAGCGAGAAAAAGAAAACATGCACAGAAAAAATGAACTTGTGACCAGGCAGTCATCTACTGTTATCAATGACACAGTAAGGTCATACTTACTTTTTTGTTTCCTCATCCATTTTGGACTATCGTACTCCGATGTTGTCTATAAAAGTCATAGGAATCATCTCCGTTCTTCTTCCTTAATAATTTTCTTGTGCAAGTAATACGAAAGGAAACATGCAAGCAAAAAGTTCCATTTATGAATTCTCTTACTAGATAAATCTAATCTCCAGATCACATTAATGTTGGTTCAGTTTTCGATGATATTCTGAATCGGTTTTGTTGTTGAGCATCTTGTAGTGCGCAGCAGCAAATTTCACTTTTAGATGGCATAAGAAGTCAGAGGATTTTATGGACTATGGACCCTTCAAGGTCGTTCAAGTACCATGCATATGTGTATGCTAAAAAATTATTGGGAATAGTACAGAATATGTTCATTGTAGTAATCATCAGTTGGATTGGTTAAACAGTCATCTCTTAAAAACTATATTCATTACAGCTGATTATTCGGGTTACGACAGAAAATTCAATAGCAAACTTGATCTTTATAACGTACAGGCGTTCATTCTTCGTTTGTATACTGTTCTTTACAGTGACATAATTATTCCTTGGGATTTTACTTTTCCAGGTAATATTTCTGAGGATAGTATGTACAAATTTTATTAATAAAAATGTTTGCTGTAAATGTAGCAAAACATGCATAAGACTTCAATAAAAAAATAATATAATATTAAATACGAAGTATAGATTTTTATTATTAACTCGTTATGATTTATACATGATAGTTTCACAACGATAAGACAAGGAAGGAAACTAATCCAAATTAAGGCAATAATCAGTTGACTGTATTATAAACCCATGATCTTATAGCACAATCAACTGAACGCAAGTTACCTTTTTTGCAAATTATTTTCTTGCCCAAAGTAACAATTAATCAGATACAATATATATATATATATATATATATATATATATATATATATATATATATATATATATATAAGTTATAATGACTAACGTTGATTAGCTACAGTGTCAAGGTGATGAACTTGCATTGAAGATATAAACATATTCTAAATAATTATTCTGGATAACTAAAATGCTAATAAGAGTCATATTTTTCTGCTATAATTGCACGCAAGAAACGTCAAGTCATATAAACAAGAGGCAGCAAAATGGGTTGGAAGATAAATTGCTTCCATTGCCAGCCTCCCAGGTTCGCTTTGATACAAATAGTTTATATGATTTATACCACTCCTCTCTCTCTCTCTCTCTCTCTCTCTCTCTCTCTCTCTCTCTCTCTCTCTCTCTCTCTCTCTCTCTCTCTCTCTCGCTTATATCTTTGTACGTCCATGTATACGTGCTCGAAACGTAAGTATTCTCCCTTGATAAAAATAGTTTATATGATTTTTATCACTCTGTCTTGTGTCTTTATATTTCCCCTGTATAACGCGGTCTTGGTCTTTATAAAAGGTGTTTCCATGATTGGCTTTTCACTTCCTAGGAATACTGCGTTCATCGTTTTGCTAGATCAAATCAATAGACTCTTTGTGGATTGCAAATATTCCCAGTGTATGCATTCACTTTGGGTATTCGTATAACAATAACTGATTGTAAATGTGCAGTATTTGAAGCGAAAGCTTTTACTATTTCAAAACTACTGCCAGAAAGTGTTCCATGCTTTGCAATCACTCAGAGTGATTTAACTAGGAACTATATGGCCATGTCTTACGCAGATTGTCTTTTCGATCTCTTGTCGATATTAAGAACCTTTAGTACACAATACACATTTTTGCAATATCGGAAGCGAGAGCTTTTACTCTTTCAATACTACTGCCAGAAAGTGTGCCATAGTGCAATCACTCAGAACAGTTCACTTTGGTATAATATGGCCATATCTTACAATTATTTTTTTTTCGACCTCATGTTGACATTGACAACCATTAGGACACAACACATCTTTCGAAACCATGTACTTAATATTCAGTGCAACAAGAATTTCACTTTTCCTAATGATGCAATTCCACCCACTACAGGAGACATCTTGTCGACATAGATTAATGTCAAGTAAAGTAGCTGTTATAAATGGGGTCACCCGATGGCAATTACTACTAACTATCTAGTATAGGCTGATTGGCGATGACATTTATTATCCAATCTCAGCACTGGTTATTGTGACCTTTAGGTTCAAACAAAACAGTAGAACATTCATTATGACATAATATACTCAAAAACTTTAAATTGCAGACCATACACTTTGCTTGCGTGGTATGGACAAATCATGTCCTGTGTACAAGCCATGCATACTTCATTCACACTAATATATAATGTGCAACCTGTCATATGGAATATCTCCATATTGCCACACAGATTATATTAAAATATACATATCTCATTATTGCAGACGGAATGTGACTATTACGGCCCTTCTGCATAATATTGTTTTCATAAGGAAGTCTTTATCAATTTATTTCAGCAATATTTACTTCCTTGGGTACCCTACTTATACAAAATAGTAGAAAGCAATATTTACTCCCTTGGTTACTCTACTTATACAAAATAGTAGAAAGCAATATTTACTCCCTTGGGTACTCTACTTATACAAAATAGTAGAAAGCAATATTTACTTCCTTGGGTACTTACTTATACAAAACAGTAGAAAGCAATATTTACTTCCTTGGGTACTCTACTTATACAAAATAGTAGAAAGCAATATTTACTTCCTTGGGTACTCTACTTATACAAAATAGTAGAAAGCAATATTTACTTCCTTGGGTACTCTACTTATACAAATAGTAGAAAGCAATATTTACTTCCTTGGGTACTCTACTTATACAAAATAGTAGAAAGCAATATTTACTCCCTTGGGTACTCTACTTATACAAAATTGTAGAAAGCAATATTTACTCCCTTGGGTACTCTACTTATACAAAATAGTAGAAAGCAATATTTACTCCCTTGGGTACTCTACTTATACAAAATAGTAGAAAGCAATATTTACTCCCTTGGGTACTCTACTTATACAAAATAGTAGAAAGCAATATTTACTCCCTTGGGTACTCTACTTATACAAAATAGTAGAAAGCAATATTTACTTCCTTGGGTACTCTACTTATACAAAATAGTAGAAAGCAGTGTTGAAATGTGTAGACGATGATATTTTGGGACGAATTTTACCACCACTACGCCATTCCCTGCTGTTACAGATTCTCACCTGAGACAGTTCTCCTACTGGCATTTAAACCAGGATCATTTCCCGTTACCCCCCCCCCCTTAAATTAGATATACTAGTGATGCGGTGCTTGACAATGATAGATGGGAGCAATGGAATTATGAGAGAATGATATTGGATGGATGGGTCAGATGCATCGATCGATAAATGAATAAAGAAAGATAAGACAAGATAACACTGGCGTAGATAAGAAAAGACACGATTCTTCTGGTTCTGTGAAGGTAGAAAGGTCGAAAGTAGACGATTGTGTAGGTAAAAAGATAGGCTGGTAGTTAGGTAGGTAGAAAAATGGTAGGTATGCATGTACGTAATTGGATAGGTAGGTAGGTGGGTCACTGGAATATGGATTTCCAGCAATGAATGAGATTCATATTTATCAATACTGGTTCAAAGGCCAGGGAAAAATTTCAGTATTTAGAACTAATTAGTGATAAATGTCCAAGTGGAAATGTTAGCAAGCGTCGGGATATGTGCATCGAGATTGAATTAACTGGACCCACCTTGACACAGCTTCCTATGTCAAATAATTTTAAGTTCAGTAGGCAAAGTAAATAAGATAATGATTCAATCTGATAGGTTACAGCGTAGACCGAGGTAGTGGAGTCTTTTCGATAAGTATTGTTAGATTTCATCACGATAAATAATTCTAAACAAGATGACCATCACCCAAAGTAGCACCAGTCTGTATGAAGCAATTTGCGATGCATAATTGTAAGAAGAATTTAATCAAACGCTTGGCATATTTGAAAACAATACATATGGGCTTTCTTACATAATTTTTCTTTCTTTTATTATACAGGTTTCATGATTGAAGCCGGCTTTTACTACTGATATACGATCTTGGCTATCAAAATCTTTGTGAGGTCCCAGGATTCCATTACAACTTCTATGTACCCGTATAATTGTATGCAAACCACCATGAACGTAACACAGAGCAACCTTGATAATGACATAACTACTCAATTAAACCTTCCCACGTTCGATGACGTGGCGCTCGTGAAGACGCTTATGTATGGAACAATGTTCTTTATCTCACTGCTTGGAAATATCGCCACCCTGATTCAGATGTATAGAATGAGACGCCGAAAGTCGACCATAAATACTTTAATCGTCAACCTGGCCACGGCGGACTTGATTGTGACGTTCTTCCTCATGGGAACAGAGGCTGTGTGGAATACAACCCTCCAGTGGTATGCAGGAGAGGTTATGTGTAAATCAGTCAAATTTTTACAAGTTTTTGGACTGAACCTTTCCACGTGTATTACTGTTGTTATAAGTTTAGACCGATGTTTTGTGATAATTGATCCAATGAGCAGAAATAAGGCACCGCAACGAGTGAAAATTATGATTGCTGCATCTTGGGCTTGGTGCTCAATTTTCAGCATTCCACAGGTAAGATTTACTCTTTCTCCTTAGGTCCTTTGTCGTCTTTTACAACGTCCCTCTTCATTTTCTGTGTTTATCATTATCTTCATATTGTTTCTTTTTCTTCTTCTTCTGACTGTTCTCCTTTCTTCACTCTTTTTACGCTTACCCATTATCTTCCATTTCTCCCATTTTCCACCTCGTTTCCTCCTCCATTCTCTATCTCCTTTCCTTACCTATGTACTTCTTAACCTCTTTGTATTTTTCTACACCCCATCCTTTAATCTTTCCTCAAGTTCCATCCTTCGGTTCTTCTGTCATGTTCCTTCTTACTTGCCTCGTCTATCTTTTCTTCTCTATGACTCTTTCTTGTTATCATCGATTTACAGTTATAAATGTCCCTCCTAATCCCTCGTCCTTCTATTTCTTTTCTGCGTGAGCATATTAAACGAAAACTTCTAAAGCGTCAAGAACTGAAAATGGTACTGCTACATCCGTTTCTTATCATTGATCTTTTGTTTTTATCCTTACTTTCCCTTAATGCAATTTGCCATTTCCTAATTTAGTTAAAGACCATACTAATGTGATAGATTCCAGGAGACTTGATGTTTTTTTTCCAATTGGGAGTAGCTATTAGAGACGAATGAATCCAATTATTCACAATTAGGCATAGGAATGTCAAAATTAAATGTAGACTTCATTCGTCGTACGCCCGGAAGAAAAGACAGGAAATATATTAGCATGACCTTCCTAATTAATACATCTGTCAAACCTATGGCTCTATTTTTCCTGCTCCATACAGCCAATAATCCTGAGAGTTATGAATTCCCAAGAAGAAAGGAATCTTTTGAGAATACATGTTTTAAACTGAAAGAAATGCATGTCAGATTAAGATGTTTTATTGTTGGGTTTTCTTTTAGAATCTGACATAATTATATCAAAATCAGTTATTCAATCCCTAATATCTGAACCCCATAGGTTGGTCAGTCGATTTAGTTTTTGAAGTCTTATATTATACAGACAGCGATGAAAAAACTGGAAACGAAACTAGGTGTAACTGCCAAACAGGTCTTGAAAGGATATGACAACATTTACTCAGTTAGTTAGGCTAATCATATTCGTGCAAGTCGATTTGTTTTTGTACTTGTATGTTTCAATATCAACATTAAGAACCCAGACTTATTCGCTCTCGACTGATTTTTATTACACTGGCCAAATAGGACTAGCGTCTGTAAACAAACATAAGTTCCTAGAGGGTTTTATGTTTCTGGTTGATACTATCACCTTTGTAGAATTAGGAATTATTTTCATGCGTTACATAAATGTCAAGAAATTCAACCCACTCAGTTTCAGAACGGGAGTTCCTGTTCCTACTGGATTCTATTTGAAACAGATTAAGGATATAACATATTTTCAATACTTTTTACTGTGTTTTTATCACATAGCTATTTCACGTACAATCCATAGAAAACAAACAACAATAAGAGGAACAGTCTAACAATTAAAAACGTATAGCAAATGCATACCATACGCGCAGCAAGTCTTCTGACATACTTTAAAATTAAAAACGTATAGCAAAATGCATACCATACGCGTAGCAAGTCTTCTGACATACTTTAAAATTAAAACCATATAGCAAAATGCATACCATACGTGTAGCAAGTCTTTTGACATACTTTAAAATTAAAAACGTATAGCAAAATGCATACCATACGCGTAGCAAGTCTTCTGACATACTTTAAAATTAAAAAAGAAAGGGGAATTTCAAAGGCAAAATACTAACCATTATCCAGATTCTTAAAGGCATCACTATATTAAGATCCTTACAGAATACTTGCATTTGTCTACATTTGACTATATCTTGGACTATCTATCTATCTATCTCTCTCTCTCTCTCTCTCTCTCTCTCTATATATATATATATATATATATATATATATATATATATATATATATATATATATATATATATATATATATATATGCACTTTTGCATTTGAACAGAACCGGCCGAATTACGCCTGCTTGTTTTGTCATCCATCCTATATAATAGTCAAAGGATTGAACTCAATAAACATATTATTTTCTGTTTAAGTTTTAATGCTGTTTTCTTATCTAATGCAAGTAACATTCTTCACAGGTCAGCAAGTCACCAGACACAATTCGATTAAAATATTATTGATTTTCTTAGGAAATACAGTTGGATGCAAAACCAGCTGACTGGTTCAATTAATGTTGTGGTACCTTGGTGAGATGACAAGAGTTGCACCTATATCATACATTTGCATTTACCGTATTCGAAGCAACACTAAAGCATAACTGCGAAAGTTTAGTTGCATTTGCTTCGTTGAAATTTGATCTAGAGTACAATGAACCTAGGTAACGGTCTAAGTGCAGTGTCGTGTTATTCCATTGGTGACAAATATAAGGTCAATGACTCACATCCCGTAGTCATATAAACAGCTTCTTTTATATATTTGAGCCACTTGGAATAAATTTGTACAAATAAATAAATATTTTATTTGTAAAGACCAATTTTATTTAATTCTGGTATATTTTTTAATATTTTTAAATACAAAATGTCACAATATATCTACGCAGGTTGCTGATTTGGAAGTATGGTTACATGCATACAATAATTAGGTATACATTATGCTCTGTGCTACAGTAAAATTAAGTTCCTTATATATGTTTTGATTGTTCAACATTTTTGATAACATCTAGTGCATAAGTGATAAGTTGTGATGCATCAAGACTATATTCCTTATATTTGACACTAATGTAGGTGAGTACAACATATAAAATCATCAGCAATGTTTCGGTGGCATTTTCTGCAAATAGTAGCATTTAAATGAAATGATAGGATTTGTAGTGCAAGTGACCTTTCTGCAACCGAGCATTTGCACGTGTTTGTTGTGTCACTCTACGCAAAAGCAACGAGGCTAAACTTAATAAACGCGTTACTTTCTGTTTAGACTTTACCGTTAATTTTTATTGAATGCAAATAACTGTCTTCACTAGTCAGCAAATATCCAGAAAGAATCAGAGAAATAATATCAATGATTTTCTAAGGGATTACAATACGATGCAAGAACGGCTGATTGGTTAATTAGTGCAGTGATATCTTAAAGTTCTTTCAAAATAAAGTTCCTCAGGAATCGGATCATTCACGCATTCTGTGTAAATTACGTTTATTTAATTTAGCTATCCATTTTAATGCTGCAGCCTTTTACTGTCATGTTTATTTAGTAAACATAAAATTCAAACAAAGGTACACTCAGTGTGTATGTCTTTCAAATGGTATGTAAACACTTTTCTTGAACTCAAATGTCCTTCAAAAAAGCATAACAGCAGTTATTGTAAGTCTTCAGTATTAAAACAACGTATATTTAACAAACCCACACATCAGAAGATCATAGAGTTACTGTTAGGCAATCATACAGGATTTTTAAAAATAATAATAAAGAAAGAAATAACATTATTGATGTTATATCTTCGTAACTTTAACATAGTTAACTTTTATAAAAAGCATACAGATGTTTATTTACATTGTTACTTTGCCTTTTATTAAAAGATACGCGTTTTCCAAGTGAACCATAGCATACATACTGATACACTGCCGTAAGTGGCTTCACAGGAGTGTTATTCCATAGATCTATTATTCCAGACTGAGAGCTAGGACACATCTGCACAAACACAAACGTGACTCCATCTAAGATAAACTCTGTGATAGATAGATAGATAGATAGATAGATAGATAGATAGATAGATAGATAGATAGATAGATAGATATAGATATAGATATAAAGAGTACAACTCATATGGCGAATAACAGTCCTTTCAAGTGCACTGGATACAGCAAGGGACTGCGTGTGTCAGGGATTGATTAAGATAAACGCAATAAACTGACTACGAACACTGCCAAACTAGCTTTTCACTAGCCTAAGCGCTTTCGACTCTCACTGAGTCTTTTTCAAAGGCAAACACAAAATAGAGACAAGACAAACAATAAACACAAAAAGCGTTGAAATTACGCAAGTTTACATAACTATTTCTACGGGAATTACAGCTTCAAAATGTTTGATGTGTCGTCTAGTTGACTTCATTCATTCATTCATTCATTCATTCATTCATTCATTCATTCGTTCGTTCATTCATTCATTCATTCATTCATTCATTCATCTCCTTCTTTTCAGTGACATGGCTACTTAAAAATATGTTTTGTTGTGTTAGACACTGTGACTTGAACCATCGATCCTGCAGAGTTGTTAAATATTCCTTTCAAATATTACACCCTAAAGAATCCTGAAGAGTTTTAAATTAATTGAAAACTGCTCACAAAAGCTCAGATTATAAACTCTGTCTTCTTTTTAAGAAGCTGATTAGGCCTTAATACTCATTCATTAATAATACTTCAGACCAAAGCAAGGCACAGTTGAAAATGTATTAAAAGAACATTTTCACTCTCCAGACATTATTTAATTTATATCTTCTTTATTATTAAGGTACTTCCATTGTTGTTGAACTCTCTGATAAGAATGTTTTGACCTGTAAAGCTATACTATAAACATTACAGCTATTGGCGTTGCATTGACCAGAAGGAAAAAAAAGAAATAGACACATCAGTTCCTGAGAGAATGCCTTGAATTGTGGAAATGTTCCATTAAAAGAAAATATAGCGGTTACAGAAGACTTCTTTGCAAAGAGAGTGCGACTTAAACAGTCGAACAACTTGCGTTTGTCGAATGATGTTAAAAGATTGACGTGTCTTATTATGTGAGTGGATACTTACGTAAAAGGAAACTTTAAAATAATACATTGACGTACAGAAAGCCTAATTTTAAAAAAAATATATAGCATTGAAAGTTGTCACCCTTTCGATGACATAGCTAATTAAAACCCATTATTACCTGTCGGACACCATCTGTTGAAGACCGAATCCATTGTACAATTCGATGCCATATCATCATATTGCTAAATACTATTTTGCAATTAATGCTATCTTTTTGGGAATTTTCAAACTAAAATACGAAAAGATAATGAAAAAAACCCAGATTTGTCGTGAAATAATGAAGAGTAGAAAAAATTATTGTAACTTATTTAAATCGTAATATCTTAAATAAATCCAGTAATTAATTAATTATTTTATAGTTTTCATACAATGCTTAAGTAGCAAACATTATTGATTTATGCCCTTTCTTCATTTGTATCAACTGACATAATACTCGTATACACAGGTAATTTCCTCAGACGAAAAGCCAGAAAAAGCTGCAAATATTTTAGAGCAAAGACTTAATCTTTACTCCCGTGACACACTAATACTAGATTTCCTAGCCTAATCTTGATTATTATCCTTTGGATTGGATTCCTTACTCTCTTTTATTAGCATTTTGTCCTGTCAACGACTGTAACATTCCGGTATTATTACAGGCTGTTCATCGATCAAAGGAAAATATAATTCATTACTATTCAAGAAAACATCTTAAGTTGACGAAATCGTCGATTCGGGAAGCAGTCTACAGATAGACAACTACTTCCTAAATATTAAACTGATTGCAAATGTAGAATAATGCAAACGTATTACGTAACCATTGAAAGATAGACATATTATATCATACGGATACCTCAAACAGCTGATACACTTAACGTTCACACCCCACCCTTGAAGTGTGCAATATTTATATATTTCAAATAATCTTCCAAACAAAATCTAGGGGGTCCTGCATTTTGATGTCCAGGCAAACGAATACAATAAAAATAAAGAACAATCATACCTTGAGATGTGTTTGGACTATATGTGCTGTCATCGAATGTATCATTAAGTATAGACTAATCATCTGTTTATATTGAAGAAAATATATTTAATATCTGAATATTTGAGAGATGTGTTCTTGAGCTAACAACGGTAAAGGAGGTTCAATATTTGCCCAACTCTTCAAATCTGATTTATTTTCTATGGAAGTTCTGCAAATTGATCAGACGAGACCTATTGTAACATAAAACAATTTTGTCTCTTATCATCGTAAATTATAGCATCCTATTTTATATAATCATGTCTTCAAGCATACAATGTCGGGATCTATAGATAAACGCTTTCTTTCCTCTTTGGTTTATAGGTGTATAATTATAGTTTCATGTGCATACCTTGCACTTCAAAATACAAATACAGCGGGTTTGTGCATATAACGGAGTGTTAAATACCGCTTGCCTAGGAAGTGAATTCTCGTGCACCTCGAGTCCTAACCTTTGTGCTTGTGCCCTCCTTATTTCGGGGGTGCGCATGGCTCACACTGGATTTGGGTGCTTAGCAATAGAGCTAGGCGATGGGTGCCTTTAATCGCGGTTTGGGTTCTAGTCTTTACTTGGAAACTTGGAAAGAATATTAAGTCTCTAACCTTTTTGAGATATATATATATATATATATATATATATATATATATATATATATATATATATATATATATATATATATATATATATGATATATATGTGTGTGTGTGTGTGTGTGTGTGTGTGTGTGTATAAAAACCACAACATGATATGTCTTCGATAGTTTTATTTTTCGATTTGCAGAGTTGATTCTCTCGTTATGAAGAACTATTATATCCCAATATTCTACGTCTGGATTTAATGTAGCCCACTCATACAAGCTCATGGTTACAATCTGACTTCATGTAGCGTAATCGCTATGTAACATTAAGCTATTGATGCAAACAAAGTCTTTAATTATGTACCATATAAGCTCTAAGTTACTCTGAATTTTTCAGTCGTTAAAGAAATATTGTAATAAAATTGGAAACCAAATTTGATTGACATCACCCATAACAAAAATATCTTAAAAGATAAATATTAGTTTCAAATACATTGTTATCTGTTAACACTACTTAAATTAAAAACTTATGAGAAAGTTTGATGAAATATTTCTAATTCTCTGCTAAACATGTATTTTGATTCGTCACGGAAAATGGGACCTTCAGGGAAGTATAAAATTATAGTAGAAACGTAGAAAATGTAGCGGAAAGACAAGTGACATTATTCTTTTTCTTCAGTGACGTCAGTGAAACAACCGGTGTTTTATCTATTATTATTGTTATTGCTATCGTTTTTGTTGTGACAATTATTATTATTATTATCATTATTATTATTATTATTATTATTTTGTTGTTGATTTATTGTTATTATTTTTATTGTTTTTGATGGCGTTTTTTGTCAGAGGTGTACCTCCCTTTGCGATACAACGCATCTGTTTGTAGACTTTTATACTTCATTATTTTTTTTTAATTATTATTAGATCTTCCGTTTTTTTATAACAACAGACCAAACTACACTAGAACACACCAAACGCTGTGAAACATTTATTTTCCTCCGGAAGTATGTGTGTGTATGTGTCATGCCAAAACCAATCTTGGCTATCTTTTTTGTTTTAGCCCACTGTGTTTGGGATCCCTCTGGTTGTTGTTGTAGTGCAGCGCACCCCCACCACCCACCTCCGATTTTTGCTACATAATGTTTGAAGATAAAGAAATTGTTGTCTTGTATATTTCAAATACATATGCTACATTGTTACTCTTTAATATAGGTTATAAATATATAAATCTGATTTACAATTCTAAACTGAAACTTTCTGCTTTTGTAATTCAAGTTACAGAGATAATGAATTCTGTCGTAAAATCTGTTCAGGTGGCTTTCTTAATATTGCGGCGGATGTGTGTAAGAAACTGAGGATATTAGGATATTACTATACTAGTGTGAAACTGTGCATAAAGCATGCTATCTATCTATCTAAGTTGAAATAAGGTATCTATCTAAGTTGAAATAAGGTAGCGGTAGGACAGAGAGAAAAATAATAATAGGAAAGGTAGAAATAAGTAAAAGAGTGTCAATCTGCGTTTTCGTCCCTTCATTCTCAGACCAATTCGGCTACTGTGGCGGCGAAGAGATAAATGAACCTCAACCAGCACAGCTCTGAGAATATCTAGGTCTTACTTGTAGCTGACGATTGCATTAGAAGGTGATGATGGAAAGCTCCTGCTTGTGAGATATCAAGTCAGGAGCTTCTGATTTTTGTTCCATGCCTCTATGGTGTGCGAAAAGAAGCTGAACTTGAAAGAGTTTGTCGGTGCTAACTTCTGTATGAACTTCTTGGTGTGATCTGCCCTGGTTCGGCTAGATGCTAGGGTTAAATATTTGTTAGCGGGTATGTCTTCTAGGTTGTTTGCTATCTTGTATAACAAGGTCAGCTGGGCTTGGGTTCGTCGGGACTCCCACTGGATATGATCCAGCATGGCACTGACGCTGCTAGTATTTCATTGCTAGATACCTAGAATAAACGTAAGGTCTGGATCCTAATTTTGACTACTTCTGGTTAATTCTAATATGGTGTCGAGGCTACACATTTTTTTTTCTTCGCATTTTATAAAGAGTTTTATGCTATTTTATGTTACAATAGACATGAAACCAGGATGCAAAACGTAGATACATAGTCATAGTAAGTATGTAATGTGCATTAAGCTCAATTTTTGAACTTCCAGTCATAAGAACATAACTTACATTCTCTATGGCCCAAAGATGTGTCATTTTGTGCCTTGTTTCAGCAATGTAAGTTTCAGATAACACCATTCAATGTATTTAATTCATTTCAAGAGCTTGTATGCTCTTTAGAAATATTCTGAGATAAATAGAAATATTGTGTACTCCTACGCCTACGTGTATTTAAATAAAAGAGCTTTTTCCTTTTCTGTCCCATTTTTTTTTTTTAATGAGTGATAAAAATGCAAAACTTAGTATATATCCGTATAATTTGTATTGATAAGACCACCAATATGCTATGAATTTAACTGTCATTAGAAATGACTATCTCAGAGTTAATTTCCCCGTTAATTATGATCCTATAGTGCCTGCAAAAACTTGATGATTTATTCAACCCTCCACATTTTGACACAATAATTGGAGAATCCTTCTGCAAACCAAATATGTAGAAATTATCGGATTTACCCTCTGCCACAATCACCTACACGAAAGCTCAAAGTTTCGATTTATGGTCGTCTTGTCTAAGAAATTCCTACTAATAACCTGTAATGCTTTCAAAGCACCCTCGTTCCTCTTTTCCCTGCTTGTGTAGTTTAAACTGTCTTTCAGGCAAGTGTTCCAAGCAACGTCGATTCTATGGAGATGATGATATAAGGAACACAAATCTCATACGCACAATAATAGAACATATTTGCTTGATATAAATTCAGCATGTTGACGATGACTGTCCCACTGTAAATCATAACTTCAGCTGTTGGAATTGTATCATGTTGATCGTACAAACTGTCAAGGTCTTTAAAAAAGATCAGATTTTGTATCAGACGAAGCTTACCATCTTGGCTTAGCGATGGGGGGGGGGGGGTTGTTCTCCTGGATCAAGCAATATATCCAAATTTCCATCCCTTGATTGGCATGCAATGTACAAACATGAAAACAAGAAACAGTAATTTTTCAATGTCGCCACCTTTGTAGAAATTGTAGATGTCTTGTTAACCGATGGAATACGAAATAGTGGCAACTTGTTTTTCTTGGTTGGTCCGTACAATGACTTTATTCTTTGAATGAGTCGATCAATAATGAAATTCGCAAATTGTGCCTGGCCACAAACTTCAGTTATCTCAGCTGTTGTGATAATTGAGACATCCGCTGTTTCCTTTCAGTCCAAAGTAAGAAAAGTCCAAATTTTCTTTAAGACATGGATTCCGCATTTCCTCAACGACTTCAGAAAGTGACTCAGTATCTTTTCTAATGCATTTTGCGTACTTTTTTCTACTTCTGGTGGCATGTGGCATGTGTTTGCTGGTCGATTTCCTCTAATGTTCTCTCAAACTCTTCAACAAGTGCTGTTCCAGAGACCATCCAGCGACGAAGAGCTCCAGAGTTTTTAGTTAGACCGACGGCTCCCCCATCATTTTTACCAGAGCGTTATTTTCTTCATGGACATGGTCGATTGCTAGCGCTGAAAAAGGTCGAGACGCTTGGACCAAACAATTTCTACTGATGAACAGTTCACCGATTTCAGGCTTCGTCAGGTATAGATTTTCATGTCTCCGATGTGTACGGAAAACCATGAGTAATTTGTATGGTCTAGGCTAAACAAAATAAACATAAAATCAGCTTTGTTAGAGCATCTACACGGGGACCAAAATCCACTTGCCAGATGGACTGGACAAATATGAGCACAAGAAGTTCAAAGTGTATTGTCAAAAACCGTAAATGGATTTGAGGACACTCCTTTGACTTTTTGTTGCACCAATCATCGAAATTGAGACGGCTGTCGTCCAATGTGGCGTCAAGGTAAAGCCTGTAAGCATGCTCAAGAAGCGTATATAGACTGCTGGCTGTTACTTGGTGTGCACGCCTGGTGAGAGTAATGTGAGAAGCCTTAAGGAACTAATCAGCCGTTCCGGAAGAAGCAACGTCAGCATGACGATTGTGTTGGCCCAACAGCTTTCTTCAAGTCATTCCCAAAGGGTCCTTAGTGCAGCAAGTTCAATTTGCCGAATCTCAAAACAATGATGATAAAGTTGTTTTCACAATACTGCCCTGGCCAATCCCATTGGAAATGTGTGGCAGGGCAATAATGCATATATGGCAGGACTTGAATGTTTAATCGAAAATTTGCTTGCATGGTATGATGCCCAGGACATATAGGTGACTTGTCCCATGGATTCTTCCATACGTTTCGCCTGCACAAATTCTTCTTTGAGGAATTGTTTTAAAAATTGTGCCCTGGTTTACGATACAAATATCATTTTTTGCTGCAGGAATTAGGAGTTCGTCATTCTTCATGGATCTTGTGGGTACGTTTGTATATGCTTCGGGCAGTAAAAAGACCTGTTTTTATTCACTTATACGTTTCAATAAATTACTTCCTCACTAGTAACCCCTTAGTTATCGCTATTAAAATTTTGTAACATCTGTACCATGAAAAGTGTCGTGCGCAGTTGTAGAACTAGGATTGTGGTCTATATTTTAAACTGCTGAACAATCCTAGTTGGTCCATTTAACATTATGCTTACTAAAGCAAGAAGTGACTTAGGAACTACGGCCTCTCGGAAACCAAGTTCAAAAAACCTTTTGAATTCAAACTGAATACTAAGCATGTTGTCCCTTACAAATTCTACCGCTAATGACAAACACAAAGATTCCTTGTCAATGTCTTCCTCACATAGGAATATCGTAATTGAAGACAAGGAACTTGTTTCGGCCTTGCCTGTTTGATCGCAACTCTGGTATGCTAGACAGCACATTTTCTTTAAAATGTGTGCTACGAATACGGCCACCTATCTCTACTTCCAATTCGTGTAGCTTGTCAGAATAAAGTTTGGATAGCTTAGACAGTTTGAAAATTAGTGCAATATCAGATTCGGAATTGCTTCCTGTATGTATGACATGAACTGGGATTCGTGATAATTTTGCTGGATTGTTTATCTTCATTGATACTTCAATCAACATCCTTAGCCCTGTTGTAAAGTTTAGCTTGACATCTAGCACGATATTTTGCCTGAAGTGCAACCATATCACCGTCACAGCGCTTGGTTAAGAGAGAAGTATCTTGAGATTTTGTGGCACATTCTCTTAAATGTTCGTCAATTTGAACGCTTGATGCTTGTCACAGATCACAAAAAAGGGAAATTTCATCATAATAAAAACACGTTGCTCCCTTCATTTGAATACTGCAATTATGACTGACGATTAGTTTCCTTTGTACATGTGGTAAATGTGCTTACTGAATATATTAGTCTCCTTTTTTCTGCTCATTAGGGTTGAATTTCATATTGCAAGATTTATTCCACCGTGCCTTTTGAAAGTATTTGCAATTCCATTACATTATCTAGATTGGTCAAATTAACATCTCTGTTAACGGTATCGAGCTCTTTGAAGCGCACTATATTACTAGCAAGCGTTTGATATACAGTCCCAAAATTGGCATGTTTCGATTCTGATGTGCACTGTAATTACAAGTCTTAATGTAGTTGGCAAAGACAAAGCACAGGCAAATCACTTGATCTTGTTTGAGGACCCGAAGGCCCTGGTTTGTCAATTACACATAACATAAATACACATGTAATCATAGTAACGTACAATAATGCTGAAACAAATATGCAACACATTTATTCCAACCACACATGACAAAGAACATTTGGTTGAAAAGTAGTGGGTATATCTGAAAGTGGGTGGGTGGGTGTAAGTGTTTCTGTAGAGACTACCTGAACATACCAAAAGTTTAACGGTCAATTTAATACTAATCTTTGTGTCATATACATATAGAATTTCATTAGATCTCAATATAATATTTCAAATGGAAAAATATAATAGATTTTAAAGGACACATTGATCATCAGATCAAGTTATTATTGCTCAAATAAATACAGCATGTCAACATTAAGATTTTAAAAAGCTTTCACTTTGTTAGACATTTCATTTAATTATTGTAAAACGATGGTATCCGCCAGCCCTGTATTTAATAGTCATCTGTGTGGGCACTAGTAAGGCATTGTTGACTCTTGAGATTATTGATCAAGTGGTCTCAGTGAACGTGACCTTTGGACAAGATATGCAGTTTTTAACTCAACTTACTATACCAGTATTCTCTCATTAGAATTACTATGACCTTGACCTTTCACATGAAGACCTACAAGTCAATGGTTTCTTTCTTACGCGAATTGCAAGTCATTCACATAATTTGGTCAAGGAACTTGCTCTAGAGCAAAATTTATTGTGCAAAATTCATCTTGTTAAAGTCACAATGACCTAGGCTGTTTCCTTACCATAAGTTAAAGTCATCCACAAGGTCAAGGTAGATGGTCCATAACTAAAGTTATTTTGCATAAACATTTTCTTCTTTCAGTCACAATGACCCTGACCTCACACGTTTTGACCACAAAATCAATAGCCTTTTTCTAGCTAAAAGTGTAAGCCATCCACAACATTGACAAAGGTACATGTCCAAGAAATGAATTTTTTGTGCATAAGTCAATTGTATCTTGCAGTCACAGTGATCTAGCCTTTGACCATTTAACCCCAAAATCGATAGGCTTCTTCCTCACCCCAAGTGTAAGCTATTTACAAAGATTGGTAACGACAGATTATGCAGAATGAGTTATTGTGCGGGAACGAAATAGACAACATCATAACATGAAACGTTACGCCTTATGGCAGGTGTAGACAAAAAAACTTAAAATATCAACCTTTCAGCGTGCCTGTCTTATTTCTGAAGCTTTCCTTACATCGATGAAATAGTACTGGCCACCTTTGCATAGATTTTGCAAAATCTGTACAGCGTTCCATTTAGGGAGGCATAACACAAACATGTGAAATCGCACTTTTTTGTATAAAAGTTGACTTTAATTTTAGCATCCTGTTTCGGATACAACAACACTGCAGATGTTGTTTTTCTAATGCAATAAACTCATTTCGTAACGTTTTTGCTCTTTCCGTGATTGAAAGATCATCCAGATCTTTATATTTTGTTATTTGCTTTCATTGTCTCCGTCAAACCTTGATTTAATGATTAATTATGTAAATTCTTTGTTTAGTATTTTCTTTCCACGTATAAATGGTTTCCCAAGGTAAATATATTGGTTCTTGAATGACATTTATTTTCAATTTTTAAACATATATTTCAAAAGCCAATTTTTCGATCATATAAACAATGCATAAAGTTGAATAAACTGGGACTAAAGTCTATATTTTCAGATTTTCTTCATAAAAAAGGATAACCTAACCAAAAACTTGGGACAAAAAAGAACAGTCGTAAAATGCAGGGGAGAGCGATTGAGTTAAATCATTGTCCTAACTACTTGCATACTATAAATATACTGTAAATATACTGCATATTGTTTATATGTACTAAAGGATAAGTTACTGTCAATTGTGTATACGTGTATTCATTTGCTAACCAAAAATTCAGCTTCGGTTGTAGAGAAATAAGTTATGAAAATAAATCCTAGTTACTGATTACTTTGGCTTTATAAGATCATTTAAATAAATTGATTTCTTGTGAATTTTATATTGCATATTCGTTTTAATTAGTTACAACAAAAAAACATATAAAAATCAATAGAACAATAATTATACATTTCATACTCTAAACATCTTTTTAATTATATCCTCTCCCCGTGTTTATTAACTTCCAAGTAAATAGTTCGACCACTGACTCGAGGAACATAATACAGAGCCTATAATTAATCATCATCAAAACTCGCGCTTAAAGTCTGTAATCTTTTTTCCGGCGATGTAATTTTGTAATCCTTTTTGCAGTCGATATCTTGATCTAATAACTGTTCATTATCTCATCAAATCCTGGATTAGGCCTGGACTAAATTTGAAATATAATGTCTTTTTACGTTATGATGTGTTGAAGGCTTACTCTAATTGAAGTATTCACTGACTAATACTTGTATAACAATGTTACCACTTTGTGAGGTTATCGCGTTGATGCTGAAAAACTTTCATTTTTGTCGCTTTCAAAACAGATAGCTATGGTATAAATTCTACATTACATACACGAAAAAACAACTTCCCACCATAGGTTGGTAATCTGTGTGCAGCAAAATGCAAACAAAGAGAGATGAAATTCAAACATTTATGAAATCGAGAACAGATCGTCAAACGTATACCTGTTAAGATTCTATATCGATAACAGATTATCAGACGTATACCTGTCAAGACTCTCTATCAAGAACATATCATCAAACGTATGCCTGTGAAGACTCTCTATCAAGAACATATTATCATACGTATACCTGTCAGAAGTTTCTATCGAGAACAGATCATGAAACGTATATTTGTCAAGACTCTATTTCGGGAACATATAATCAAACGTATATCTGTCAAGACTCTCTATCGAGAACATTTCATCAAACGTATACCTGTCAAGAATCTCTATCGAGAAAAGATCATGAAAGGTATATCTGTCAGGACTCTCTATCGAGAACATATCATCAAACGTATATTGGTGTCACAATTCTAAAGTTTTTTTGTTTTCTTTCTATATTACCCTCAGAAATGGTTCACGTTTAGTACATGATAAGTATTGAACTATAGTGTTCCCTCCGATACTCTGGTTGTAAAAGAACGACCACCTACGATCCATTTATGTATTTAATAAAGATATAAAATCACTTGTACATAAAACTTTTTAGTTAAGGAAATGGCTAACGAAGAAAAACCTCAGTGTATATAAGAATTTCCTTTTCAAATGACGAATGATGTAGAAAATGATTTGAATACAAAGTTATTTCTGGTTGTGTGCGAAGACAATATGTCAGCACTTTTAATAAAAGGAAATGAAACTAATGACATAACTTTCAAAGCAAAGGTTTATTACTTATTCTGATGTAATTTATATTAACTGTAATAGGAACAAAAGTTGGAGTGTTCTGTCCTTTTAAAATATTGCTTTGCTCTCTATTTGTAGGTCTAAGATATTTACAATCTAAGAGATATTATGGTATGTGGTCACACTCGGCATTGGTCAGTGAACAGAAGAACGATTGATAGCTGGAAATAGCAATCAGGGTCCGCTACTTTAAAAATCAGACCAAAATTAAACTAAGGGCACATGTCAGAACAATTCGTAAACGCACAAAAGATAGAAACATTCAGTGTCAAGTGTAAGCGGATAACTATGTTTCATTTTAAGAATAATAAATCAGCAGTAGTTTCGTAGTCAGAAACAGATTCGACATTACACGCTGTTTGGAATACAAAATGTTTAAAAGCTTGTCAATACTTTCAGAACCAAACTATGACAACTTCTTAAACATTCACTGACTGCCAAATTGCCAAATCTGCCTTGATAGATAACTACATTAATATATAACGAGATCCATCAGCTGTCTTGTCCAGTATCCTGCTACAACTTACTTCTCCGTGCATTACTTTACCGGGATATAATATCTTTAGTGCGTGTTGTAGTTTCTGGTCTAAGATGGCGTTGATTTTCGCCACGCATGGTTCCGTCCTTGTCCCCAGCCTGAAAGTAGTTCAAAACAATATGGTCCTGTGTACGATAAACACCATCACGAGATCTTTTATATTTATTTTAAAACTATGTTTATCTGACAGCACCACAAACGAGACATGTAGTTTACTCATTTTAAGAGCATGTTTCAATTCTTTTTTCTTCCTTTATTTATTTGTTTGTGTGTACATTCCCCCTAACGTTCAAACATGTAATAATTCAGGTTTATCTCCTGGCTTTTGTGCTTAGTGTTTGTTTTGTGGATATAAGTTGTTTCTTCCCTGACGAAGAGCTTGATTAGCTCGAAACGTCGGGAAACTGTTTAGTAATTGTGTCGTTAGCAACTTGCGTGTATGTGTGTCTGTATATATATATATGTATATATATATATATATATATATATATATATATATATATATATATATATATATATATGCATCGATGGCAGCAAGTATATGACGTTATATATGTAAATAGGTACAGCGTGAACAAGTTTAATCCTTTAAAAAAATAACAAAAATCTTCGGTGTATTAGATTTGATGGCAATTATAACAAACTTATAGGTTGTGTCATATTTTATGTAAAATTACTCATAGTTCGTTCGTACAAAATATCTTTATATTAAAATGAATTACTTCTGAAGACTTTTTATGTCCAATTATTACTGCTCATAATTCTTTGTTTGTCTGCCCTCCAAATTACTGTCCTCGTGAGTGTTTACTTTGTTTCGACTCACTTCTAAGAGATAAGTCTGTGATGGCTATTTTATTCAGACACAAAAAATGCCTTGGATGAAAATTTAGCTAACCTTGGGAAATAGTCTAACTATATTGTCATAGAGAATTTATATATTAGCACTTGCTAAATTATTGACCCCTTTTGCAAAATATAGCGAATTTTCATACAAAGTTGAAATTGAAATGGGATTAATGTTACGTGGCTAGCAATTACTATTTTGCTAATGTAACCTAGATAACACATAAGAAACTATAAAGAGAACTTTGCTTCAAAAATATCTCGATAGCAACTGTTATAGTGCTGTGCTATTATAAACATACATCGCGTTGGACAAGTGCCTATGAATAACATACTTATGGTAATTACCTTGAGTAAAAGTTCTATTTTTCACTTATTGGATGATATTGGTTTGTAATTAGATACCCCAACATACAAGTAAAGAGAAGAGATGACATTTTTATTTAAAACATCAAGAAAGATATTCAAATATATACCCGTCGAGTATCTTGTTTTTTCTCCAACTATGTTTGACAAATACTTAATGCAGTCGCGTGTTTTCTTCCCATATGTGTTTGCTTGAAATATTTTATCTGTCTGTGGATGTGACAGGACAGTCGTTTAACGTCCTGTATTGAGATAATAAACATCCTAGAGCACGCGGTCCAGCGGAAACGTTTTATACGGGAAACTGGATGCTGAGCAATGATTTCCTTTTCTAATGACCATTTCTTTTGGCGTGTCAAATAACTTGAATACAAATTGTTTCTACTTATTTTAGCATATGTAGATACTGAAGTTAGAGTTACAAAATACAGAGAAAAATTCTAAGCAAGCTCAGTTATGAAGAAAAAAAACGAAAATAAAAATCTCGTTCAAAAAAACTAATTCAGCATTATTTCCTGATGCTGAAATTATAATAACTTTTGTATTTCGAGCAGACTAAGAAAAGATGATTGTGATATTATTTGTAATCATTGTTGTATTTCTTGTTCTATTAATCAAACGAAATTGTTATAGAGTTGTGTTTTGTTCGATTTAAGTACCAATTTCATAATTTGGCTTGTCACTTGAGTTAATATAGATGCTACTTTAAGGTATATAAAAACAAATTAATCCTTTTCTTCCTTTAATGCTAAGAGAGTTTACTTTTATTCATCTGCCACCCCACTAGAGGAAAGGAAAGCATAATTGTTTTAGGAAAAATCTATAATTTTTCATTGCATGTTCCCTTAAGTTTCAAAAAATCCTTAATTTTGTTTAAATCATCAGTGAAAGTAAGATCGGATCATGAAATATAACGGGTATTTTCAAACAGGTTAATAAGTTTGTTTCCGTCTTTGAGTGTCTATCCGTCCTTTTAGCCAGTCAGGCTGGGACATCAATAGGATGCATCGTCTGTAATGCACCCAAGTAATATTCCAATAGTTTGACCTCTGCTGTCAGCCTTAATTATGCATAGTGTACAATTAGACTTGATATGTCCCAGTCCTGTTAGTTTGTCAATAAATATATTGGCCCCGCATTCCATTCCATTAAATCCGAAACTTGTCTCTTTTAAGCATTTGCGCGTAAGTTAGGATATATATATATATATATATATATATATATATATATATATATATATATATATATATATATATATATATATTGTGTGTGCAAGTGTACATGGACAGAAAATTTGTAACGGTGCAGTTGCAAAACAGTTTCTCGTTTCGAGCTAATCAAGCTCTTCATCAGGGGAAGAAACAACTTACATCAACAAAACAAACACTTAAAGCAACTTACATCAACAAGACAAATACTTAACGCAGAAAACGAGAGAAATCTGAGCTTATACGTGTTTGAATGATAGGGTCTACAAAAATGAGTTAAATTATAAAACAGAAAGATACGGATCAAAAACTGTCTTAAAATGAGTAAACTACATGTCTCCTTTGTGTTGTTGTCAGAATAGCACAATTGTATAAATATAAAGAATAATACACGCTGGGGTGATCTGTATAATTGCGTGTTTACCAGGACGGAGAACCAATTTGTTTTGATACAATTCAAAACTTAGGACAAAGAACGGGAACCGTGTGTTGCGTAAATCAACGCCATCTAAGACCAGATACTACAATATTTACTAAAGATTATATATACCAGTAAAGTTTTATGAGTAGTAGGTAGTAAAGGAAACGTGTCAGGCGAATATTGTAATGGGATACTGAAATAATAATAATAATAATAATAATAATAATAATAATAATAATTTATTTGTATTTGATATACAGACCATCGACCCAAGATATATACAAAATTAACATGCAGTACTTCAAAATAGATGTGAGCATGCCTAACAATGACCACACGTTAGAATATAATGAACTAATAATGTGTTTTGCTCTGTAAAAATGACATTTATAAAACATTATCATAACTGGTTGTAAATTCATATATTATGAAGCATACATATTATAGAAATGGGATATCAATCATGTGTATAAAGGTGTATTAATACCAACTTGGAAGAATTGACACGTTTCCAATTACATTTTCTCTAGCATGCAGTGCCTTACTAATAAATATTGTTAAATTTGACTTCAACAGTTTTGAAATCATTAATACGCAAAATATGATTTTTGTTTTTCTATATTTGGATTTGTTTACACAGATTAAGGTATTTATTAGCTCAACAAAGACAGAACAAGTTGTAATGAAGTAATATTCATTTTCAATTTAAGTGTTACATAGTTGAAATAGTATATCTTTATAACAAATCTGATCGTATCTTCCTAGATTTTCTCTTGTCGGTAAATTCACTGTTCTTAACATTGTTGTCCTATTTCCTAAATGTATATCACCGAAAGTATCTAAATATTTTGATGTATAAAATTATCTTTTCTGCGCTTATAAAAACGTAATCTATCCATATCATTTTATTTCATTCTCTCATGAAAATATCTTCACATCGTTGTCGAAACATTTATTTGAATACTCACTCATTGCCAATGCTTTGTATTAACCAGTAATCACCAAATTCATGAAAATATCTTTACATCGTTTTCTAAACATTTATTTGAATACTCGCTCATGGACAACGCTTTGTCTTAACCAGTAATCACCAAATCCATATTTAGAAAGTGTTTCTGACACTAACTACTCAGCAATCGCAGTTTTCACCCCATTTAAATTTAAGATTGTAACCTTGTTTTGGGAATCTGTTATCTGGCATTTTCATAACTCGAAAGCAATATTTAAGTATCGGAATGTATCTAATATTTCTCATACTAATTATATCCGGGTCAATTCATTAAAATCAAGACATTTGGAGCAGATCTTGATATTCCCAATATGTAATTATAAAATGATATATGTTTTTTTTTTCTATATCTAGTGCTTCAATAATTCATGAAAGAGTTAAGGAATATTTGCTTGGGTAAATATTGTCGCAAATATTTGCGTACGGGCAATAAACTGATGCCTGACTGAAACTTAGATAAGATTACAATGGGAAGGTTACATGGTTTCGTTTAGACCAAATTTTCCATGAGTCTCAATGGCATTATCCGACGTCGTTCGCGACGCATACATTCTATGTCGGTCCATCGCGGGTTAGACCCAATCAGTAGGACTTCGAGGGATTGTACTGAATGCCCAGTTGAGTTGTAGTGGTTTACTTGTTTCGAGTTGATTTTATTTCGAACTGTTACTCTCGTGGTTATTCGTTCGTTTTCTGAAGTCAGTGGCACGGATTTTGCATTCTAGTAGATATATTACACTTTTGGGCTCGATATCCTAACTTCTGATTCATAGTAACGCTAACTCATGTAACCGAACTTTGGAAAGATTTGGTCTCAGGCACATGTTTGCAGATTAGGCAGCACTGTCTTTGCAATTGTATGTACCTGCATATGATGTCTTATCTGAAGTTACTTTGGCACGTACCAGATGATCCTTGAGATTTTTAGGTCTAAAGTACGCAACCATGGGAACTTCTTGAAATATGTCTTTCAGACGTTCGGAAGATTCGACAATGCTTCCTAGTTTGGGACATCGAGGAGGTAAGTAACCACGAATGGGATGTGTCTGCTGGCTTTCTTGGTTTTATATTTTCTTTCGAGGAATGTAGTTTTCTTTTGAGGAATCTAGTTTTCTATCGAGGTATCTAGTTCTCTATCGAGGAATCTAGTTTTCGAAGGATCTAGTTTTATATCGAGGAATCTAGTTTTGGTTATAGCCTCGTCAATGTATTTCCTTTTATATCCTCTCCTGCTAAGGTGCCCTTTGAGTAGTCTCTTTTCAAGGATAGCAACAACGGAGCAGATGTGTTTCGTCTGAACGCATAGGCCGTAAAGAAGATTTTGTTATTACGCGCTTGGGATGACAGGTTGTCCGGAGCAGATACTGGTGAGAGTCTGCTGCTTTGCAGTACATGTTAATTTCTATGTTCCCCTCTATAAGGGTAGATTGGGTATCCAACGAGGCATTGAACCTGTTTGATGACTCCGGCTTATATTTAGTCGTAGGGTGGAAGTCACTGGCGAATTCAAGGAATATATTGAAAGTTTCGACCTTTTGTATCCATTTTGATTTTATGTTGTCAATTATCTAGAGGAGCTTTCGTTGAAGCCTTCCCATGCAAATATTGGCATATTTTAGTGCTCATTGCAGTTCCATTGAATTGTACAAAGCGTTGGTTATTGAACACAAACGCGTTTAACTTGAAACATAACTGTTTTACCAAATAGGAAGTTGGTGGGAAATGATCAATGCTTTCTCCCAGGTTTTGCATTCCCTCCTCGTGTGAAATGTTGAGGGATGTTGCTAGTAGAGTGAAGAGTAGAGGGAATAGAGTGTTGTGTGGATGGTTATTTACTTTTTTGTGTGTTTTGTTAAGGCAGTTGGTAGTATCTTGGATGTATAAGGGCAGTTTTCTACTAAAAGGCGAAGGTGATAGTCAACGAATTCAGAAAGTTTTAGAACTAAGGTATTTTCGACGAGTATATACAAGGTGCGCCAGCATAGACCCTGATCTGCTGTCGCATACTGTTTGTTATACTGATTACACCTAACAAACTGCATAGACCCAGATCAGCCGGCGCATTATGCGACGGCGGATCTGGGTCTGTGCAGTTTGCAGCTGGACTCGACTTATAAGCGAATATAAATAGTAATTGTCAGTGGGGGGTTTTCAAATAAAAAAAATAACATAATGAAATATTGGCTCATACTTACCTTTGAAACACATTCATCCATAGATTGATTTCATAAAGACGCCACAAGAAAAAACAAAACCAATCAACCCAAAAATCACCTGAATCATTGATTTTTATGAATGAATTCCCATATTTTATTGATTGAGTACTGATTAGTGGTAGATAAAGTGTGGCAAATATATATTAAATTGAGCAAAATATTTCACCTAATTTAACAGAAATTATTGCAGGTCTTCTTTGATGCTTTCTGAACGTAAAAATAAAGACATTTACTAATACAAACAATTCTATTACATGAAAAAAATGATGATGCTAAGGTTCCTGGAGAAAATCTCTCTCTAGAAGGTCGTTCTAAAAAAACACGCAAAAATAATTTCTTCCCAGAGGAAACTTTAGATTTTCCATTTCTCATATTTTTAAATACACGTGTTCTTTATGTAATCACTATCACATTTATTTCCTTTGTCTTGTTGTAAGTTGTTTTGGGTTTTTTTTTATCCCTAATGCCTTGATAGTTGCGTAATGTTGAGTAGCATATTCAATACAAGTGAGGAAATGAGGATTTACGCTAAAAGAACTATCCTTGGTCTCTGTAGAACGGACCGTATTAATGATTTAATATCACATTTTCAATTTGTCTCATATTGCCAGAAAAGAGGTCGATAAAGTAAATTAATGTTATTGACCAATATGGACCCCTCTTGCATGAGCTTCTTTGGACTTGATTAGTTTTTTATAAGGTTTCGCCTCAATCTTCCATACGGTACCTTGCGATGACCTGGCATTGTTATTGATCTAATAGAGCTCCAAGGGCATAGATTCCTGAGGTAACTTTCTCAGCCGCAAAAATGGTCGGTTCAATAACTATTCATGAAATACAATTATTTCTGTATATAAAATCTAGGTTTAATACAAGGTTGTTTCTGGTTAAGTGCGTGAAACTAACACATATTAAAAATTATTTTTCGGCGTAAAAAATTAAACAATGAAAATTAATTATTTTGATGTTTGAAAAAGAATTATTTATTTTCCTGGTCTACCTCATACCTATATGTAGTAAGCTTGGAGGATCTTGAGAGGCCCCGGTTGGCCGAGTGGTCTAAGGTGCTCGACTTTACCGATCACTGCCGTCTCACCTCTGTCCGCGTGGGTTCGAGTCTTGGGCTCGGCCAATGTGGTTATGTGAGAAAGCTTGCCAGTAGCTTCCCGTGGGTCGGTGGTTCTTCCCGGGATTTTCCCGGGTTCTTCCTCCACCAGATATACTGGCCGCCATGTATAGCCTATCATGTGCTGAAAAATGGCGTTAAACCCATAAAACCAAATCAAACCTTGGAATCCCTTGTGAAGGGATGAACATTTATTTTCAAAATATTACTGACGCATCTGCTGTTTGCTCAATTAATATTTAAATTGTATAGCCACTATATTATTGAGGTTAATGCAACATGCTGTAAGTCGCCAAAGTCTACAATATTTCAACCAAGACGAAATTCGAAAATGTTTCTGTCTCTTTTAATAGTGTCATTTTTTTGCATTCATTTACTACGATTTCCCTACGGAGGGAAGGTTTTGACTCTCTTTGTTGGGTTTTTCAACACATGCCCTTTATACTTAAATACCCAAAGAACAGTTGAAACGATTCATTTTTAGCTTGACGTGTACAAACTTAGATGAGATTTTATATGGAGGACACTTTGGTTGCACAAAGAGATATTTTATTTCCCGGGTGTATTACTTCTTTCCTCAACCTAAATGGTACCTTGTCGTGCTCATTAACGCCCGCTGACCTGAACTATCAGTGTACTCTACCTCCTTTTTTTAGCAATTTAGCACCTAACGTGTGCAAAAAAGTTTAAATTTATGCTCTATTTCGCATAAGTAACTTAAACTCTTTGCACATTTGAAAGTCTGTTCATTATATCACTCCCGTTGGAAGGAAGTTCATTACATGGCGATACGGAGCAAAACCATTAAAAATACTATCCAGGGGCTGCATCAAGGATAAGAAAACTCGGTCAATATCAATTCACCCTACTTCTGACCCGTAGAGGGATTTCAGCTTGCAAGAAAGTATAAATATTCGCTATAAAAATGACTTGAAACTCCTATCCACCCCCGATGCAAACTGGTGAAACACCATGCCAAACAATACTCCTCTTCTTTCAAGTGTTGATTGGGCAATGCTTCAGCATAGAACACAAAGGTATATGCAAACAAAACAATTTTTTCTTTCCGGTGTTATAACCCATTCAAAATTGGTATAGCGTGTGTAATAAATGCAAGATCATAGAAACAGAAACATCAACTGGTTCTACATTAATTGCTTAGGAGTTCCAAAAAAATTTTAAATATTTATATTTTCATAGCTCTTTGTCTTAATATATTTTATACCTAAAGCCATTAAATACAAGAAAAAAACAATCTGATAATGAAACCTAAAAAAAACCCTGACAATTTCTGCCATGGAGACTTTGTAATAATTGTGGACTTTCTTTTACTATATTATCCTGTTTTTCTAACCCATCTTCCTTGTAAGGTTTCACTATACTAATTAGATTCCTAATATATTTAATTCATTTTGCTACATTTTGTATGAAAATACAGTCTATTAGTTAAAAGTTCAGATGCACCAAGACTATTGTACTTATATTAAGCACTGACTTGGCCACTACTCATCAAAACATCAGCATAGGTTATCTTGCATTTTAAATAACTGGATGTGAACGAAATGACTGAAATTTTTAGTGCAAGTGAGCTTTCCGAGACCGGCATAATCACACCTATTTTCTACGTTATCCTACGCAAAAGCCAACATACTAAAACTCAATGACATTTTTATATATTTGGTCTTTAATGCTGCTTTTTGTTGACTATAAGTAACATTCTTCACTGGATAACAAATGACCAAGAAAAATCAGGGAAAAAATATTAATGACTTTCTTGTGGACTACAAAAGGATATAACAACAGTTCATCGGCTCAGTTAGTGTAGTGATACCTTCATAAACTCAATTGAAAGTTGATTTCCAGTTGTCAGTAGATGTTTAAACTGTTGAGAACGGTAGATTTAGAAGTTGATGCCGTCGAAGCTAGCATTTTGTATATTCGTCAGAATTAACAAGACCAGAAGCCCCAATGTATGCCTTAGCATAGCTCGCCGTGTCATCATGAATGAACAAACCAAACTCTTTTCAATAGAATATGATCAATAAATGTCTGAATTCATAATTCTTGTAACGACAGACATAGCATAACTCCAATCATGGACCCAGGGCCTGAATAAAATTACCATGGTCCTTTCAAACTGGGAGAACCGAAACACGCGAACGTGCCCTATTCAGGATCAGAATCCTAAGAATGAAGTAAACAAATTAGAGTGATAATAATAAATAGAGGATATATTCTTTTCCTGCGTAATACCGGATATATAGTTTTTTCTACCACACGATGAAATATATTCAGTTTTTACGCAGAAAAAGAAAATTTTATTTTTTATATACCCAACTTTCTCCTGAATCGAAGCTTAAAACAATAAACTCACTTTTCAGTACCCCACCCCCACCCTCCAATTTTAAATTCACCTCATTTTCCGATCATATAAATATCCGCAACTTAAGACAGCGGTAGGATTATGATGACCTAATCTATTGTAGTAAATTACATTTTTGACATTTTGTACACTATTTTACTCTATCTGACCACAAAGCAAGTCCAATTCGCAATGCATCACAGCTGGTTTATCATTGTTGTCAATGTGGTAAGGGGAAATAACTTCATAGAGACGCGAACAGCATCGAGTCAAATTTCTTCAGCAAAAAATAATTTCCATGTCTGAAAGGCAATGCAGTTTTCATGTATTTGTTCAGTTTCAACTGAATTAAAAACTACACATCCATTGACAAATTAATGTGTATAATAGGTGAATAGGTAAGAAAGAAATCTTGTCTAAATGTAATGCTTCCCACGTTCAAAAAGGAAAAGGCTATATTTTTCCATATTGCATTCTTCAGTAGGCACCAAAATAACTGATTTATGTACTTGTTTTATTTAAATGCATACAATAATTTGCTATGAATACATGCAGGATGCTTAATTATTAAAACAATGGGTTTTTCCCTTGATGCTATTGAGAGATGACAAAAGTTACACATTTTAAATAATTTGCTCTCTTTATCTCTAGCAACACTGAATCATAAATGCAAAGTTTGGTTGCATTTCCTCAATTGTGGTTTGCTACAGAATACAATTTATCTCTCCACACAATGATCTAAATGGAATGTAGTGTGATGTTATAGATGACAAATGTAAGTTCCAAGCACAAGGAATCACTTGCCATACTCATAAGAAAGAATAACTTGCCATACTCATAAGAAAGGAATAACTTGCCATACTCATAAGAAAGGAATAACTTGCCATACTCATAAGATAGGAATAACTGGACATACTCATAAGATAGGAATAACTGGACATACTCATAAGAAAGGAATAACTTGACGTACTCATAAGAAAGGAATAACTTGACGTACTCATAAGATGGGAATAACTTGACATACTCATAAGATGGGAATAACTGGACATGCTCATAAGATCTGAATAACTGGATATACTCATAAGATAGGAATAACTTGCCATACTCATAAGAAAGGAATAACTTGCCATACTCATAAGAAAGGAATAACTTGACATACTCATAAGAAAGGAATAACTTGCCATACTCATAAGATAGGAATAACTTGACATACTCATAAGATAGGAATAACTTGACATACTCATAAGAAAGGAATAACTGGACATACTCATAAGAAAGGAATAACTTGCCATACTCATAAGATAGGAATAACTTGACATACTCATAAGAAAGGAATAACTTGACGTACTCATAAGATAGGAATAACTGGACATACTCATAAGATAGGAATAACTGGACATACTCATAAGATAGGAATAACTTGACATACTCATAAGAAAGGAATAACTTGACGTACTCATAAGATAGGAATAACTTGACGTACTCATAAGATAGGAATAACTGGACATACTCATAAGATAGGAATAATTTTGCATACTCATAAGAAAGGAATAACTTGACGTACTCATAAGAAAGGAATAACTTGACGTACTCATAAGAAAGGAATAACTTGACATACTCATAAGAAAGGAATAACTTGACGTAATCATAAGAAAGGAATAACTTGACATACTCATAAGAAAGGAATAACTTGCCATTCTCATAAGAAAGGAATAACTTGCCATACTCATAAGAAAGGAATAACTTGACGTACTCGTAAGAAAGGAATAACTTGACGTACTCATAAGAAAGGAATAACTTGACATACTCATAAGAAAGGAATAACTGGACATACTCATAAGAAAGGAATCACTTGCCATACTCATAAGATAGGAATAACTTGCCATACTCATAAGAAAGGAATCACTTGCCATACTCATAAGATAGGAATAACTTGACATACTCATAAGAAAGGAATCACTTGCCATACTCATAAGATAGGAATAACTTGCCATACTCATAAGAAAGGAATCACTTGCCATACTCATAAGAAAGGAATAACTGGACATACTCATAAGAAAGGAATCACTTGCCATACTCATAAGATAGGAATAACTTGCCATACTCATAAGAAAGGAATCACTTGCCATACTCATAAGATAGGAATAACTTGCCATACTCATAAGAAAGGAATCACTTGCCATACTCATAAGATAGGAATAACTTGACATACTCATAAGAAAAGAATAACTAGACATACTCATAAGACGGGAATAACTAGACTTACTCATAAGATGGGAATAACTGGACATGCTCATAAGATAGGAATAACTGGACATGATCATAAGATGGGAATAACTGGACATGCTCATAAGATGGGAATAACTGGACATGCTCATAAGATAGGAATAACTGGACATACTCATAAGATGGGAATAACTGGACATGCTCATAAGATGGGAATAACTGGACATACTCATAAGAAAAGAATAACTTTGCATACTCATAAGAAAGGAATAACTTGACGTACTCATAAGAAAGGAATAACTTGACGTACTCATAAGAAAGGAAACTTCTATGACTTGTTTGACCTAAGTACAATACATTTCTACAAATAAATAATTATTTCATTTGTAGGGAACAATTTTATTTAATTTGGTGTATTTTTATTATTATTTGTTAAACGAAAAATGTAACACTTGTTGGCAAGCAAATGTCAACCAGATTATTGCTCTGAAGGTAAGATACCCGATTCAAGTTTAAAATCTCTCAATAAATGTTTTTGGAGTAAATGTATCACTTGTGCGTACCTAAGGCGAAGTATAAGAAGTAAGCCTTGTCATAGCTCTCTGTGTCATCTTGAATGAACAAATAAAACTAGTACACGTGGGTACATTGGATTGATGGACACATTAACTAATGCATCACTGGTATGATATCATATTTTAATGACTCAAAGCTTGCTTCTTTCACACATCTTGTTACTAAAGTTAATGTGTAAAGTGTAAACCACTCTGTTATGATTGCACAAGCCGTATACTCACATGGATTAAAATAGTATAAATCAAATGCACTTAAGCAGGTATTTAGCCGGCTTAAGTGCATTTGATTTATACTATTTTAATCCACATTTAAGCAGGTATTTAACCAGCTTAAGTGCATTTGATTTATACTATTTTAATCCACATTTAAGCAGGTATTTAACCAGATTAAGTGCATTTGATTTATACTATTTTAATCCACATTTAAGCCGTATTTAACCAGCTTAAGTGCATTTGATTTATACAATTTAAATCCACATTATTATACACCTTATGTAATCACGATAGAGTTGTTAACACCATAGGCAAATTTCATACATTTTCTCTATCTGGCCTCCATATTATTTAGAGGTTCTCTTTGACCTGAACGTCTATGAGATCAGTCTTGTATAGTTATGGTACTTCGATACAGATGTAATAATCGATACAACCAGTCTAGGTAAACAAAACATTAGTGAGTATTTTATTGCAGGTCACTGTTTTTTCTTCAAAGAGAAAGATTTAAGCAATCAATCACGTGTCAGACTACTATAAAAATATCCCTCCCGTCATTTTAGTCTTCGCGCTGCAGTTGTGCGAAAAAATATAAAGATAAAGCCCGTTTACAATAAAACAGGACCTGACCAGAAAATTATAACCATTGTTAATAATGAGTTTGATCATGAGATTTTGTTTCGAACAAAATTACAAATAACGTTACTTTTGAAGCTCATTTCCGACTGGCTTAAAACCGAGACTCAGAGTTCATTATATCCAGGCCGAACTTTTATACAAGATTTATCAGTTTAAGCACGTACTCAGCTCAAACTTTTGGGCAAAATCTCTGTGGAGTCCAATTTAAGTTTAGCATCTCACAGTTAAAGCCCATCCCCACCCCCACCCCCTCCCCGCCCCGCCGGCAAAAATTAAAGTAACTTGCTACAAATAATCAGCTTGCAAACTTTAATCCGAGATTTTACTCCAAGCTGAACCATTGTTTTTTTTTTATAAGTGTGACCTGGCCTTTTGTGTGTCACGGTATTCATTGTATCTTATATGCAGCGTTTGTTGAAATGCAGTCAGCAATTGTCTTGTAAAATTGGACCTACTTTTGTAAAAGTTTTTTTTATTCATGCAATATTTCTATAATGACCACAATCAAATGCCATCAGTCGTAGGGTCGTTCTCTGTCCACTCAATCAAATGCCATCAGTCGTAGGGTCGTTCTCTGTCCACTCAATCAAATGCCATCAGTCGTAGGGTCGTTCTCTGTCCACTCAATCAAATGCCATCAGTCGTAGGGTCGTTCTCTGTCCACTCAATCAAATGCCATCAGTCGTAGGGTCGTTCTCTGTCCACTCAATCAAATGCCATCAGTCGTAGGGTCGTTCTCTGTCCACTCAATCAAATGCCATCAGTCGTAGGGTCGTTCTCTGTCCACTCAATCAAATGCCATCAGTCGTAGGGTCGTTCTCTGTCTACTCAATCAAATGCCATCAGTCGTAGGGTCGTTCTCTGTCCACACAATCAAATGCCATCAGTAGTAGGGTCGTTCTCTGTCCACTCAATATAAACTACTAAGCCTTATTTCGCTTTCCAGATCTTTCTTCTTTGGAAAAAAACAAGACCGATAACTCGTCGAATATTGCCACACACGGTATAAAATGTCAAAGAGCTTTGTGTTACAAGATTCGTAGTCTTACTTCTTTGTAAATTTGCAACTAACTAGACCACAAGCAAAATAAACAATCCTCAGCATGTATAAGGGAAAGACAAATTGTCTTAGACTTAACAAAGTGTTTCTAATCTAGTAGAAACTAGACTTTGAAATGATGTCAATATAAAAACGACTTATTATAAATTGATATAAAAAGCACAAAAGGAATTATACAAATCCAGAAAGGCTTCACAAAGAAAATATTTCTAGAAGACTTTGCGACAAGAAACCAATCACAATGCTTTCTTCCCATAGCAGAATCTAAAATTCACATCATTTTTATTTAAAATACACTGTTTTGTATTTACCAATAACATTTATTAAATTATTTATCGATTTATAAATTGTTTTGGTTTTGAACCCCAGATACCCCTACTAATAAATGATTTTTGAATTGTACAGATCAGACATTTGTGGAAACTAAGAATGTCCGGTGTCCCTGCCGAACGGACTATATTATTTACGTTCTTTATTTCTCATATATTGCCTAGACAAGAAGTTACTACAGTTACTTCACGATAGGAGCAATACTGACGCTGCGTGAGCTACTCTGGAATGTATTGGCTTTTGATACGTTTTCGCCTCGACATTTCATACGATAGTTTGTATAATGTATTAATCTAATAAAAATCTCAGAAACCATTTAGCTGCGGAAACGGCCGTTTTTACAACTCTGTTAATTATATGACATTATTGCCCTGTAATATCGAAGAAATTAGATGCGATATTATCTATGATTCAATGTCTAATGATGAACTTATCGACACATCGGAAATATAACATATCTGTAAAGTATACAAAATTTATTTCGATGTTAATAAAGAGCCAGTCATTTTCTGGATATAAATTGTATCCGAGTTCTCCGTAGTCAGCTTAGAGTAGCTGGTGAAGTAGATGAAAACTATTGTGGAATATATGTTCATGCATGTGTTATTCGCTCGGTAAATATTTAAATTTTTGTAACCGCCATATATAGGTCTCATTCAACATACTGTCAGTCACCCAAGTCGGCAACAAAAAATCCCAGATAAAATTGTCACTGATTTTGTAGTCTCTTTATTTCATGACAACAGATTTTGGTCGACATTTATTGAGTACTCTCAGCGCCATACAGAAGGGAGATGATAACTCTTTCGGTTTCTTTTGGCAACAAATTTACCTTATCTATTTAATATACGTACAACAGTTGCAATGAATCGTTCTTAGTTTGGCATCAATATTTCTCAGAAATGATACCAATTATGTCAAGAATGCTGCTTTATAGATTATATTTTCTGGAGTGTTGATGAATTACATTCCTTAAAGATCTATTACGCGTCTGTCAAGTTATTAACCAAAACGAGACTCAGATTGAAAGCCACTTTTGTAGGACAAAGAAATCACTTTTCTGTCGTCAGACGTCTTTCCTAACCGTAAATGGCACGTGGTTGTAGCAATAATTGCTAATCGATTTAAACTGTCACTCTGTTCTCCGTTTGCAGTAGGGAACTGATTTGGACTGAAGGATTTATATCAATTCTTGATTTTCGCATGTACAGCTACTTGAAGAGGGACAAAAATATACTCCAATACATAGCTTTTAATCAAATTGCAATACTTAAATGGAAATATTGTCCTGGGAATCCAGGATATGGCTAATATATTGAAAGTTGAGGGATAAAATAGCGCCCAGCATTTGCTTTCAGAAAACACTGTTACTTTCAGCATGTATTAATATTAAATATTCAAGACTCATCTTCGTGAATCAACATGTGAAATTTTGCATTGATTAGACCTATTCAGAACGGTATGTTATTTTCGTTTGAGAACTGGAATGTCATCTTCCAGTCAGCCTTATGTTCTAAGATTGATTTGGACAATCCATGTAGTTTGTCACTTTTTTCCATCGGCTTGGTGATTGTATATATACTAATATTGTGTTTGTGCAAAGACACGTCGAATTAAATCTAGTTAAACATAAATCTTAAAAGCTTTGTGCTGTACAAAATAACTTTTTCATGTCTCCCATTATAACAAGCCTACAGAAAGAATCCCATATTTACATTTCCATAGAAGAAAGGAACAAAGCAAGTGATAAATAGAATCAATATGTATATTTTTATTTTGTGTTTAAGAAGTGTTGAACGTTTGTGGTGGCTTTACAAAAACATGTATAGAGAAAGTACCACATCAGTGCAACTGAATATTATGTTCAGCCTTCTCTCTTATCGTCATATTAGTGTCAAAACAATCACTGAAAATAAACATTGATCGAACAATAAATTTCATCAATCTACGTATTGAAGTCTGTCATTTCTCATAATGAATAATGTCCATTTTGTTTGGGGTTTTGTTTTTTTTTTTTTAACTCCTTGCAGGGATACAATTTTGTAATTAGTTTCTGTTTGATTGCTTGATCGGATAACGTATACTCCGTGTTCTTAGATAAACACCCGATCAAATGTACTTAATAAATTAATGTTATCTTTATCGCTTGTATAGATGAATTCTATGTCTCTAACACAAGGACAGATATACAACTGATTAAATGCCATTAACTAAAAAGATTGCATTTTGTGTAAACTACTGTACTATTATGAATTTTAGGCCTAACCTAGCCGTTGTGTGTAAACTACTGTACGATTATGAATTTTAGGCCTAACCTAGCCGTTGTGTGTAAACTACTGTACGATTATGAATGTTAGGCCTAACCTAGCCGTAGAACGACTTTCAATACGATTGCTACCTAACCAATTTAAGCGCACCACTCCTGTGTAACATAATTACCTTCTGAAGTTAAAGTCAAGACAATACAAAATGATAAATATTTCAAAATATTAAAGCAATAAAGGGAAATAATCTATTATTGAATTATATATATATATATATATATATATATATATATATATATATATATATATATATATATATATATATATATATATATATATATATATATAAAGAATAAAAAAGTTATAAAAACATGAGATAAACATTATTTCTTAAGGCTATTAATTCACAGAGACAACTTTCTATTGCTACAAAATATACAGCAGAAGCAAAACAAAAAAGACAAAAACAAAGAAATACCTGCAATTTTAATGTGATTTCCTATGGGATTTTTATATAATGGATACATCATTCTTGTAGTGTTGCCAGTTGATTCTAAACTGACCAAGAATATGAACAAATCAACAGTTTTCACTTAAACTTTCAGTAGTAAAAATATAGACTGAGAGTTAAACACGCACAGTTTATCACGAGAACCATTGGTCATGCGTTTATTCAGCATGTGAGATATCAGACCACTTGACTTTATGATTGGCTCTATAAGTGCCACACTCTATAATTAGTTACATAGCTTGTATATATTGTCCCATTTTCGTTAAATGTATATTCGAACACAGTTGCAAATGTAATGTTCTTAATGAATGTCGAAATTTCTCTACCATGGATATTGCAGTTCTTTCTGAAGACTCCACGATTTTATAAAAGATAGCATTGTGTTTCCTTAGCGTGAGGTATCTAATTCATGAATCATCAAAAAAAATATACGTATGAAGACTCCGTGATTGTATAGAAAATAGCATTGTGTGTGGAACATATAGATATACAACATACATATATTGGTGTCAATAAATAATAACAACAAAACTGACTGAAAAGATTATATTGTGTGTGACACACTGTATGCCTAACATAGCCGTGAAATAAGTATGCAAACTTAATCAACAGTCAATTTGTAGATTATTAGCATTCCTTTCTGCCAGTCTACAATTAACTTCCGAAGTCATAGGTCGTAAGTATAATACATGCAAATTTGTTCCATGAGTTTAACCTAATAAGGGAAATCACCATTTTCATTATATATCACTCATTTGGGTTTTATTTTAAATATTTGAAATTAAAATTTCGTCTCCATATTTAATAATTTATCGATGTCTGTTGATAAATAATTACAAAAATATATGCTCTTTTTATTTTTCCACTTTTTTCCAAGCATTCATTTTTAAATCCCTAGCAAGTTTGGATATATATATTTTTTTACTACACCATTGGAATATTTTTACCGAAATATCTTAATACTCAGTAATCTTTACCAGTTTGAGATTTTGTTGTGTGTTCTCTTTTTAAAAACATTTGATTGGTGCAAAAACGATTCCTGTCTGGATTTGTCCTTTATTGCAAACAATATCGTAGCGAATGTATAATAAAGAGTCTACCCTAAAATATTTAATTTTCAAATATGGAGAAATGTGTTTTTGAAAAAAGTGATGTTATCTTCTTTTCATTTTATAAAGTATCGTTTTTTATGGTCCTGAATGGTTTGAATACATAAAGTTTTATTATTTGTCTTCAAATTCTTGACCCCTGAGCAAACGTCTAAAACTGTCCTTACCAACAGTTTTCGTTCCTTCATTTTAGTTAAGCCTATTACATGCTAGTGTGATACTGAGGCATTATACATTTAGAACACAGAAGGACATTTCCGCTCTAGATGTAATTAGCTTTATCATTTTTTATTTTATTTTATTTTATTCTTCAAAATCACCAAAGTCGTACATTATCCCTTTCTGTTCTGGAACGTATTAATTACCGTACAAACTCGCGTAAAAGTGGGATCCAACTGTAAACTGCATAGATCCAGATATGCCGTCGCATATTGCTTAGGCAGATCTGAATCTGTGCAGTTTGTTATGATAAATATGTAGAACAAGTACCATAGCCCCTGATCTCTCGGCGCATTATGTGACGGTAGATAAGGGTCTATGTTGTTTGCAGTTGGATTCGACTTATAAGTGAGTACAGACCGTATTAAAATAACCAAAAGTGCATACTGCAGTTACCATATATACAGAGTGAATGCAATTCGGTGTTCAATTCGGTACATCTGAGAATATCGACTCACGGATGTCGATGGAAACAACTAAATGGTTCCAGTCTGGGTGTGCGATATGGAAACATGGATTAAACATCTGTATCGAACACCAGATCATCCATGTAAAATTCAATTGGATTATAACGCATGATTTTCTCTTAATGATTACAAATTACACACACACACATACACACACATACATATATATATATATATATGTGTGTGTGTGTGTGTGTGTGTGTGTGTATATATATATATATATATATATATATATATATATATATATATATATATATATATATATATATATATATATGGATGATTAAAGAAATATAACAAAATTGATTTGATCCTGATAATACCATTCAACACTTTCATGCATCATGTACAATATTATACAATTATCAACTTTTATTATGGTGACTATGAAGTTTCATGAACCAGTAAACCTCATATTGACGACGCAAATCGGACGTCAACATGAAAAGTTTACTGGTTCATGAAACTTCTTATTCAGGGAAACAAAAGTCTATAATTGTTTTTTGTTATATGACTTGATGCAAAATTTTTAATTAAACTTGTTTCAGCAAAGTGAAAATGTCATTTCAACTGCTCTATACCATAAAAAGTATTTTATCACGTCACGACAGAGCAATATCATAAAGTTTACCGCAAATCACACGACGTCGTCTCAGCCAATGGAAAAGCGCCTTCACTGGAATCATGTAATAGCGACATATAATTACGTATGTTTACCGCTATATTCCACATTCCCATTACATTTATTTGCCAATAACATTTTATTCTTGAATGTGGGTGAAAGAGTATAGTCTTTTATGACTATTTTATTCATGAAAAGAATGCCAGTTTCCTTTTGTACCTAATAGTTATTGCGTATATCTCTCTATATGACTTTTTTTTGTCTAGATATAGAAGAGAAGAGTTTCTTATGCCTATTTTATTCCTGCAATAAATGTGTAAGGTTTCTTGTACGTCATGGAAGTCTGTCGGAAACATGGTCGATTCAAGAGAGAGTTATATCTAAAATCGATAAAAGTCGAGTTTATCTCACAAAAAACATCAGATGACGTTAATCCCAATCAGTTTCTTTCGTGTATATTCATAATTTAACCAAACTATACATTTTGTAAAATATCGAAGAAAAAATATATCCGGACATTAAAGAAATCTTTTTCAATCATTATTCAGAATAATGCGTGCACGTGCAATACGGCTGTGGATGAAGAGTAAAATATGACCTCGTGTAAATGTTGAATTATTTATTCCTTTTCGATCGAAATCGTGACCAGTGGCGGCGCGAGGGTTCGAGGCGCTCGGGGGCAATGTTCTTTAGTGGCGCCCCTACTTTGCCACAGGGAACAGTTTTGATGTCAATTGCCAACCTTCAATACCCACCCCACCCTACCCCCCATCCATCTACGCCCCGGTTACAGCTAAAAAAAAAAAAGTCCCGAAAACGCCCTTCCTCGCCTGGCGCCCGGGGGCAATTGCCCCCCCCCCAACCCCCGATAGCGCCGCCACTGACCGTAACTGCTTCCAAATAACGACGCAAAAGTAGGCTCAATAGACAGGGTTTATAATTCAATTGCACAGAATTCGAAATCACAACTCATTTCAATCACAACACAAAAATGCTGAATATAAAGGGTATAGTATTTAATTCCACTTAATTCCAACAAAACAAATTACGGAATGTTTTTGTGCAATCTTTCATTCTCGAAAAATGGTTTTCCTTTATTTCACATTTGAATTGTTTGAGCAAGAATCAAGAATTAAGAATTTGCAGGATATGCTCTCAGGAAGAGACATTCGATACAGAGTCAAAAAGACATGTGACACTGTGGATATATATATATATATATATATATATATATATATATATATATATATATATATATATATATATATATATATAAACATTTCAACCTCTTTAATACGAACTTCATCTTAAAACATAAACCGAATTACTTTTCGAAAAGCTGACATGCGCATGAATATTAGTTTTATGAACGTAGCTTGTGAAACAACGCTCACTCGGTTTTACTACCATCACTGTCAATAACACGAATTCTTCGGCGCTTCGGGGCAGCAGATTCATATATGTGATTTATTCTCAAATTTTGCATCACGGAAGATTTCACCAGCTGAATGACTCTGGAAGTTTGTTTCGGAGGCCATGTTGATAGCAGTTAAACTGTTTCTGGTGACACATTGTGAGAGGCTCCGATGGGGACTTGACATGGGAATGACAACATTTTTTGACAGTTATTTACAGCAGGATTGGAGAAATTGGTGAAACTTGATGACACAGATTTGTTGCAGAGAATGTTACTCATTTTATAATTTCAAATTCATCCATTATGCGGGAAATTCACTAACGTTACCAATTATGAACTTCCGTAAATGGGTTGTACTGTACAACTGTAATGTTTTGGTACGCGATTTCTTAATGTGATCTTGTTTCAGACGAACCTTTTGGATATATTTTACTACTTCAAAAAAAGGGAATAAATGTTGTTATATATATATATCTATATATATATATATATATATATATATATATATATATATATATATATATATATATATATATATATATATATTATTCTAGTGACAAAAACAAGGTTTAGACCTTTCAGACATTGTACATTTAACGCAAGGTTTCTTAACTAACGTCGCTGTGAGAGCTTTGTTTACTGCTAGTGTTGGCATTCCGTCGCTAGGGGGGCTGGTATTGTCACCAGGAACCTCGAGGATAAAGTAGTTTCAGCCTCGTTTGAGGGTATGGTAATACGGAATTAGAAAACGATAGTATCGTTTTCCCGCTTGTAGGAAATGGCTGTAAAATTCTGGCTCTTTCTTGGGTAGAAAATTGGTAGGTATATAAGAAATAACAAAACTGAAGAAAACAGAAGAAAGAAAAAACAATTGTGTACGGTGGAATACAGATGGTAAAACTGCAAAAAAGCGACCACATTATAAAATACAAAGATAGGGAAAATATTGAACGAATACCCTTTTTCTCGCATTCTACGGGCTCTACAGATAATACGTGCTTCTGAGAGAGTGACAAGTATAAGATGAAGTTGTTTGCATTTGCAACATGCACAATGGAGAGAATGTTGGCATACCTCTATGTTACTTTCATGTACTGTGGCTGAAATTTCTTTACATATTGTACTTGTGGAAATTGGACATGATCTAAGCACACAGCAGACAGAAATGGCCGCACCAAAGTACTCGAAAAATCAGCCTGAATTAGTCAAAAGTACACTATTTTCAGCAGTTATTAAAATAGGGAAACGAATTTTGCTAGAGTAGGCAATACCAACCTCTGAATGTACAATGAATGAATTACAAAATATATAAAAAGTAAAAAAAGTTATCGGCTCTTTTTTTTTTTAAATTTACCTTTGAAGTCCAGGAGTTAGCAGTTTTTTGAGAGGTGCACATCTTAAGTAAGACCAAGCTGTATACTGTATAACCCAAATTGCACCCATCAATCATACACCAAAAAAAAAGGGATTTAAAAGTTCTTTTAACAATACCTAAGATATACAAGGTCGTTTTTATATAGCCAGGACAACCAGTGAGGAAAACCTGGGGTATTCTTTTTCTTTAAAAATCTAACCCCTATGCAAAGTACGAAACTGGAGAGTGCCACCAAAATAGTTATATCTTTCTTCACGTGAATGTTGTCTTACATCACATGACGTCAAAATTAGATTTGATTGGCGCATCGCCATTTCGACTTGTTTGCATGACATCATCGAATACATGTTGTCACGACTGTTTGCTATAATTGTATCGCGTTAATTCAGTAGTTTTATAATCAATCTGCGTTGTAACTTCATTTCCATGTTTACACCAAGTTTTTCAGTATAAACCAAACATTATACGCTCTCCCTAAATATAAAAAGATTTTTAATGTATATTTTTCCTTTTTATGCTTTATCTTTACCGACTTGGCGCTATTTTCTTTATAACATACGCTCTGTAGCCAGAAATTCGAGAAAAATAATCATCCATTATGCATCGGTGTTGGATAGGAAAATTCCACCCTAGAGATCAGAAATTTGCGTTAGATACGATGTTTTGCTGAGCGTCTGACGCAAAATTCTGACTCTCTAGTGGAATTTCCTATCCTAAATGTACAAGAAAGGTTTCTATTAGTTGTAACCTTCCACCTAGGATGCCCAGCGGTAGGGCGAATCATGCGAAAACACTGTCCAATAATTGAATCATTTGAGACATTGCGGAAGGTCTTCAAAAAAAGCCTCTCATGGTGCACCACAAACCTAAAGTCTTGACGGACATACTTGTTAAAGCTAAATTAAAAACCAGAGGAAAACACAACACCCTTTGGTTCCCAAGAACCCTGTGGGGACAAACGATGCAAAACCTGCACAAACATGATCAATATCAATACATTTTCCAGCACAGTCGCTGGCAAAAAACTTGCCACTCACATTCGGAAAAATTCAAAACAGAAATTGTCATCTGTATCTCATTACATGCAAAGTCTGTTCCATCCAGTATGTGGAAGAGACAGAACAATTAAACGTGAGAATTAACCTGCACAGATCTGACTTACACATCAAATAACTTACAAGGATGTAATAGCAGAGTATGTGTTCATCTATTGTGTTCATCTATTGTGTTCATCTATTTTGTTTATCTATTGTGTTCAATTGTGATGGTATCATTACTGATATAACCCTACAATCCAAACTAAAGCCTTTCAGTTAGAAGATAAAAGAGTACTTACTGGATTCAGTGCTGACTCGAATAAAGAAAAATAAGTGTGCAACATAAACAGTTTATTTTAAAAGCCCTTAATATAACTTATCTTTAATTTCTTGCATTTTTACTTTTTCCAGATATAATTTTCTGGGTGAATTTTTTCGCAAAATCCTCTCTTGATACGTAAAAGGAAGAGTATTGTCATATTCAGAGTTATTGAAAGCTTTGAGTGAAACTCCTCCCTTCCCATTTGGGCATATCCTAGTTTTTATATTATATCAAGTCAAATCATTAAAAGGCTGGGTAACACTAGTCTCTTTGCATCGTGTTTTGTCACTTTGTAACTTTTGAAGTCAGAGAGAGAGAGAGAGAGAGAGAGAGAGAGAGAGAGTTCAATATTTTTACGCCTAACTATAAAGGACTTTGTTTACGGTATATTTAGTACTCTCGCTATTAAACTGTAGGAATGGAAGTCGTCTTTCATCAGCTGATTCTCCTTTTATCTACTAATTTCCTTATGGAAGACCACCGGTAATATTGGGTTTGTAGTTGTTGATTAGATCAAGACTATAATTAAAGAAAGCTGTTATGTTTACAAGCAAACCAAGACCATTCTTATCAAGCGATAGATCTGAAAGGAAAACACGCAAAGTCGGTCAATATTGGTCATATACAATAACCAGTTTTTTGTCTGGATAATATACGATGAATCAGAAATATGGAATAGCACTTTCGAATATACACTGTATAAAGTATTAAAAAGAAATCCTACTGTAACAGAATTTTAAGCCCCATGCTAATTTTATTAAGATGTATTAACTTCAAGAATTTACACTTATGCCAGGAAATCAATATTAATTAATTTTTATTAGTGGTGATTTTTAATTTGTTCCTAGGCTCCCGAGGAATGAAACTAAATTTTGTTTTTCCTTTTGCAAGCACACAAAATCAAGGTGCCCTGATTTTTTAGAAAAACTGGTCATTTGAGGCATTTATGTTGATTTTCTGGCGTATTATCATACTTTGCATGAGTTAATTTTTAAAGAAAAAATATTTCACTGTAAGACACAGGGCGGAATGTTTTGGGTTTTTTTTATTATTTTTTTTTTCTCCAGGAGTTGAAGATTTCCCCAACTATGAAGAATTATTCAATTTTCATAGCACAAATAAAAGGATTTGCATAAGTGTGAAACATATACGTTAGAACTACCTGTACTATTATATACGCCATAAAAGTTTCATCATAACTATAATTACATTATATATGCTATAAAAGGTACATTAGAACTTCCCTTACATTATATATGCTATAAAAGATACATTAGAACTTCCCTTACATTATATATGCTATAAAAAGATACATTAGATCTTCCCTTACATTATATATCCTATAAAAGGTACATTAGAACTTCCCTTACATTATATATGCTATAAAAGGTACATTATAACTTCCCCTACATTATATATGCTATAAAAGATACATTAGAACTTCCCTTACATTATATATGCTATAAAAAGATACATTAGAGCTTCCCTTACATTATATATGCTATAAAAAGGTACATTAGAACTTCCCATACATTATATATGCTATAAAAGGTACATTAGAACTTCCCTTCCATTATATATGCTATAAAAGGTACATTAAAACTTCCCTTACATTATATATGTTATAAAAGATTCATTAGAACTCCCCTTACATTATATATCCTATAAAAGGTACATTAGAACTTCCCTTACATTATATATGCTATAAAAGGTACATTAGAACTTCCCTTACATTATATATGCTATAAAAGATACATCAGTACTACCCTTACATTATATATGCTATAAAAAGATACATTAGAAGTTCCCTTACATTATATATCCTATAAAAGGTACATTAGAACTTCCCTTACATTATATATGCTATAAAAGGTACATTAGAACTTCCCTTACATTATATATGCTATAAAAGATACATCAGTACTACCCTTACATTATATATACCATAAAAGATACATTAGAACTACCCTTACATTATATATACCATAAAATATACATTAGTACTACCCTTACGCTCGCCTTTAAATATCACTCACACATCTCACCTATGTCCGCGTGAGTACGAGTTTCAACTCGGCCAACGTGAGTATGTGATAAAGTTTGCCAACAGTTTCCCGTGGATAGGTGGTTTTTCCCGGGTCCTCCCGGGTTCTTCCTCCACCAAATATACTGGCCGCTATGTATTGCCTATCATGTGCTGAAAAATGGCGTTCAACCCCACAAAACCAAACCAAACATCATTAGAACTACCCTTACATTAGATATGCCATGAAAGATACATTAGGATTACCCTTACAGTACATGTGCCATAAAAGGTACATTATAACTATTCTTGCATTATATATTCCATAAAAGGTATATTAGATCTACTTTTGCATTAAATATGCCATAATAATTACATTAGACCTGCGTATACATTATACATGTATATGCCATGAAAAAAACATTAGACCTACCTATACATTATACATGTATATGCGATAACATTTACATTAGATCTACCTATACATTATACATGTATATGCCATAACATTTACATTAGATCTACCCATGCATTATATATGCCATTAAAGATACATTAGTACTACCCTTACATTATATATGTCATAAAAGGTACATTATAAGTATTCTTATATTATATATTCCATAAAAGGTGTATTAGATCTACTTTTACATTATATATGCCATAACAGTTACATTAGACCTACCTATACATTATACATGTATATGCCTTGAAAGATACATTAGGCAACCCATGCATTATAAATGCCATGAAAGGTTCATTAGAACTATTCTTACATTATATATGCCATTAATGGTTCATTGGAACTACCTTAACATTATATATGCCATACAAGTTACATTATGCCTACCCATACATTATACAGTAATATGCCATGAAAGATACATTACAGCTACTATTACATTATATATGACATTAAAGATACATTAAAACTACCCTTACATTATATATATATATATATATATCAATATATATATACCATGAAAGATACATTAGAAAAACCCTTACATTATATATGCCACTTAAGATACATTAGAACTACCATTACATTATATATGCCAGTTAAGATACATTAGTACTACCCTTACATTATATATGCCATTTAAGATACATTAGAACTACCCTTACATTATATATACCTTAAAAGATACATTAGTACTACCCTTACATTATATATACCATAAAAGATACATCAGTACTACCCTTACATTATATATACCCAAAAAGATACATCAGTACTACCCTTACATTATATATACCATCAAAGATACATTAGAACTACCCTTACATTATATATACCCTAAAAGATACATTAGTACTACCCTTACATTATATATACCATAAAAGATACATTAGAAATACCCTTACATTATATATGCCAGTTAAGATACATTAGTACTACCCTTGCATTATATATACCATAAAAGATACATTAGAACTACCCTTACATTATATATACCATAAAAGATACATTAGAAATACCCTTACATTATATATGCCAGTTAAGATACATTAGTACTACCCTTACATTATATATACCATAAAAGATACATTAGAAATACCCTTACATTATATATACCATAAAAGATACAACAGTACTACCCTTACATTATATATACCATAAAAGATACATCAGTACTACCCTTACATTATATATACCATAAAAGATACATTAGAACTACCCTTACATTATATATACCATAAAATATACATTAGTACTACCCTTACATTATATATACCATAAAAGATACATTAGTACTACCCTTACATTATATATACCATAAAAGATACATCAGTACTACCCTTACATTATATATACCATAAAAGATACATTAGTACTACCGTTACATTATATATACCATAAAAGATACATCAGTACTACCCTTACATTATATATGCTATGAAAACCAAACTGGGTGTTTAAAACGGTGTCATGTGCACAGTCTCGCTCTGTATGATAGAGTTAGCAGAATCTCTCATTTGTTTGAAATATGTAGTTTTATAATTGACCTTTCGGATTATAAATAAATGATCCATCCACCAATCAGCATAATTATTCTTTCAAATAGGGACTCTGAAAAAATGACTCCCACATGTTTATATGGCTCTAGTCCTTCAGATGGACCTTTAAGCACGTGTAAATGAGGGTGTTACGGTTTGCTAATTTTCTTGATCCCGTCAGCAATTCAGTTTTGAATGGTCAAAGGAGACTCAACATTTGTCTGCCCATTGCGAAATTTTGCCCAAATTAAAATTAAAGCATATATAATAAACTCAGAACCCTTTCCCTAAGGAAGATTTTTGACGTCATGTACTTCATCAAGTGTAAAGTACCATTGAGTTAAAACTATTTCCATACCCATATGAGGGTATTGTTGGAAAGGAAACGTTTGTTTCATCATCTACAGTTAAATCAATCAAAAAATGATATTAAATGTATAATGTTTGCCAGTATCCTCAGTGAATAATAATCCGTTATACTGGAAGTAAGGACTAAACGTTTTAGGATGAGAGCAAATAAACGATTTCATAGATGACCATCAATCTTTTGAAGCCATTGAATTGGATTTAAATTTTTGTGCTAGTTTATTGATATACAACTGATTTGCCTCGCGATTCATGGCAACTGTTTTATTCCACAAATAACGAAATTTCTGTCACTGAAAATGTGAGCTTGCTTGCTTTTCTTTTCTATAAGCTCTCCCACTTCTGCGTATAGATCGTTTGAGAGCCACTGTAATTCATGTAGATTCTGAGGGTTTGACTATGACAATTTTGTTGGGAATACACTGCGTAGATATATGGGACAGTGATCATCAATCCCAGTAAGAATTAGACTTTCATTGTTACTTACAAGCAACAAGTCTAACAACGACGATGAGCTTTCAGTTACATAGGTCGGCTGACATATATTGGTATATGTTCTTCCCACAAGGATTTGATTTTTTTCCCACTTGGCAAACCGATTCTGCAAGTTAAACTTAAAGTCACGTGTTGTATGGCGTATGTGATCCCCATATCGACGACAAGATGTATGGAGTCTTCTATCATTGATGTATAAATGGAATTCGAATTAGGATGTCTGCAAAATAAACCAACTAGTATACGCCTTTTTTTAAGTGAAAGTTCAATCCATAAGCATTCTAGTTCATTTAGCTCAAAATCATATCGCTTTTTTACACGAAGCGATCTTTTGACATAAATAACAACACCACCATGGTTATCACGATCAGGATATTTCCTTACTGGACTGAAGGATTAGATCATCAGTAATAGATGGATAGAGCCAAGAGTCGATAAAAGTCAGTAAATCAAACTCAGACCGTTCAGTACACAATGTGCCCCATTTAGGTAAGATACTCTTAACATTACAGTGAACGAGGGAAAGCTGTTGAGAAAAGTCAAGCGAATTGAAAAGGGAATGTAAAGAGTCTGAAACTCATCTGAAGAACTGCTCCAAGTGAACTTGTAGAATCAGTACCAGGATGTGGGTGAATATCACGGGCTATCAATAATAAGTACCAGCATTTGGGTTAATATCACATGCTATCAATAATAAGTTCAGCAGCCACGAAGTCACGACAGAGATATATAAAATACGTGCAAGAAAAGCAGTAAAAATTATATTATTTATGTAGGAGTTATTCAATTGAACGTGTCCGAGGCTGATTTTGCAAATGATTTTATTTGAAATGATGGTACATGGCATGAGCATGTACACTATAAAGAGAAGTTTTGGTCACGAATACATGCAATGCGTAAAATCAGACTTCAGCTTAATAACAACATTTCTTTAAAGTATATACACTACATTTTTTATGTGGCCTTTTTCTGTAACTCGGTAATGTGGTTTTGGGTAACTGTACACAACATGAAAAGAATGAACTCGAAACAGTACAAAATGAAGCAAGCAGAATTGTTACTGGTGCAACCAAACACGTATCCAACGATGCGCCATATCGAGAAATAGGATGCGAAACCCTTGAATCCAGGCGAGGGAAACACAAACTCATCCGGTTCCCCGGTTGGCCGAGTGGTCTAAGGCGCTCGCCTTTACAGATCACTGACATCTCACCTCTGTCCGCGTGGGTTCAAGTCTTGGGCTCGGCCAATGTGGTTATGTGAGAAAGCTTGCCAGTAGCTTCCCGTGGGTCGGTGGTTCTTCTCGTAATTTTCCCGGGTTCTTCCTCCACCAAATATACTGGCCGCCATGTATAGCCTATCATGTGCTGAAAAAGTGGCGTTATACCCCCCCCCCAAAAAAAAAAAAAAACCCCCGTCAAAGATGTAATTAATTCACGCTTATGCAGATGTAATTTTGTAGAAAACATCCTACACGTTTTCTTACCATGCAAGTATTACATCCATCAACGTCTCGGTATGTTGCAAACCCAAGACCAAATTGTAATTTAACTCCATGTACTCTTTTATATGGGGATGTGTGGTTATGAAGTTAGTATTTGTATTTTTGACGGCGTACATAAATTAATTTAACAATAAAAAAACAAGATATTCACTCAGTAACTATTCTTGAATATCATATTTAAAAACACTATTATGCTTATACAAAATAGGTGACCATCATGCCCGCGCTGATTCGTTCCATGAGAAAGTAATATTTTTGATATACATCCTATGAAATCTCATTTAGTTTCTTTATTTTTCTCCTTCTTTCTTTCATTCACCTTTGACACTTTATTTTCTTTTTTCCTGTCGTATCCTTTTCTTGCAATAATGCAAATGTACGGCTTAATGAACTGATTGTAAAGTTTGATATCTGCAGTATCCATTTTTATAACTATTGTAGTATGATACATATGACTGAGCTACTATATTTAAAATTACTTGTATATTCAAAGAAGTAGAAATGTATAAACCGTTGGCTTCCGTTCTAATCCCTAATTTTTACTGATTGTAAATACTTTTCATACCTATTAAGAAATCAGTGGCGTAGCAATATATTCTGCCCCCACCCCACCCCCGTCCGCAAAATTTAATTCTTGGACCCCCTCCCAATAAAATAAAGGTTGATTAATGGGAATTTTGGGCCCCAACTGGACTGGTTCCCCCATTCGCAGTTGCGGGGGTTGCTTGGGCGGTTGCTACGCCACTGTAAGAAATAAATGTTTGAACCAAATGGGGATTTATATGGTTTACACAAATATGGTGATTAATTGAGGACTTTAGGTATGTGGTGAACTCTGGATGAAAATTGGACGAGATATGTTAAAGTTATAAAAATGTTAGGAAACACAAAGCTGGGTGATTAAACTAGTCATCGAGCCATAGAAGTTTATGTCACGCGCTATTTGATTGACAGTCATCGCGCTAGGCTGAGAGGTCAATTCGCGGATACGGGTCTAAATATGCTGTACATCTTTTGTATTTGTCATTACCATATGATAACAATGTTTGCACCCTTCTGATCCTCATTGTCCTATATTTCGAAACTAAAATCACGCAAAATAATAATAATAACAACAACAACAACAATAACAACAACAAAGAAACACAAACTCACATGGAGATAGATGAACCTAATATTAGAAATACACCTAGCCAGGATTAATATTGTAAGTAAACCTTTTCTAAAATAAAAACACATCGCAAGTATGTGCACGTGGGAGGGTCGGAAAGAAGCATTTGATTTTCGTTGTACAAGTACCCAATAGAAACCTGCCAATCACCTGTATACGTATTGGGGGGAAAAAATCACACAAGTTGACAAGAGAAAAAAAGAAAACCGTACAATGATATAACCAATAAGAACATTGAAAAAAAGAAGCCAAAAATACTCAATACTCGGATGGTTATGTCATCAACATTTACATTCTGTCAAGGTGGACAAGCTGGTGATTAACACAACCATTACAGTTACGTGGCCCTGTTACAACAAAAGACAATAAAAAAAATGTTCTACAAAAAAAAAAAAAAAAAAAAAAAAATCCACATACAATCAAATTATGTTTTTAAAGTTCCTAGACAACGATTCTCCGTCAATTGCATTGAAACTGATTCGTTTTCAAGCTACACTTATGTACATCCCGCCATCAAGATAAATAGTTGTGATGACATTTAGACATATATATTGAAAGATATAGTTCGTGTTGTCTCGAAGGTCCTATCTTGGCTCAAAGACAAATTGCAAATTCGTTGGATGCACATTAATAACCATCGTTGCGTGTTTGTGTTTAATATCTTTCAGCCGACTTTGTAACGTGACAGGTTGCTACTGTCGTTTTATGGATCTAACGAAAATCAAGGGTCGCATTATCTGATGTGTATTTTTTTTAGGAAACGGGTTGATTACAGGAGAATCTGCAGAAGGAAATCGATTCCTGTTCTTGTGAGGAATCTCTTAAAAACTGAATGAATCGAAAACAAAGACGTTTTTAGATAATGCTTGCGTAATGCTAAATTAGGAGATACATATCGAACGATGAGAACAAACCAAACAAAAAAAAATCGAATTAGCAAAACTAGCTATGATTCTGATGCTGATCATATCGTTGCTGTAGAAACTATGGTCAACGTAGGAAAAACAGTTGTTGTATCGCCAATATAAATATAAAATATAGCTGTGGCAGTTACTTGCTTTATAAATATTGAATTTCTTTAAACAACAGTTTTCGAAACCGCATTTAGAGTCAGAAAGTTATCTAAGTCTATTGTAGTTGCATTGAAAGAAAAGATGAAAAAGTTATCCTCTGTTTCTGTCTGTATATAACACATGGAATAAACAAAGGAGTTCATAGGTGTTACCATCATAGGTTCCTGTGGTGTTTCCCTATCCAGTACACTTAGCCCCTGGGTCAGAACTTGGAAGCTATTGAGATTCACCACCCTGAAGGCATATCAAAAGCTAATGGGCATGAACGGGTCAATTCATTTGTGTGATTGATCAATATTTAAACCTGGCATATTCCCTTGTTCTAGGGACTTAGTCCGCCATAACTTAGACATTTCTGAGATCACCATCCTATTATATATATATATATATATATATATATATATATATATATATATATATATATATATATATATATATATATATATATATCTGTCTGTGTGTGTGTTTATTTGTGTGATTGTTTGTGTGTGTGAGTTTATTTGTGAGTGTGTTTGTGTGTGTGTGTGTGTGTGTGTTTATTTGTGAGTGTGTTTGTGTGGGTGTGCGTGTGTTTTATGTGTGTGTGTGTGTGTGTTTATTTGTGTGTTTGTTTGTGTGTTTGTTTGTGTGTGTGTCTTATGTGTGTGTGTGTGTGTCTTATTATAGGGTGGGATCTCAATAGTCTCAATAACAGGGGAAGAATCCAGGAATATCGGGGGTGGGGGGCTATACAAATAGCCCATTTGTATGTGGGATGGATTTTCTGGCGGGGGCTCAGGGGGCTAAGCCCCTGGAAGCTCATGCATTTTAAGCGTTTTCAGGGCATAATTTGAACCATCTAACTGTACAGAAAATTTACTCTAGGAAACGTTCCGGTTGTTTCGCACTCATTTTAAGGAGACCGCGACCCTCCTACCCCCGTCCCACGACCCGCTCCTGAATTATATAAAATATTGGGTTTAACCACCTCTAAACCCACAAGAGTGTGATAAAAATTACAAAATAATTGTCACTATCACATTCGCAAGAATCCGGTTTCTAGTCTTCACGGTGTGGAATTCCGGCTTTTAATGAAATCACACACGTAGTTACGTAAGTACTGACCTGTATAACAAAATTACCTTTCTTCATGAAAAGAAGGAAACAAGAAGCACATGGGATGAGTAATCCATTCCAGATTTCCGGGGAAGAGTAACGACGATTGTCATCAGCGAGAACAAAATTACCTCAAGAATTCTTTCTACCCTTAACCGTTCATTTTTGGAATCGACTCCCGGCTCATGTAAGACAACCTAATCAATTCGTCAATTTTTAAGATTGCCAACTGACCGACGATCCCTTTTTACTACAAAAACGGCAAAATATTAGGTCACCTTTATCAAACTCATCTCCACATTGAATGTAGTTCACCTAAAACCCATCTACTTACAAGAAGTATTGTATCAGACCGGTATTGTACTTGCGGCAGCATGTAGACCGTAACACATTATTTATTATAATGTGCACTTTAGATCGACCATTCCATTTATTTTCTCCATTAACTGCGCAAAATTTAATATTAGTAAATAATATGTATTAAACTGATACCTCTATTAAAATCTTTACTGTTGTACAATATCATATTATTCATAAATAAAGGTTTACCACCACTTATTGAGACTTTTAGATCCTGTAAGTAAAGCCTGCTTTGTTTTTCATTCTATAGTGTTTCTGATTAGTTCTCGGCATTCAAGTATACTTGCGACTTGAGATGACGTCGAGCAAGCAGTGAAATGTCGACAATTCAGGTATAAATATTTCCGGCCTTTTTGTCAGCAAGAAATTGTAGCTTGCTATCCATGGCATTGATGATACACATGGTGTTACATGTTAAGTTTCTCAAACACATTATACAGAATGCTTAATGCAAATATTCGTTCAGCTTAACGTCATATATTGGACTTGAATCACATTACTTAAGCGCAGTTTAGTTCAATTTTAATAAACAAATTCAACCATAAAAATAAACTGATAAATTCTTACAAACGAGATATTACATAAAATGTATAAACTTTTTTATCACAGTTTACTTGCTGACATTTACATTGTTGAAGTAATCGGGATGAGAATCTCGAAGCAAAAAAAGTAATTCATTACTGGAACCGCTTATCCCGTCCCCATCTAAACCCATTTTGATACAGTAATTCATGAGTGTAATACCCTATTCCGTTCCCATTTAAACTCCTTTAGGTCCAGTATTTCATGAGTGTAATAGAGCCCTATTCCGTTCCCGGCTAAACCCCTTTTGTTCCAGTATCTCATTAGAGTAATCCCCTATTCCGTTCTCAGCTAAGTCCCATTTGGTTTGTCCGTTTTGCGGAGTACATAAAAGGGTGTCCGGACAGTTGATCACGCGACAGTTAATCACGCGACATTTAAACAACGACAGTTAATCACAGCGACACATAATCACAGCGACACATAATCACGCGACACATAATCACAGTGACAGATAATCACAATATATAACTGACTTTTTTTTTATAATATCCTTTTTTGGTTGTAAAATCATTGTAATTCAATTAAACAAAATTCAATAAAAAATTATATAGTACCTTGTTCAATTTATTCCAACAACTGAGCAATTTACTGATGAGACAGATGAGCCATGGCGAAAAAATACTGCAGCACGTCGGCAGCCAAATATAGTCCAACTGCACGAGCCACACGTTCCTTCAATTCCCTGTACTTCTTCCTTTGAATCTGCTGAACTCCAGTTAAACCTTGTAGAAAGGTCGCTTTCTGATTCTGCATATCTTTAGAGATGCCATCTAAGAATTTCCACAGAGTAGGGTGATGACATTGAAATAAGGTTTGAAGACCATAGTGCCATCCCTCAACGGCGTTGGTTGTTCGAGCAATGCCGTCACCTGCTGCCTGATGTTGATTCCAACGATGCACCGGAAATATACTTGGTCCATAATTGCCTGCTCGTCCAGCCCGGCGTCGTCCACGGATATAGGTGTGTTGGAAGTAAGATAGCAATTCCGGCATGCGCTCATGTAGATCAGCAATTTCATCACCGAGAAGATCGAAAGCTTCTATGACATCGACTTCCGGCACGAGAGCCAAAGCAGCTAAACAGCGGACACTTCCACAGACAGCGTTGTTGGTTTCGTATTCCTGTTTCATCCCGATGTCATTCACCTTACGTAAAACGCTTTGACAGAGGTGGAAATAACATCCGGATATGACTGCATTAGGATACGCGGCCTGGAACGCAGACATCGCAGCCGTTTCGAAGTCGACAAGAATTCGTTCAGGATTTGCTGCTGGTATCATAATTTTCATCTGGGCTAGTATGCGCTCATACGAAGATCGTTGCTTGTTGCGGACGAGGCAGTATACTGCAACTGGATTATTGCCAGGACATAGTTCGAAATGAATCGAATACAGCTGAAAGAAAATAGAAGGCACTACTGCAAACGTTCCATCTGCAAGCCACAGCTTAGCGCGCGCCAGTCCGTCGAGTAATTCGTGGCATCCCAAAATCAGTATACGGTCTTCATCTTCTGCTCCAGAGTCGTACAGGATCATGTCAACAAAATGTGGTGGAATACTAATACGTATTTGGGGTATAATAACGGATTTGTTTCTAATTGCCTATCGAATCCAAGCAGAACTTGCCTCCTGTTTAAAAATGAACTCGAGAAACCAACACTCGTATTTGTACCCATAAATAGAAATAAAATGTTTAAAAATATGTTTAAAATACAATATAATGCTGTGATTATCTGTCGCTGTGATTATCTGTCACTGTGATTATGTGTCGCGTGATTAAGTGTCGCTGTGATTAACTGTCGTTGTTTAAATGTCGCGTGATTAACTGTCGCGTGATTAACTGTCATGGAACCCATAAAAGGCGTTACAAACGTTGGAGGATTGATCGTTTAATTTCTTCAGTTAAATCGAATCTTAATCCTTTAATCAACAATTATTATCCTAATTTACATCTTCGGTTGCTTACAGTTGATTCATGCTTTATGTTGGTAAAAATGATCCCCAAACTGAAAACATTTTTCTTTCAATGAATTTGATAGAGAAGTCATGAAACTTTTCCCGCTCCATCATGTACATATCGTACTTTCTCGCTCCACCATGTACATATCGTATTTTCTCGCTCCATCCATGCACATATCGTATTTTCTCGCTCCATCCATGTACATATCGTATTTTCTCGCTCCATCCATGTACATATCGTATTTTCTCGCTCCATCCTTGTACATATCGTATTTTCTCGCTCCATCCATGTACAAATCATGCGTATAAACTTTATTCGCAGAAACAGCATATATTTAGAACTACTTGTTTTACCAGTTTTTTAATATATTTACCCTTTGGCATTAGAGGTAAATATTATTTATCACAGAATGCTCCCTTTCTGCAGTAAAATTTCATTTTTATGTGTGTCTCTTGGCACAATTCACTTTTTATAATTTCATCTTTATTTTGTGAATATAATCAATTTATTAGAAAGATGCACTTCAGGCTTTTACAGTGCCAGGTGAGCAGTCAGTTCTTAAGACAAGTAACAAATTTCCTTATCCGATAAGAATACACCTAATTGCTCTTTTTTCAAGTTATGTTATAAAGGAGAAATATCAAGAGATGATAGATAATGACCTGCGAAACAAAATCTAACCCCAAATGAATCATTCAATTGCATATACAACAGAGGTATGGAAAAATGGGATACAGTGAATATGAATGACTAAACGTTTCCATTATATTTTATTTAAAATGACCCATTTCGTTCCAGTCAAACCTTGCCCTAATCATTGAACGATTCAACTACATTCATTTTCTATTTTCTACATTTACTTTTATCTTTTTTATCCTGATAAAAGTTTATAAAAATATGACAAAATGGATATATTGACCACAGAGTGTCTGAATTCTATATATATATTCGTACATTTTACAGGATAGGTCTGAATTCTCTATATATATTCATACATTTTTCAGGATATATCTGAATTCTATATATATTCGTACATTTTTCAGGATATGTCTGAATTCTATATATATATTCGTACATTTTACAGGATATATCTGAATTCTCTATATATATTCATACATTTTTCAGGATATATCTGAATTCTATATATATTCATACATTTTTCAGGATATATCTGAATTCTCTATATATTCATACATTTTTCAGGATATATCTGAATTCTATATATATTCATACATTTTTCAGGATATATCTGAATTCTATATATATTCGTACATTTTTCAGGATATATCTGAATTCTATATATATTCGTACATTTTTCAGGATATATCTGAATTCTATATATATTCGTACATTTTTCAGGATATATCTGAATTCTATATATATTCGTACATTTTTCAGGATATATCTGAATTCTATATATATTCATACATTTTTCAGGATATGTCTGAATTCTATACATATTCGTACATTTTTCAGGATATGTCTGAATTCTATACATATTCATACATTTTCAGGATATATCTGAATTCTATATATATTCATACATTTTACAGGATATGTCTGAATTCTATACATATTCATACATTTTCAGGATATGTCTGAATTATATATATATATATATATATATATATATATATATATATATATATATATATATATATTCGTACGTTTTTCAGGATATTTCTAAATTCTATACATATTCGTACATTTTTCAGGATGTGTCTGAGCTCTATACATATTCGTACGTTTTTCAGGATATGTCTGAATTCTATACATATTCGTACATTTTTCAGGATATGTCTGAATTCTATACATATTCGCACATTTGTCAGGATATGTCTGAATTCTATACATATTCGTACATTTTTCAGGATATGTCTACATATTCGTACATTTTTCAGCATATGTCTGAATTCTATACGTATTCGTACATTTTTCAGGATATGTCTGAATGCTGTACATATTCGTACATTTGTCGAGATATGCAGTTGTCAAAACGAAATGAATAGGTTAAGATCGTTGCTTTAGAGTAAATCCGCAGTTTCTAACTTTCGAACTGCATTTAGATCTATTCTAATTTAGGACATTCTCGTATGGTCTTACGAAAATCACTCATCTTTAAAAAAATATATATAACGACGTCTACAAATCTATACTTTGTCATGATCTTATTACATAAGATTCTACATTCTGAAAGGAATTAAAGTCTGTTCTAAGTTAGGAAAGTCTCGTACAGATTCGTAAAAAAAAAAAAATAAACAACGTGTTTAGAAAACAGTCATGACATAGACAAATTTATACTTTGCCATGATCGTATTACATAATTTCTAAACAGCACGACTATGTGAAAAATGCAGTCACTTAGAAAAAATGTCTTTGATATGTGGCGAAACGATTGCTGTATTTGTACTTCATTTTTGTTATTATCTCACCAAACAAAATATTCACGAAAAATTTAATTTCCATCTGTGCGATCGTTCCAACAATCGGTTGTGTATATGTGAGTAATTACGTTTTGTGAAATGCAGTTCATCGTTTGGTGTTATTTCTCGCTGCTTTCGCGTCTTTTGCAGTAGTATATACACGTAGTTACATATATGTAGATAGATACATAGATAGTATGTCTGCTATAAGAGAAGCGATGATTGAGCGAGAGTCGTAACGAGAATCGGACAAAATTTAAATATATTTCCTTGTTAATCAATAGCTGTGAACTGAGAGTCTCCTCCTATCAAAATCTAATGATATAAAGGGATCTTTAAGGACGTGTATTACTTTTATGCAAAGTGAACCAATATAAATTTAATATAAAACTACAAACTACGTTACTGCAAATACAATATCGGACCAGCAAAAATCTCAGAATGAATAAACACTGCTATCAGTAGTTAAATATATATGAATAAACACTGCTATCACTAGTTAAATATATATGAATAAACACTGCTATCACTAGTTAAATATATATGCAGCTGAATAGGGCTTTCACTGGTATATAAAAGTTAAACCTTCGGATTTCCTTTAAAACACTGCAGGTCAAAATTTACGAATTTTATTTCACACTTTATAACACCTATGAATATTTGACAAAACATTTATTAATGCAGATAATGAGGAAAATGAAAAACATCACTATATAGTTTATTATGGAACGAAACAGTACCTATTTAATGAAATGAAACTTTTTGATGATCGTGAAAACATGAATTCTAAGTATAATGGTGGCTTTGTTAAACATCTACCATATCGACACAGCCTGTGCGAAGCATAGAAAACGTTTTGACGACATGTCGATTTTGACGTGTTTTTAGGTGGGACGTATCTGATTTTAAACGGAATGAAATACACATGAAAAATATTTATATCTTTTGAATTTCATAAAGATGATTCATATAGATCACATATATGATCAGATATCAAAGGGGAGGAAAATACTCCGATTTTATTCTCCAATATTTTCTTGATTTCCAAATTTGTTTGAAAATTTGTCAGCGTTAATTACTTGTGGTCCTGGAACATCAGCTTGCCTTGATGGAATATTATTGTTAATGATCCGTCCCTAGTACGATTGCGGTATGAGTAATTGACTAGTAAAGATTATTTCCTGAATGTCTAGACCATTTAATTACTGTTCCCTCGCATAATGTAATCTTACGTCATCTGTCACTTTGTAGTAGTCATTGACATTTAATAACAAATACAAATTAAATAATAGTGAAAAATGTAAGCATATTTCTTAGCAAAATTGTGAGCGAATAAGAAACTGAATATAGGCCTTTATATATATATATATATATATATATATATATATATATATATATATATATATATATATATATATATTCACATTTCAACCGACCGCGACCCGTTTCTCTCTCTCTCTCTCTCTCTCTCTCTCTCTCTCTCTGATTTTCTGTCTCGTCTCTTCTCTTTCTTGTGCTTTCCAAGTCGAAAGAATAACAAGTATGAACTGCACAAATCATCAAGTCAATTTTAATAAATCTAACCACTATCAAAACAACAAAATATTATTTTTATTTCGATGTTACCCTTATACAGGGTTGCCATTATCTATTCAATTGATACCGGTTGTTTCGGGGAAAAATTGAACGATAATACCCACTGTTTGAGTCATCAAAATGAATACACGCCTTATTTTTTACTAAACTGGATTCGATCGAAAGTATACACGTCAAATACGCGTATTTTCAAATCTTTGCTTGTTTCCTCACGAAAATAGAGGCTGCACGTCATGCAACCTTTTTACGTATAAGAGAAACCCATTCTATCATATTTGTACATACTAGTGCATGTGAATGCGTTTTATAACAGCAAAGTTGTATTGTTTCCAAATAGGGTGCCACGTTTATATTAGTAAATCGCATTAGCATACATACTACTACTAATAATAATAATGAAAACAATGATAGAAGACCGCCAACAGTCTTTTACCTTCATCAAATGATCTTGATATCGCAAGAGGACTACTTATCCAAGATATATTTATTTGGTAGCTGTGGATAATTGCTCACAAAACGAATAAAATTTTTACAAAGGTGATCTACAAAAGCACACAGGATGAATGGACCGTAAACCAAATGGAGGAGCATTACTGAAACAAAAAAAACGATTTTCATGTCACGAAGCAGCAAACGCATAAAAACCGCTATAAAATACAACAACCCAGACGTCCAGTAGCAATTGGAATTTTGTTTTTTTTTTACATTAGACGGATGCCAATTAGTGTAAAGTTACCCTAACACCAGCACTATCCCCCCCCCCCCCCCAACACACAAACACTCGATTACGCACTACGCGTGTTCAGAATTTTCACCTAGGTTAATTGATAAAAGAAACAATGTTTGCTTGTGAGCAAAGTGTCGTAACTGTCGCCTACATTGAAACTTAAGTTGCAGACCTTTATGTAATACAAACATTTTTTTATCCCGGCTGATTATAGTATGAAGCAATAAAAACTGATCCCCGTTAGTACATCAGTCAAACTGATCCCCGTTAGTACATCAGTCAAACTGATCCCCGTTTGTACATCAGTCAAACTGATCCCGTTAGTACATGAGTCAAACAATAAAATCTTATCCCCGTTAGTAGATCAGTCAAATTGATCCCCGTTAGTACATCAGTCAAACAACCAAACTGATCCCAGTTAGTACATCAGTCAAAGAGATACATTTTGCTTCAATACAGAATACAAATCTTCCCACGGGTAATTTGTTCGTTTGTTCGGGATATGGATGGCGTAGTGCATGAGCGGTACAAAACGAGGAACCAGTCGAGATTTTGGCTTTTGTGTGCAGAAAGTATTATCCGACAAAAATTGTCAGTGATGATTTTACGTGGCACACAAGTTTCAATGTTTCCGAAACACAAGTGTAAGAATTTAACAGGCGTAGTTAGATTCGTTTTTTTTAAAATTATTTTTAATTAACGTGAACAATATACTGTAGATACACCAATAATCTGCTGTAAATGAAGCCTCGCACAAATTTCAAACCTTCTCTTCAGTTCGTTTCTCCCATCACAATTTACTAGTTGACATTTGAGCATCTGGGTTGAACAGTGTCTGAAACCTAAGTAATTAATGATTGATTAAAGTAGGCGGCAATCACACTCCTAGCTAAAACCAGTTGATCCGTCGTTTTGTCAAGAGATAAAAGGGCTTTATGAAACTCAGGCCAATTGATCATATCACTTTCTTTTTTCTTTTTTTTTATTGCTGCAATCGAATCTCAATCCCTAATTAACCCGCATTAGTTAAGCATTTCCTCAGAATTGTTCTAAATTGCTTCTTCTTTTAAACTGAACATGTGTATGTTAAACAGTTTGGAGTCACAAGACCCAGTAATTTTTGAAGGAAATATAAAGTTTTGAGTCAGCAATGTTTTGTTGTAAGTCAAACAGAAATTATAATATTGTTTGCCTTCGATGACAGGTTTTTGACATTTCTCAAATGGCATGATTGCTTAAGACTGAATTCTTCATATTAGAGTAATAATGTATCATTCATATCTGTCATTTTTGCAATTTAAATTTGATACGTTATATTTTATCCATAACCTTCATAAAAATGTTATCCAATTATAGCCTCCACTACTACATCCATCTGGATAAACAGGTTACATGAGGAAGTATGCTACCACTATGATCCATCTCCCTTCCCCCGTACCCCCCCCCCCCCATTTACCCATTGGTTAACATCTTCCCTGAAATAGAGTATTAAAATTGTGTTAATCTGTCTTTTAAAAAAAATGTCAGTTTTGAATTCTGAAAAAAATTGTGCTTCTAATTAATATAGATGTTTTGATAGATGAAAAAAGTTTTGCTCTGAAGAAGAAATAAATCATCATCACCCGACTAACCTACATGATTTATTCTATTAGTGCAATAGCATCGCCTAATATAACATTGTTTTTACATTAAAAATCTAATTATAATGCCACGACAGAAAAAAAGAAATCTTACACTCTGCACCAACAGGATAGGAATAGTTTTGCTCTCTATCCATGGAAAAGTTATGGCCATTGTTTTGCTCAGCAGGATGAAGGAAGCGGTTGACAAGCACTTACGGCTTCAACAAGCCGGATTCCGATCAAACCGTCCCAGATCTTCACGCTGCGGTAAGTCAAGAATAAGTGCCTGTCATAGCAGAAACCAGTGCTAATAACTTCATCGACTTCAAAAAGGCATTCGACTGCATACACAGAGACCCACTGTGGCAAATCATTGCAAAATACGGGATTCCTGGCATATTCATATATATCTTGAAGAGTTTCTACAGTGGCAGCCAATGTGCAGTGAGAGTGGAGGGTGAGCTGAGTAGCTTCTTCGAGATCTGATCAGGGCGTCAGGCAAAGATGCATCCTTCAACCCTTACTCTTTCCATAGCTATGGATTGGGTTATGAGAAGGTCAATGTGTGAACCGACAGGCATACAATTTGTTGCAGATTAGAAGCTAAGCATCCTAGATTCTGCAAATGGCGTAGCACTACTGCACGAGAAGACATGCAAACCATGACATCGACACTTGAGATAGAAGCAAAAATGATTGGCCTCAATATAAATGGGACAAAGACAAAGGCAATGACAGTTGGAAATAGTGCAAAGAAAGACAAGATCTACCTTGGGGGAGAAGAGATGGAAGAATGTGAAAAGTTATGCTATCTGGACAGCTCCATTAGTCAAACTGGAGATTGTTACAAGGAGATTAAAATAGGCCTACGCAAAGCGAACAACGCATTTGGAAGTTGGGGAAAATCTGAGCAAGCAAGCAAGAGCATATCGACCAAAGTGAAAGTGAGGCTCTATGAATCTCTGGTCCTCTCAACGCTTCTGTATGGCGCTGAGTCATGGCCAATGAAAAAGGCTTACGCAATGAAGTTGGACGCAGCACACCACAGGTCAGAGAGCTAACTTTGCAAACCAAGCTGGAAGACATCATCAGGGAGCAAAGGTTGAGATGGACTGGACATGTGATGAGGATGGGTAATGACTCAATCCCCAACGAGGCGGTTAAATGGATTCCGCCAAATGGAAAAAGAAAAGCAGACAAACCACGCACAAATTGGTCACAGACGGTGATGCAAGACGTCAGAAGAGGAGGCGTCCGCTGGGATGACATCCCAGAACTGGCTGCAGACAGGACCAGCTGGAGGAATCTGACCACTCTATGTGTCATTGGCACGGGAGGATCTAAGAACTAAGATAAGAACATTATGTTTAGCGATGCTTGATATAACATTATTACATTATGTTTAACGACGCCTAATATAAGATTGTTACATTATGTTTAGCAATTCCTAATATAACATTATTACATTATGTTTAGCAACGCCTAATACAACCTTACCCCGTTATGTTTAACAATGCCTAACATAACATTATTATATTATGTTTAGCAACGTTTACTGTAACATTTTTTATATTATGTTTAGCGACGCCTAATATAATATTGTAATAAACCTAGGGTATGTGCTATTTGTATTTACATCTCCGTTTATGGCTTTGTTAGATTTTAGTGATTATTTGTTGATTATGGGGAGTCGGTGTTGGGAAGATATTTTTATCTAACCGAGTAATTAGCCAATCTCTAGGAGCAGACATCATAATGTACATTTTTCACGAGACTTTATGGTAGCATGGATTAGTTTCGTAAAATGGACTCTCTCTGATTTCTTAACATAAGGAATTCTCGAGATATTCTAATGCATAGGTGTTTAGTAATTTTAGATAGGAATAATTCTTTATATTAGGTATTTGGGTCGTGTTTTGTGGTGCATGGCGTAAAATACCAATCTTTGGCTTGGAAAGGCTTACTTATGAGTCATAGAAATGTGAAGCAAGAAAACTCATGCAAGTGTGAAATTAGAGTTGCGTGATGTGTGGTCATTAGGTGATTAGAGGAAACTTATTTGTAGTATTTGCGCATTTTAGAACCCTTCAGCTGGCAACGACTGTTGTCTTGAGGTCCTTGGAAATATGGGAAACATTTACCTCAAGCCAGGTCAAGCAGAACTTGGTTGATTCGCTGGATAGCGAGACCCCTTGAATGTTACAATAATATTACATTGTGATTAGCAATGCCTAACGTAACGCTTTTGCATTAGGTCAGTATATTACATTAAGTGTTGCAACATGCAGAGATTGCCACAGTCAGAGACAATATGAATTCTCTTGAAGAGACATCACAATCAACAAGAAACAACACATTTAGGCATAACATATTATTGTGATAATGAGGAAATAAATAAATGCAAAATATCTTATTTGTAAATGGAAATCAATAATTCCTAATCGCGAGCATCTATCACGATTTCTTGAAACGGACAAATTTTTGATGATATAAAAGTATATGACAGCACATGAGACGAAAAGCATATTAAATGAATATAGAATTTTAAAATGATTAGATTTGGTTTTCACTCGTTCCTATTCATAACTATCCATTCTTTTCTTATATTGACAAAATGTTGATGATATACAACAAAATCTGATTATACATATTTAAAAACAGTAACAAATATTGAAAGCGAAATTTTGTTTAAAATGATCTTCCTTGTACACAATGCTTAATTTTGGCTGAAATCCCTGGACACTCCTCTTGCTAATGGTGGACGTTTATATGGAAAAACCTAACTTTGTTTGTTTTTTTTTACACTGAAAGCAAAGGATGAAAAGCTGAAGGAACTTAATTCACAATAAATCCCTTCAAAGCACCTTCAGTAAGCTTGCAATACTATAAAGTGTGTGGCAATTAGCTAATACAAACAACAAAAAAACCATAGTCTTCAGTAGTAAATAACCATTCTTTGGGAAAACAACTGTAAAAAATTATATCAGTGGTTTGATTTTTGTGAATCATATATCAGAGTGTTAAGCAAATCAAACAGTTTATATTTCAGTACACTTTGGTGATATAGAAAAATCAAGATTTGTGCACTGGTGAATAATTTAACAATTGTAGTCTTTAAAAGTTGTATTGAGACGGATAAAGGAAATTTTATATTATTGATTTTATTTGCAGATAAATGACAAAATAATTTGTTTTGTGTTAAAGTAGTTACCATTCATTTTAAACCAGATTTTCGTTCATTTCTCTCTGATCTCAACGTCCTTATCTGTGAGTGAAGATAGTATATATAAAAAAACCCAGCCTCAAGCAATGTTATCAAAGATTGTACACGGTACACGTATCTCCAAAACAAGTGCTCTCTGAGACTTCTGTGCGATTTGAATAACCAACATATACACTACATACTTGTACCCCTCCGCTGGCTCAATGGTTAGCGTGTCGGACTCGAGACCGAAAGGGTGTGGGTTCGAATACTACCATCGGATCATCCCCGGTCGGCTACTGGGGTGTGTCCTAGGGCACTAAATAGCCAACTTGTGTTGATGTGCCGCAAAAGACCAAACCAATAAACCTCCACTTATACGGTAGACCTCCACGTATACAGCCTCCAGGAATCCGCAGTTATTAGGTATTACTACGCTAATTTAGTTCCTCATATATTTCCTTAAATTTTCACATTTTAAAAAATCCATTGCATTAGTCTGTTCCGCTGTACCAAGACTATTTTACTTTTGTTACACACTAACTTAGACACAACATACCCAAAAGTAGTCGATTTTGCATTTTCTAAAAACAATTTCATTTAAATGAACTGACTTTGATTTTTATTGCAAGTGACCTTTCCTGGACTCGCCGAATCACACCTGTTTGCTTTGTCATCCTACACAAAGGCCAAGAGGTTGAGCTTAAGACAAACATTTTATTTTTGGTGTAGACTTTAAAAATGCTACTTTCTACTGAATGCAAGCAACAGTCTTCGCTGGTTAGCAGATCTTAAGGAAAAATCAGAGAAAACATATTAATAATTTGTGAACATATAATAACAGCTGCTACAAAAATAATATTAATAATTTTCTTAGAATATGATAACAGCTGTTTACTCAATAAATATTTTATTTTCTATTTAGGCTTTAGTGTTGCTTTAAATGCAAGCAACATTCTTCACTGGTTAGCAAATGTCCAGGAAAATTAGATAAAAAATATCAATGATTTTCTTGGGGACCACAATCGGATACAATAACGAATGTGTGACTCGATTAGTGCAGTGATACCTGTTAAGTCATACAGGTGTCACAGAATATATCGACTATATAGATAGTGTTTGTTACCATCTTGCCAGTTTACTTAAAGGTATTAGTATATGATAATTGCGATCCGAGCTGGTTTTATTTTGAAACTTGATGTCTCTGTATGAAGTATGTAGTCGAATGAAAGATATTTTCCTGAAGTATGTAGTCAAATCAAAGATATTTCCTAAGGATATGAGACCAATGCTTTAAAATAATTGTACGCCAGTTCCATCTTTTTAGAAAGACTAGTGGGATCTCTACCCAATGTATAAAAATATCTTGTCCCTTTGATACATCGAAGTCTTGTATCGAATTTTCAGGACAGCGAATCAAATGCGTTTACTGAGCATCATTTTCTTCCTACATGCTTCGACATGTACATTTATTACTTGAAAATCGATTCGCAGAAATGTTATCAAGAAATTAAAAGTTGGATTAAAGACTTATGAGCGTCGAAAATCCATTTAATTTGCATATTCCAACTAATTGACAAAAAGTAAAATAATAAATCAGTGTATTTTTTAGCCATAAATCTAGCAGTAGTGCTGTTGTTCAGAAATAATTTTGAATTTCTTATTCACAGAAACAGATGTGATTGTCACGGCAGATACATTCTCTTAGATTTATCAGTTAACGGACAGAAATTTACGCTAGTGAATCTATACGGTCATAATGATAATAATGCTGTTTTTTTTTAGAAATTTGAAAGAGGATATAATAAATTTTGACAATCCCTCTGTTATTATTTGTGGTGACTGGAATGTTGTTCAGAACATGGAGCTTGACTTTTATAATATCTTGCATGATAAACACTCCATGGCCCGAGCAGCAGTCCAGGACATCAAGAATCAACTTGATTTACTGGATCCATGGAGAACAGTGAATCCTAACAGTAGAGTATTTACTTGGCGACAGGCAAACCCTGTGAAACAGATTAGACTGGACTATTCTACAATCTCGGAGAACATGTTTTCAAATTGTATGGACTCCTCTATTATTCCTGGCTATAAAACAGATCATTCAGCAATAACACTACAATTGTCTGCATCTGCATTACATAGAGGTCCTGGATACTGGAAATTTAATTCAAAGCTATTAAAGCAAAATGAATATATTCAATTGGTAAAAAAAATGTATAACCAACACAGTAGAACAATACTATTGTGAAGGTGATAAGAAAAACCTACTTCACGTGAAACTAACTTGTAATGATCAATTGTTTTTTGAAATCCTTAAAATGATCATAAGATCAGAATCAATTAGGTATTCACAAGCTAAGGCAAACAGGAGAAACAAAATGAAATAGAAACCTGACATACTTTAGTGAATCAAAATAATAACCCCACTATGATGAAAGAACTGATAAAAAAAAACAAGCAGATTTAGAAGAAATGGGGAAAAAAAGAGGTGGATGGTGTAATGTTAAGAACAAAAGCAAGGTGGTATAAGTCTGGTGAACAAAAACTCAAAATATTTTCTTAATTTTGAAAAGAGAATTAATTACGGAAGATGGAAGGAGGGTAACATGTCAAAAAGATATATTAAATCAACAGAAAGATTTGTATGAAAAATTATACCAAAGCAAAAGCAAAAATTTGCAAACTCGTAACCACTTTTTTAACCATGATAAAAAAAAACTTTCAGATTTTGAAAGAAGCTCGTGTGAAGGTAAGTTAGGAATGTGGTTTAGCACTAAAAAATAATAAAAGTGAAACTAGCCCTGGTTCCGATGGATTTACTGTCGAATTCTACAAATTCTTTTGGAAAGATCTAGGCGGTTTTCTCTTTAGGTCTCTCAACACTGGATACGATATGCAACATTTTTCAGAATTTTCGTCTCAGGCAATCATTACTTGCATTCCAAAAGAAGATAATGACAGGAAATTTATAAACAAAAATTGGAGACCAATCTCACTACTTAATGTAGATTACAAGATTGCTTCATCGTCTATTGCTAATAGGGTTAAGAAAGTCCTCCCATTTATCATTAGTGACACGCAAAAGGGTTTTATGAAAGGGAGATTTATTATTGAAAAAAAAAATTGTATGACCTGATGCAGTATCTTGAGTAAAAAAATGAATTTGGTCTTCTCCTATTGATAGACTTTGAAAAGGCTTTTGACTCGGTTGAATGGAACTTTCTGGAAAATGCTCTGAAATCTTTTAACTTTGGAGAATTAATTTGTCACTGGTTCAGAGTATTTTGCAATAATCAAAAAGTTATGTCATTAATAATGGACATTTATCCCCATTTTTTAATTTGGAGAAAGGTTGTCGCCAGGCAGATCCTTTATCACCCTATTTATTTATAGTGGGAATTGAACCTCTTGCACTAGAACTAAAAAAGAACACAAATATTACAGGCATTTTCTATAATGAAATGGAGTTAAAATTAGGGCAGTACGCTGATGATGCTTTTCTATTATTAAATGGTTCTCATTTGTCCGTGAAGACAACCATGCAGATTTTACATGACTTTGCCTTGGTATCAGGTCTGTGCTGCAATGTTTTGAAATCAAAAGCTATTTGGATTGGAAATAAAAAAAAATTCTAATGAAAAAATATGTCCAGAAATAGATACTAACTGGTCAATGTCCAATTTTAGATTACAGGGAGTAGATTTCTCTTTGAACTTGGAGGATATGGCAGAACTTAGTTATTCGACGAACTTAAAGGAAGTAAAGAAACTGCTTGGCTGGTGGAGCAGAAGAAATGCATCCCTTATTGGAAAAATTACTTTGATAAAGTCCTTGATTTTGCCTAAATTCATTCATCTTTTTGCAGCTCTACAAGTCCTCCACCCCATATAGAAAATGAACTAAATACATTAATTTTCGAGTTTATTTTAGCGGTAAAACTGAGAGGGTTAAAAGAGATACTCTTGTAGGTTCTTTTCAGGAAGGAAGATTAAATATGATTCACTTGCACTCATTTGTGTGTTATATAAAACTTTCCTGGATGAGGCGTCTTTTACTAAACGAAGATGGTTTATGGCAAAAAAAAACTGGTTTCTGAACAAATATTTGGAAATTTTGGAGGTACGCTGTTATTTAAATTAGGATAAACTAAATTAAAAGAAAATTCTAAATCAATTAAAAATATTTTTGGTGTGATGTCATTTATGCTTTATCACAATGGAAAAATGAACCATCTACTGTCCATGAATACTTGTCTCGAGATATTCCTAATTTAGTTACTACTGATAATTGTAAATTAAACACAAGGTGGAGAACAAACAGTGTTGTACTTATTCAACATCTTTTTGATGCACAAGGATCTCTATTAAGTTTTGATGAAATAAAACAAAAACCACAAACTAATAATTTCATACAGTACTTTGCTCTTATCTCAAAGATCCTAGTCTAGTGGAAAAAGAAAATTTTAAGTTCGAAAGTGGAAATAGTTTTCATGTGGTTTTGGACAAAACGTCACTCCTTAGGGTAAGAGCAAAGAATACATTTATTTATAAAGACCTGATAAGAACCAAGATACAAAAGCCAAATGGTAAACATTAAACTTGGTCCAGGCAGCTAGAGTGTGCAATTGGTGCACATGAATGGACCAACTCTTTTGTTTTGGCTAAACTTTGTACAAAAGACACAAAACTGATTAGCTTTAATTTTAGATTTCTCCATAGAAATATTGACACAAAACAGTTTTTAAAAAATATTAATTTAAGTGATAATGATAAATGTACCTTTTGTAATGAGGGAATATAACAAATTGAGCACTTATTCTATGACTGTTCAGTTACTGAACACTTTTGGAAACTATTTGTGGAATGGATCCAAACTTACGATCCAAATTTTAGAATTACACGAAAAGATGTCTTTATAGGAAATAACAACTTTGATGATCTTATTAACTTCCTAAGTTTGCCTGCAAAATATGTTATATGCAGATCACGTTGTGCATCGAAAATTCCATATCTCACCTATTACACAAATTGTGTTTCATCATATAAAACGCTGTAAAAATATGCCGCCAAAGTGAATAACAGAAGTGATGAGTTTAAGAAAAAGTGGACCCTATTGTCAACTTTTGGTACATGTTTTTTTTTTTTTAAAGAAAAGAAAAACAACAACAAACAAACAAACAGGCAATTTAAAACACCTTGGGGTTTGTATGCGAGTGTGTCTTTGTGTACAATAATTGCGAATGTATGTGTCTGTGTGTGTGGATATGTGTGTAAGAAAATTAATTGTGTGGCCTCATATGCATTTCCAAACATTAAGTACAACTTGTCTGCCCCAATGGATCACAGAATAAACAAACCGATAACATATAACACAGTACTAGTCCGCTTGCAGAATGTTTGCTTTCAGCAGCCGGGTCGAATGTTTTGTTCATGTAATCAATCGTTTCGTTTTTTCCAGAGTATAATTCACTTAGGAATGGAACCAAATGTTTGCTTGTTGGGTTGTGCAGAGTAAAAATTGAATTATCAATCATTTTTTACTATGACAGTTGTTACAGTGGAGTATAATGAATTTCTTGTATAATCTAAGTGAACTAGCTGCACTGGCTAATAACGAAGCATACAATAACAAAAACAAAAATAAAATAAAGGAAAACAAAAGCCTGAACAAGGTTTGGAAAGTGATGCTATTTAAATACTACTACTAATAATAATAATAATAATAATAATAATAATAATAACAATAACAATAATAATAACTTCATTTTCTGACTATAATAAATTTGGTTCTGAATCAGCCAATCTTAAATGTGGTCCTCAAATAAAAGAATATTACACCTACAAATGCGACATACATGTACAAATAAAACTCTTACTTACTATAGTGTCTGACACTCACATGTGATCATAAAGTGTATACACACACGCATATATATATATATATATATATATATATATATATATATATATATACTCGCAAACACAGACACACACACGCGCGCGCGTTAGAGTAAAGTAAAAGAAACTTCAGATAAATACGTAAGTTTGGTAGATGGGAAAGTAGTGGGGGTATCCAAGTTAGGTATCTCAATTTGTTTGAGCTATGGCATAATCAGAAAGAAGCGCGTTTTTAAAAGAATAGAGTGTTGGTGTTTGTTTAATATCCTTGGGAATTATATTCCACAAAACTGCTGCAGAATGTGTAAAAGATGTTTTGTACAGAGTCGTGTTGACTTTAGGCAAATGAAAATTACAGTTCGAAATAGACCATAGATTGTGTGAAAGGATATTATAAGCTGGAATTAAGAGATCATTGATATATTGTGAAGTCATGTTATGAAAAGATTTATATGTCAAAATAGCTTTAAAAGTACTTTATAATTACAAGATAACCACTGTAAATTAACGAATAAATGAGGGGATGGATAGTCTTTTATTGTAATTATTTTAGCGGCTCGTTTTTTGAAGCTTAATTATCTGATTAAGATTAGTAGTATTGCAATTCCCCATTTGGTGCAACTATAATCAAGCAAAGGCAATATTATCCATTACACAACATTTCAGCATAGATTCTGGCACATAAAAAGACAATCTGTTCAATATGGTTATTCAGGAGGATACTTGATTTGATTTTCTTACAATAAATACCTGTCAATATTCACTCCTAAAAGTTTTTGATTTTCTATGTAATTTAATATAGTTCCCTGAACAGATATATTGATATCCTCTAATTTCTTTATTTTTGCCTAGATCTAACTGTCATACAGTTAGTGTTTTCTGTGTTTGATTGCATTTTGCAGGTTTCGCACCACAGTATAACAACCTCAACGTTCTGTTGTAAATTTTGTTCAAAGGAAGGGATTCAGCCCTGATCTGGTGATCTTTAAGATGAAAAAAGAAGAAAGAAAAAAACTGCTCAAAATATAAAAACTTATAATTTTTGCTAACGAAAGACCTGAATATAGTTTCAGCACGTTAATATTGCTAATCAAGTAAACCACTGCGTTCCTTATGTGTCACTCTGATTATCCCTTTCAAAAGCTTCTGGGCATGCATACTAATCAAATTTAAGCCTCATTACGAATGTTTAATTGCAAAACACATATTATTGTTTTTTCTTCCCTGAATTAAAGATAGAATATATTAATTGATTTAAAACGCAAACCCTGATTTATAATAATTAGAGTTTAAAGTTATTAGGAATCGTAATGCATTGTAATATAGCCAATGCTATTTTGATTTTACAACACGGTCCGAAGGCGTTTTGGCAATTCTCTTGACAAAATAATGGCAAGCTTGTATCACTGCTGAATTAAGCAAATGAACGCATTTCTACAAGAGTTGACATACGTTGTATCAATACGACATAAATCAATAGTCACCGATTGCAAATTCTTCAAAGAATCCTTGTACTACTGTGAAGGATTATATAAATATATTGGAAAATTAATTGGAATCGGTTTTCATATCTCATTGGGAAAGATATCTGCCTTTCTTTTCGATTTCAGTGCAATATTTATCACCAGAAATCACGAACAACTCACTTAGTTTCCAGCCTAATTTCATTCCAGCGCCGATCGCATGTAAATCACCGTTTCTCCGAGTCCTTTTTTCTAGCCGGCATCATAAAGTCGGATTTGCATCTATATTGAATCTCTATCCGCAAACTGCAGGGGTATTAAAGAGCGCGGATGTTGTAAAATGAAATCGAGATTGCGGTATAAACAATCCTTTGCGAAAGAGATTGAACGGTTCAACTTTAATCAAAACTGACGATTGTCAATTCTTGTTTACGGCTAATCTGTACGACTGTAGCGCCACGATATTGAATTTCATCAAAAAGTGGGATGAAACTATTCGGCAAAATCGATGATGCTTTTATTATTGTACGTTTTTTTTATCATTTCATAGATTTGTTCCGAAAAGGGTCGTGAAACAGGAAATTGACATCCGACATGTATGCCAAAGTGTCCATTCATTTTTCACATTTCAAATTATACACGCTCTTCGATGACACATTATAAACGATTTACGCAAAAACTGATGACATAAAGGCCATGTATGGAAACCCTGTAAATTCATTATTAACCTCGTTGACAATGAGCTATGATCGCGTAGATGTATACCGATTAATAAGATCCTTTCATCGCTGATGCATTAATTTATTCCAGAGTGTCAAGAAAAGAAAAGTCAGCACTTGCAATGCAATTGCTTGTCCGGAGTAGTAGAGCAACGAAACTTATGCGATCTGTCTTCAGAAAGAAAAAAAAATGAAAGAACCACGGTTGTTCTATTGTTTGCTTTTAATCAAGCAAGTCCTATCTAATTACGCAGTTTGCTACAAAGTTTTGAGAATGAGGAAAATTTTGTACAATCGTCTCCGTATCAAGCAGAATGGTGCTTATGCTTTGAAATTGTCAAGCAAGAAACTATGCATGAGGATATGTTTTCTGGTGCTCATTTTAATATCCATATTTGAGGAGAAAATGAAGGTTTATTCGAATCAGATGGGTTCAATGTTTTAGGTTTCTAAGATAAAATTACAGTGTTCGTCAATTTCTCGCCAACTTCGCTTACCGCCAATGAAATATTTTGTGGCAATTTGTTTGTGTTGCACTTTTATTCACCCATTATCCTCAAGGTAATAAAATTACTTGTTAGATACGCATGCGTCGAAATCCACAAAAGATCTGTTTCGGATTAAAATAACAGAGAAGTGGCGGTCAAGTATAACATAACGCTTGAAAAAGTGAAAGAGCATAAGATGTATGTCAGATATAGAAGAACAGCCCATAGAAGATGGCATCCAATAAAAATTACAATTTATATAAATTTTGCTTATCCATGACAATCATATACTGCATGGTAATGCCTCTTTGGCATCAGGGGGTGAGAGGCAATCAAGGAAAAATCTCAGTTTGAATTCCACAGATTTGTGTGAATTCCAGATTAACGGCAATTTGTTCAGTAAACAGGAGACTATGTAATGGGATATTTCTTGATAAGAGAGATAGCAAACCTCAAATTACAAATCGAGATCACACGTTGAAAACGAGGCTAGAAATATCATGCTCTGGATGTCATGAAATTTTAAGACTATATATTGTTATTTTTTTACATAGCCACAGATCACCTATATCACAAGCCATAAATTTCCATGACTAACTGTACATACCAACAGATCACCTATATCCCAAGCCATAAAATTCCATGCCTAATTGTACTTACCAGCAGATCGCCTATTTAGCAATCCATAAAGTTCCATGAGTAATTGTACATACCAACAGATCACCTATATCTCAAGCCATAAAGTTACATGGCTAACTGTACAAACTATCAGATCACCTATATCCCAAGCATACAATTCCATGACTAATCCATTTTCACGTAGGAGACTGTAGCTCCGTTAAAGTTGTTCCTACTGTGATTTGAAGATGTGGATTAGTTTGATTTTCGACGTATGAATATCTTAATGCTTCGTCAAGTGCATCAGTATTTGATCCAGATGTAAAAATAATATATCTTCCCATTTGCACATTTAGCTATTTATTTGAATGTGTTCAGTAATAATAATAATCATCAGCAGCAACAAGAAGAAGAAGATGATAGAGGAGTTGCCTGAAAATTTCTTAGATTTTGTTTACAATTACACGATTATTTTAAATGCTGATTTTGGTAGCTGTGGTGAGTATGGTACATACTAATACCCTTTTCAGACTTACAGATGGTCCATTTTGGATAGCCCTAAATTAGATCGTTCCAATGACGGCCTTGGGTCAGCATCCTTTTACACTGGTAAATTTGTTGTTCCTGGGCTCTTCCTTGATTGCCTTAATCGTTGGAGAGACGTAATCATAGTAGCACTCATAAACGGGTTTTACAATTGACACAGAGCACGTGCTAAATTATTGTCCATTTCCTCTAACTGGCCCAGGGCCGTCCTAAGCTTTTCACAATGGCAAGTTAGGTCAACCCGGTGGTGGCCTTGGAATACCTCCTCGAGGTGCTCGCAATCAACTTGGCCCTGGGTCGCCCCAAGGCCAGCATAACTTACAAGTGTGAAAAGTAAACAGGTCCAAAACCAGCTGGGTTGGTCTAAACTGCTAGTGTGAAAAGGGTATTAGTATTTAAAACTTAGTAGACATTTATGGGATGCAAAAGTTTATTAGCAGGTTGAAATATTTAGTATTTCGACCACTTGCAACATCTGTATTTCGCAAATGTACACCCAGCAACTATTTGTTTGTTGTTTTTATGTTTTTTGGGGGATTTTTTTGTTTTTTTAGTTAATCCACAAAACTGGTTTAGTTAACTCTTCACAAAGAATTCGCGTATCAGATAATTCACAAGTTTGTCGTCCTTGTATTTGTTATATTTATCAATTTTACGAATACAAATTGCAAGTATTTTTAAACAAGTACACATTATATGCAAATTACACCCTTCATGCAAATTCACAGAAAGCTATAGTGAAAAAACGTGTACAGAAACATCAAAACGGTCAAGACTGCCTCTAAACCAAAGAAAAATTTATATCCACGAGAATAAACTATTTGGAATCAAATTAAATGGCTGTACTTGTAGATTGAGAGACCATCAATTCAAAATTAATTTCTATTTCCGAATCGGTTGTCCTACACCTTTGAAACGTTTTTAAATAAATGCCTCTTGTAAAAAAATATTGTTTTTTTATATTATATCCGTAATATACTAATTATTGACTTTATCTACAACAAGTCATGCTTTAAAGCCAATATGATTCTGTGAAGTGATATATCTTGAGAAATACTTATTTTACAGTTTTAAGTGAGTCGAGTTTTCACGACCAATTGGTACACTGATGTTCACGACCAATTGCTACACTGATGTTCACGACCAATTGTTACACTGATGTTCACTTCTGTGGAGAAAGAAGTGAGACCGTTGAGAATTTACTTGAATGCCCTTTGCAACATGTGTCGGATTTTCGCCCTTATCAATATGAATGCTTTGAAAGACACGAAATACGCCAGTTACAGAAATGAATTCATTGACATAGTGACATTTGCACGACCCTAATTAACTCAGAACTTAACCTCAAAATGGACCCCAACAATTACGGAGATACTTTGCACACGAATATATGACCAAATATACTGGAGTAAATGCAATAAGTATTCCACTCGTGTATTTAGGGCAATATATATATATATATAGATATATATATATATATATATATATATATATATATATATATATATATATATATATATATATATACCGAGACAGGTATGTGTAAAACGATAACATTTGTAATATACACCGGATCTTTAAAGATACATGTTGCTATGAGTAATATTTTATAAGTAATACAGACAATAACAGCTATAGTGCAAAACTGTCAAAGTCCTAGAGTTCAAGTCTGTTAAGTATGCCAAAGGTTGTGTCAAGGAGAGTGTGGAATGACACGGGCTCCAGCAAAGTCCTAAGTTCAACATTGTGCACATTTCCATATTTGTAAAAACCTCTGTAATTACCAAATTTTAAAATGGCAACATGACTTGTGTGCTGATCTAGAGACACATTATATTCAGCACCCTCAGCTTAAAGAAGAAAAAAGTGCCAAATAGAAAGCTGACACTCTAATTTTTATTCTTCTGGTAAATTCGACCGCATGCAAATTCTCTATGCTCAGCTTGCAGCTCTAAACTCTGTTATAATGGGTGAAAAGACCAACGGTATATATCGTATCAAAGTTGCAGAAAATCAATTTCCTAATTTGTGTTCCAAATTTCGCTTATGTATCTCAGTGGCTACTTAAATTGAAACCATGGTTTGTGATGGGTGGGGTGGGAAACAAGTATCCTCCATAACTGTACTAATTATTTCATCTGAATGCTATTCATAGTTTTATGTCATCATTTTCTCTCTCTCTCTCTCTCTCTCTCTCTCTGTAAAAATTAAATAAGTTTTCTTTATCAAAGACCTTTGATTGCCTGTTTGGACTCCTCCAATTTTGCTGATGACATTGCTAAGGGCATTATAAGGAAATTTCTTAAAGACATTTTCCCTTGTTAGAATCTCGCAGATCAAAGATGTGAAATGGTGACTAGAAATTGGCATAGCTTTAATACCAATTGGTATACAGAGGTGAAATTTGGAACATAAAAAGAAAAGTCAATCTACAGCTTTGGCATGATATTTGTCCTAGTTTCGTTTCACACTTTATAATAGAATCTTTAGCTGGAAGGTGAGCAATTAACTATCAGAGTCGTATTTACCGGAAACAAAATTCGTGCCTCAGCTTTCTATTTTGCACTTTTTGCTCTGTAAGCTGAGGACTCTGACCACAGTTGGTCATTAGGTCAGAGCATTCTAATGCTTAATTATGTCCCCATTTTCAAATTTGCTTATGATAGAGATTCTTACAATTATAGAAATGTACTCAATGTTGGACTTAGGACTTTGCTGGATCCAGTGTCCTTCCACACTCTCAAAGACCCATAACACCAATAGTAAGCAAGATGCAACAAAAAAAAAAAAAAAAAAAAAAGAAACACAAAATGAACACACGAAGAAAGATGGGGAGACTGTACTTTAGATGACTTGATTTGAATGAATAGTGAACCTTTAGCATTCTACAATAGCGCAAGCTAGATCCGACTCCACTGACAAGTTTTCACTAATTTACGATATGCACAGATGAGTTGGATAGATCTGACTGGCACAGACACAAGTCAGCAACTATTACATGTCTTAACGGCAAACTGTGGTCCTGGAACCAATCGAGATTGTTAGGCATTATAGAATATGTTCCTTCTTTTATTTCTGTTTAAGAGACATCTGTCCATGCCTATCTAATGAAGATGAAATTGTGCAACGTCAATCACCTTCGATCATGATTATTGTCAATATCAAATGCATAGTCTCACGCATATAATATAAGATCAACATATCGTTTAAGCCTTTCTTATTTCACCATTTACACTTGTATTGAGATGGTAAACACAGTAAATACATTTTTTAACAGCCATCATAAAGTAATGATTTATCAATACTATATAATGGGACTAAGCACGAATGACTCGCGGGGTCATTGCTTTCCATGGATTTATGACGTAGGACTTTTGTTAAATGAATTACTATGCCAGTAAAAACAAACTGATATAACACATTAATGCGTGTACTCAACTTTATGCATCAGTAATGGAGTTTCATTTTCGTTGCTGTTATAGCATGTGAAACAGAGGACTCAAACTTTGCTTTTGGTTTTGAAGGAAATTGGACAGATTGAATTGCTTTTTGTTAAAAGCCGAACACTGACTTATTTCTTTGATAGAGACGGTTCAAATGAATCCCAAACTCTGCTGCTTCTCCGGTATTCGCTTTTAGTAAATTATTTGCATTTCTCTCTTACATTTCTACCAATCCATCCCTCAAAGAACTAATAACGGACATTATTTATCGTATTTGTGATATTTGATTTGAAGGGAGGGACTTGAAGCGTCCGGTTCTGTCGACATTCACTTCCTTTACGAAAAGAAGCAATTGATCTATACATTCATATTTATATCTATATACCTATATATCTATATATCGATAGATAGATAGATTGATAGATAGATAAAAACAATTAAGGACCGAAGTTCTAAACCGGTCGGTCCCTAGTATAGGGAAGGTAGCACGTGCTACACATGAATTATGATTGGTGGAATAGTGGGGACTTAGTTATACAACTCTATTGAGCAAAGTGTAATAAGAAAGCGCTTATTAGTGAATCTATTGTGTAGTGAATAGTAGACTTTACGAGTTTTATGATTCTTCCGTAGGCAATTAACATTGACTGGTGGCCAACATGGTGTTACGTTTCATCTAACACTGTGTTAGATAGTTTTCTATGTATAAAAGTCAGTTAGATCACGATAAACATGCCTTTTTTCGACGAAAGCCAAATTCAGAATGAAGGAAAGGTGATGAGATTGAACTAAAGTCGCGGGAAGGTGCAAACCCAAAACGTTTGAGAGTGCGACCTCGGCCTTTCTGTTATTTAAAGGCATATAAAATAAATCATTTGTTTAAATCATCGATTGAACGGGAAGCCCTGTGCTGACTATTATTCTACTGGAACGATAGGAATTTAAAACGAAGGAAATATTCATATCTCCGACAACTGTCACAAGTATTGCAAAGGAAATAAAATGGCACTTTTTCCTCGATTCAATAATTTATGTTCTCTTGTTTCTAAATTGTTTCAAATTTGGAATTAAAGTTCTTCTGAATTGATTTCTAAACATGTCTGATATACGGTTTTTAAAAAGCCACATTCGCAACAAAATCAACGCGAAAGCCGCCAACCACTACAACTCGACTAGACATTCAGTTGAGTCCCTTGAGATGCTACCCATTGAATCAAACTTGAGGTGGACCGACACCGAACGCACACGCAAGGAACAATATTCGATATTACAATTGAAAACTCATGAAGATTTCGGACTAAATGAAACAAATCTAACCTTCCCGATGCAGTCTTAACATAATTACAGCCACTCTTCAGTTTTTCACCCGTACGCAATGTTTTGCGATAATATTTACCCAAATAGTAACATGCATTATTTGTGATTATTTTATTGTCATTATTATTATTATTATTATTATTATTATTGTCCATTATCCAGCTAACACAATCCTCTTGACATCTCTCCTTTAGAACCTCCATCACAACTCTATCGGGATATAATTTCTTTCGCAAATCCTGTAGATGGCGTTGATTTTCGTCATGCTGTGTTTCCGCCCTTTGTTCACAACATTGAATTAGGTCAACACATGTTGGTTCTCTATGTTATAGAAACAATAACCCGCTCGTTTATTACAAGTATTATTGTGGCACAACGTTTTATTATATCTCTTTTTGTAAATTCCCCCTGATGATGTTAACATGTAGGAGTTCAGAATTTATCTTAGATTTTGTGTTTAGTGTCTGTTTTGTATATGTAAGCTGTTTATTCACCCGAGAAAGAGCTTGTTTAGCTCGAAACGTTGGGAAACCGTTTTGAATTTGCGCCGTTATCAATTATTGTGTCAATATATATATATATATATATATATATATATATATATATATATATATATATATATATATATAGATCTTCCGTTCTTGTCATAGCTGTATCCTTTATATGTACCTATTCATTTATTAATTAGATATTACTCTTCTCTCTTTCTTTTCTGTTTTACAGTGGTGTATAAGATTCAATTATTTATCAAATGTTAAAGCTATAATGTGGCCCACATGGTACTACTTGTAATTAGCAGGGAAAGACGTGGCATTTAGAACGATACAAAGAACATATAGTTTTTTATTGTCATGCAACTTAAAACATATTACTCCACTAATTATCGGGGAAAAAAGTTCAGCAAAACTAATCATTGTATTTTGAAGAAAAATTTACATTTCAACGACAAATGTCTTAAAAAACTCCCACATAGCATAAATAATTTGTTTTCTGCAGTTTAGGTGGGCATGGGGAGTGTCTTGATTTCAGTTCCTGACACTCCTTGCAATCCTCAGTGTCATTTGGTGCGATCGGTATGAGTCCGTGTAATATGACCTCTGACATCTAGAGATTAATCTATTTCTGACACATTATTAGTGAGTGCAAAATCAGTCAGAAAACGTCATTCTCAGTTTAAATAAAATAATATACATTTCATGAACAGCAGCAGAGGATGTGATAAATATATGAAATTACTCAGTGTTAATTAGAGACTGGCACACACACTTTTTTCTTCCTTCTTTTTCTGTAGTTTTCATTTTACTATTCCAAGAACAATAAAGGACATCAGTATTGCAAATGATTATTTGCCTTTTAATAAACATATACCTTTTTACATTTTCATTTTACTTTTATAAGGTCAATGTAATAAAATTAAATTTGCACCAAGAAGTACTCGAGATAATAATAAAGACCACTTTAATAATGTATGCAACCCGTCTTGTTATTTCAGTTTTCTCTAATATGTCCTTCAGTTTATGAACTGGTTCACTTGCTAAACAAATGAAATTGTAAAATGTTTGGAGACTTCCAGCGCATTTGACTTTACATTATCTAGTCTTCCTGCATGTCTGGAACAGCCATTTTTCTGTAACCTTTCCTAAAAGCTTTTTTATTTTCAGTCCTTTCTTTCCGTAAAATTGTACGGCATGAAAGCTAAACCTCGAAATGGGTGGGGTTGGGGTCCTTAAAAGGAAGAAATTCATGATTGGCATATAATTCTATATCCTTTGAAAACAAATATTTGCATTCTTTTTCTATAATTGTCTCTATTTTACACTTCCATTTTTTATATTTTAGCTGGAATAGCGCAGGCAAGGCGCGCATGAGTCTTTTGAATTGAAAATAAAATATTAATAACCTTATGTCTCATAACTGAACAATCATCAAACTTACAAGCATGGGTCCACTCTTCATTTTTATCTGAAATGCCGATGGAACTAGTTGTCTCTAATACACGCATGATGTTATCTTAGTTGATGATTAAATACTGAGCATTTATTTCGCTTTGTGCAGTTTCCTAAAAATTGCAAATACATTGCTTTGGGTCACAGAAACTGTTGTTATAGGAAGATTAGTAACAGACAATCTAAACATTTACCTTTGTTTTTAACAATATGCATGTATGGATTTCTAAACGTAATCCTACAAATTGTATGCACGGTTAAAGTTCTAGAAGGAAAAAAGAATACCAAATATATTTTCTGAAATTTTTAAAATGTAGGTATATTCTTGTAGCATTGGAGAGTCCATAAAGTTCCAACAGTTTCTTATTACCAAAATGATAAAATGAACATCCTGTTTCCTTGGGAAAAAACAAATTCTGCACGATAAAGTTTTGAAAAACAAATACGAAAAAGAGAAAAATAAAGCACATATAAACCCATAAATGGAAGGCTTAGTAATCGTTATATCTTTTTTGTCTGAGACTTCTTAGTTAATTTCACCATGGTCCTGTACAGTGTCTCGAAGTCACCGCAAAGATCATAACATGCCTTTCCTTAAGCAGTCAGCTAGCTCGCGAAACTTCAAAATTATAATTGTACTGATGAGAATATTATCTGTAAGAAAAAGAAGTTATCGTTAGCGCTTCCTCTTTTCCGTCTCGGTGCTCATGAGCAACAAAGGATACTCATACATAACAAAATTGTTAAAATATGACTTTTTTACCTTCATAAATGCAATATTGATTTTTTCAGACAATGGCACGTAGGTTCCTATTAATATTTCATATTTAATCGTGCCTAAATGTAAACTGGTCTGGCTCGTGTTCAGCGTCACAGTAATATTTTATAATGTAACCAAAACAATGTGGCAATTTCACACTTACTTGCCTAACAATATTCCCCACCTATCATTTAAAAACATTTTGTATGCAGTTTGTTGCCATCGTTTACTGCAAATGCTTTCCAAATTACAGATATTTTTGTCTCGTATATGACTGTTCCCGGAGCAAAGGGTGCTGTGTCCAAGTCTGCAACTTCCGCACTTTCTACAAAAGGAACCTGCTCTCTAATTTGCAGATATCAGTCTGGGGAAGAAAAAAAACGGCTCAAACTATGCCCCCTTGCGATTTGTTTACATCATACGGATACATTTTGATCTCATCTCTTGAGATAGTGTTGGCATCATCAAGATTATGGCATCATGATGTCAAAAGTCTCTTGACTTGTATACAACTAAACTGCTTTTATACGATTCTTCCTGACTGATATACATTTCATTTTTCTTTGCCTTAAAGATATGAAATGGCATGCTTTGCTTTCTATTATTTATTTAATTTTCTTTAATCAACATTTACAGCGCCATCTTGCGCCCCAAAATTTGGGTCTCCTCATTCTCATTTACACTTCAATTTTCCCATGTTCTTTTTCTATCTGTTTATTGCATAGCGATGAAAGTTGAAGCGGGCCGAGTGACCCACGGCTACTTTATCTCCTATGTGTCATTAGCCACAACTCTGTCAAGAGCTATTTAAAACTAATGTTTTGATATGAGATAATTGTCTTGAATGCTTTTATCGGGACAAGAGGTTACATATCATGTATAATGATGTACTATGTATAAACGAGTTTATGATTTTGTATCATATCCATCTTTGCTCAGTAGCCTAATTTGTACACGAGCATTTCACTTGTTCCAAATAATGCTTGCACAGGTGATAGGAAGCGGTAACTTATTTCAAATAATGCTTGCACGGGTGATAGGAAACGGTTTGTAACTGGCTATAAAAATGTTAATGTATAATTCACTGTTTTGAAGTTCATTCATTCTATGACGGGATGGAAGACTGATAGCATTCTTCGACATCTTGCCTATTCATGTCAACATGAGAACTATATCGTAGAAATATGCACACTGCGTGTGGCTTGAAAATAAATCCGTTACGAATATATTCAAACTAAAATTATGAAACCATCATAATAAAAATTATGCTATGCAAAACTAGGCATATGGTAAATATTTCATCAGAAAAGCATTTATATGTGTTTCAAATATTTAATACTAACATTGTCATGTGGAGTTATCGTTCCTGGGCCCCTCATGTCGTCGAATCTCTGGAGTGTCTTTTCCTTGTATGAAATTGAATAACTGTGTTATTATGTTACCTAAAACATATATCTTTATACGCAACGTGTTTGCAGTACATTTTAAGGTATCCGGTCGTCTTAAGCCAGATCTAAGTAATTTCTGTTTTCTGCAAAATACCACTCTGCACACTGTTTGGTGACCCTATTATCGAGAACAAAATAATTTATCATGCCATCCCTGCTTATTATCAACCATGAGCATACGCATAACATTATTCGTACAGTTACCACGATATTTGTTCTCTCTCTCTCTCTCTCTCTCTCTCTCTCTCTCAAACTACTGGACATTCAGATAATACTCTTCCTAAAAAATATTATAAGAAGATTTAAGCGATAATATGAAATCATTACAACGAATTCAACCTGATCATTTCGTTGTTAATTTTGATCTTTTCTACTGCAAACTTGTTTCTTTTTGGTCTTTTCTTCACGGCTAATTAAGACTATATCTCAGCCAGAAAAAGGATTTAATTTTACACCTATGATTAAATAGCAACACTATTCAAATTACACATATGAAACAGTCTACAAATATTAAAGATCATATATATATATATATATATATATATATATATATATATATATATATATATATATATATATATATATATATATATATAAACGTACTGGTGGCAATTACAGTCGTTGTCATTCATCAATGTATGTATATAAAACAACTGTCAGAGACAGGATGTTGCCATTGTATCAAGAGAAATACGCATGATAAATTGTAATGCTATTTTTAACGTTACTGAAGTGATGATCCATAGACCCATCTGATATTTTTCGTTATTATATACCCAGATTGTGAACTCGTATGCAAATGCATTGCTTAGACTGATCCAGTCAATATCCCAATAACTGGGCGCTGTTAAGCACGTGTTGAACGCAATAAGTTTGTTGCTGCGTAACATGACGCAACAGACCATAAAATCATGTTACGTCATATAATGTAATTATCCGCCAATAATTCTTTTGTCGTTTTAAATATATTTATTGCAGATATAATAAAAGCAAAAGGGTTAGGCACAAGTTCTTCCAACATAGAATAGCCCTTCTTGTAACAAATACAAAACAGATAACATTTCATGCATAAAACTTACAAACAAAATTGAAATGATATTTTAATGAGTGTAGAGTTTACATTAAAAGAAATAGTGGTATGCTGTTTGATTTGATTCAGAGCTATTACACAATTTATTGCCAACAACGTGGTTCAAATATAGATCCGCCTTAGGCACTCAGGGTAGGATGTACGATAGACATTTTTCTTTCACCTATGGAGTAGGAGGACGGCACTTGATTGTTTTTATTTCATTCTCTTTGGAAAACAGATATATAATTGGAATTTTTTGTATCTTGGGGTAGATTGTTCCATATTTTGGTAGTCGAATGTAAAAAAAACAACTTGTTTTTTAGTTGTAAACGACACAATGGTACTTCAAAATTTAAACTGTTTCTTAAAGAATATCTCTGGCCCCCACGTTCAGCAACCGCTGGTGGAATAATTTCGTTTAAAAAGTCTGGTGTCATATAATTAACCCATTTCATAAAATGTAATAAGTTTGTGGACTTTTATACACTCTTTTAAAGGTAGCCAGCAACATGCTCCATATAAAAGCTCAGATCTTATATTTATGGTAAGTCCTGTTATAATTCTTACTGCTTTCTTTTGTGTGTGTGTGTATATATATATATATATATATATATATATATATATATATATATATATATATATATATATATATATATATATATATATATATATATATATTGCTTAGTGAATCTTTATTCATTTTGAATTTGAGCGCTCTCATAGTTCCAATCATCTTTGCTGCCTTCGAAATAAGTTCTTCAATGTGGTTTAGCCAACTTCCATCACCTGTCAGAGTTACTCCAAGGTGTGTGTGGTTATCTACAAAGGTAATAGATGTATTATCTGAAAGTAATTTGGGTTGAGAAATTTAAGTAGGTGAGGCATTTTTTTAATAATACGGTTTCTGTTTTTGATATATTTAATGAGAAAAGCCATTGTTTGGTCCATAAATGTAATCTTTCTAGGTCTTGGTTCGTTTGGTGTTCAATAATATTAATATCTGTTGAAACGTAAGACATAGAACTGTCGTCAGCAATAGTCTTGTTATACTAGACAAACCTTCTGCAATATCATTAATATAAATAAGAGAAAGTAGGGTACCAAATACGGATCCTTGTGGAACGCTTACTCTAATGTATATCATGCATGATGCATCTGTGTTTAAAAGATTCCTTTGCCTTCGTAATGATAAATAATCATACAACCAGTCTAGCATGTTTCCTCTTACTCCCTTTTCACTAAGTTTGTGTTACAATACTTTGTGCCAAACACGATCAAATGCTTTAGATATGTCGCAAACAAACCATACACGTATAGTTTTGCCTTTCTAGCGCTTGTGTAATTTGATAATGAATGTCATTCAGTTGGTATGCTGTTGAATTGTTCGGTAGAAACCCTGGCTGTAATTTATAACAGTTTAAGAAATGCTTAAATACATTTTTTTTAAATTTTCCCACGCAACTATGAACAAAAAAATATAAAAAAGATTTTAAGATTTCTCTTCAAACATATTTATTTGTATTAACTTTAATTTTATGAACATCAATTTAAATAGAATTTATTATTTAATAAAATGTGGATAGATGGTAAACAGCTATAGTTTTTGTACTGTTGGATATTGTAATCTCGCCCCAAGTACTTGGGGTTCGCAAGCTCGCCCCTTGTACTTCGATCTCACACACAATACCCAACAGTACAAACACTATTATTTATTAATATTATAAAAGTGTAAAAACAGCTTCTGACCTCACTAATAAAGTCATAATGTCACAAAAGACAACGCAGAGTGTCCAATGTTTTCGAATGTACTTAAAATATTGTCACTGTACTAATTTGTTATTTTATAGAACACAGTCAGTGATTTTCCTCTTGTAATAGATATAATTTTATAAAGAAACTAGTTGAATAACTTCAATCTTTTGCTTGCTGAAGTTTGCAAAAGTTAAATATTGTTTAACTAATTTCATGAAATTTATTTGAAATGAGCACTGAAGTAAGTCCTCCAATTTTTCTTACTTTCATCACACAGTACACATATTAGCGTCTCGTAAAAAATAATGGATTAAAATATCTATCACAAATCATGGGACTGCTCCATCTATTTCTGTTCTAACTGGTTGTCATTATCCTACTCTTTTACCTTCTCACCAAAAATCAAATAATATTAAAACTTTCACAGTCTTTCGGTTTATTCACAATCTCCTCTTATTCATCCTTATTTGGGGGAAATGTTTCTGTACGTTTTAAGAATCTGGTTAGTGTAAAAAGATAAATGCCGCGAGAAACATTGGATTTGTGTCTTATTTCCTGTTGATCTGTGAAAAAATTGGATTATACTGAACTGTTAGTTACTTAAGTGATTCTAGCCCATCGCGTGCAGTACACATTTGTCTCTTCCAAATCTTTCTGGTTTTCGAATCAATTTTCCGTCCAGTCGCTGTGCACTGTATCTAATACTACAAACTCAGTATATTATTTATCGAATATATCCAAGAAATCAATATAATTAGAAACCAGTCTCGGATTTAGAGCGCGGTAACGAGGCAAGGTCAAGGATATTGGGTCCACAGCTGTCATGGTCTCTGATATTTGGCAGAGCTCATGCTGTCCATATTAAATTTTATCTAACACTACTGGCATAAATACAATTAAATTTCATATCAATTAAACATATGTATACTATTATTTAACGATTGATCTGTGCCGCCTATTGATATATTACTTGCAGACAATTGATTCGCGGTTAAATCTAAGTAATGAATTTCTCATGCTAACAGGCTTATGTTGTAAATGCCGCAATTTCTTTTCAAGTTTTACCAAGATGAAATTTAAAGATCTTTATTCCGCACTGGGTTGAACAGATGTCAGAACTGCTATGTCAGCTTTAGGGGATACAAGAAATTACTATATTTCGTAGAAGGTGCAAGACGAGTAGGTTGTAACCAAAATTATTACCTTCAGCTTATTGCCATTCACGTCTTTAAGACTTTATTTGCTGAAGGCGGTTAAACTGGTTGGCATTTGTTATATGCAGCCACAAAGATCTCTGACAACTAAATCTTCTTCTTATTTTTCTTCTTGGAACTCCCTTTCTCAATAAGGCGTCGGGAAAAGCACATGTTGAGTCGAGGCCATCACTGTTGGTTTCAGAAGTCAGCGCTCTAGATCTCTCAGATATGGGTGCTAAAATCTAAAATATGTGCTTCATAGAATAGAATGGTCTTGTGCTCTAAACATGTCAATAGGTGATACACAGTGTGTATTCGTGCGTGTGTTTATTTTATACTTTTTGCAACACTTTTTTGATCACCATTCATATTATAAGTTTACAGTTTTGGTAGAAGCTTTCATATATATGAAAACTCTTTTAGCAATGATTCTTACCAAAGTAAGACTAATTCTAACACGTGTCGTACATTGTTTTATCATTGAGGAATTAAATTTATCCTTTTGATCGATGTTAGTCGAAACTAGGTTTATAAAATATTTATGAGTAGCATAAATATGTTTCAAAACGTCTCTCTCTCTCTCTCTCTCTCTCTCATATATATATATATATATATATATATATATAGAGAGAGAGAGAGAGAGAGAGAGAGAGAGAGAGATCTTATGACATAATGTGGCCTTAATGTATGGTGCGATAAAGTGGCTGGCTTGTTTATAAAGACTTTGAGATAAACCACCGCAGTACCAGGCTGTCGCTAATTTTGCGAAAATCTTAAGTTCTGTATCACACTTCAATAGTTTATTATTCTGTTGTTATCCAAAACAGGTTCCTTCTTGAAATACAATTGATCGCAACAAGGCCAGCTACACGAAGGATATTTTCTTACATTTTAAGTTTAACAAAGGTAGAGTGGTTAATTGTAGTTGCTGAAGCTTCTATGAAAGCATATTCTAACATGATTACCCGAGACATATGTAACAGTTTCTTTAATGTCTTGTTTACATGAAATATATTCACATTTTTCCCCGCATCACTACTTCTGTGGCCCTATAAAGTGTCACTTTAATAGAAAATTATAATTAATGAACCTTAAAATTGCTGGACATTTGCCATTATTTATTTGTTCAGTTTTAAATACTCATTTGTTGACTCATTTTGAGTTGTGCGTATATTGCTTGCATTTTTGGCTTATGTGACATAGTATTTTAAGAGAAAAAGATATCATTGATTGTAACTACTTTTCATGCGTACATGCAAACATACTTACTTAACTCTCAAGTTGTGTGTTTCAGGCCTTGGTGTTCACCGTCCGCAATGCGCCTGGGAACGTGACATTCCAGCAGTGTATTGACCATGGGTATTCAAGTGACTGGCAAAAAGAAAGTTACAATGTAGTGACAATATTATTCGGTTTTATTATACCTCTTCTAATAATTGGAACTGCATATGGCCTTATTTCTGGAACAATTACAAGAAAATCAAGAGAATTTAGAGGTAAGTTCTTTGTGCTCGCCAATGTGGACACAGACAGACTAAAGCAAACTGTAGAACGTGTTCTATTTTCTAAAAATATGTAATTTTATGCAAACCATGAATAAGTTCCACCTGCATATACAAAACACCTGTGTTTAAATGACATGTTTCCATAAGTTCCATTCATACAGTAGTAAAATACAACTTACCTTATTATAATAACGACACTGCTGTATGGTCCATTGAATCGCCTTTATACACAGGTTTCACTTTAGTCTAAAGGTACAAACACATGTATATAGTACTGTAATGGTCATTTATCAAAGAAAATATTTGAAATATCAACGAATTTATTTTCACCTTATGACTGACATATATCCGTAATTTTTGTTACCCGAATATAAAATTCAGTAGAGATTTTTCGAAATAAGGTTTCTTTTTACCGAAGTTATAAATAGTATCCTAACGTCTTCAGAGAAATGTAAGTCAATTTATGTTTAGAAGTCAAAGTGTTTATTTCAGTTTTCATCATATATTGATGACTATCACTGGTGCTACTAGCAACCAGATGTTAGTCATTGTTTATGTTTCTACAATTATCTTCGTCATCAGATAATTAATTATTTAAGTTCAGTGTACCTGTATATGTTAATCGAACACCAAAAAGTGTCTTCATAGTCCTGACAATCTCCAGGTTGTATCATTTTTTTAGATCCTCCAAAAAAAGAAATGTCAAAATGAGAGACATGGTACTATTTTGCACAATTCACGGATTTTTTATATTTTTTTTTTTATCTCAAAACACGTTAAAGTTTAGAAAATGTAGTCCAGAATAAGTATAATTTTAGATGCATCTGACATTTGCATTGCCTGCTACATATATGTAATGAGTTTATCGATGATTTATTTTGTAAAATTGTAATTTCGAGATCTTAACAAACGAAACATTACATGAGTTATCGTTAGCGATTTTTATAACTATATTAGCAATACAAAAATAGACGACGTCCTTGAAGTTTCCCTCTGCCATTCAGACGTGATACATAAGGTGTGCCGGACCATTCGAATAGAAAATATATGTTTAAATCATTTTTCTTAGACAGACACATACATGCACATTCCATCTCTCTAAATATTTTCATCACAAGTTTGATTACCCGTTGAGTTTCGTACGTCACCATATCGACAATGTATGAAAGACTAGACACCGCAACGCAGTTGCCTCTGGTCTGGAGTCTAACAAATTCCCAACGTCGAGAGCATATATTCGTAAGCGCTTAGCTTGGGCCTGTCACATTTTCAAGCGGGTAAGTTTGAAGTGTTGGTCATGATACAGGTTGTTCTAGTAAACCGCTCTATTTCTAAGAGAGATAATGGAACCAACCTCTATAAATAAAACAACGCGCCTGTTTGTCAAGCTAGATGAGAATATTTTACATAACTGGCTGTTTAAGACTGAAACTTTTCTACAGTAATAGGTTTGTGATTAGTGTTTTGGTCAGTTTATGCGACGCATTAGCCTTCTTTACATGAAATCAGGACCCTTGTTCCCGAGCACGAAACTCAGGCTTAAAATCTTCAATTTTAAACGTCGTCAACCAGATTTTAGTTGGAATTCCAAAACCCTGAGTCCTTCACCTTAACTGCTCAGTTTCACTGACCTAGATGTACTCTATGAATCTGACGTATTGTTTCTCCTTTTCCTCGAGTTTCGTGCTGCAAAGGTTTCTAGAATTCGGGACAGAATATTTACTATTTCGACATAGCTGTTAAGGTTTTGTGACAGCTAAGGCCGATGGATGTGTGACTCGCTGAAAGTTGCATCTTCACAAATGTTAGTCTCATTTAACCAGACTCTCACGTGGCTCTGTGAGACCTCCGCCGTACAATGTCTCGTACAATGCTTTATCAATCAGAATATCCTCCTCTCTTTCTGATGCGAGTCGAATAGCTTGGGCACCTTGAAAGAGACTCTGAGGTACTTCCCAAACTGGTAAGTTGTTGCGGAGAATATCCAGCTACATATGGGAGAATAGGTCGCCATAATGAAAGATTAGCGTTGAAAATATTAACGTTTTATTCATCTATGAATTACCTGCACTTTTAATTTTTAATGTTATTCCATCAGATATTAAATCGACAAAATTTCAAGAAGTCATACAGTTTTAAAAGCTTGAAACAACTACTTACGTTGCTATTAGTGATTACACGTCATCGAGTTGTGACTTCCAAAAAATCAGTATGCAGAAATAGCAACCACGGGCATGAGAGAAGTTTGCAATGGCCACTATTTACATCCGAGATCTTTTTCAAGCATGTGACAGGAAAGGCCGATAACATTCCGATTGATGCATTCAAGCCAAAATTATATTGTAAGCTTAAACGTATATCATCAAACATCTTATATATATATATATATATATATATATATATATATATATATATATATATATATATATATATATATATTCAGATATTCAGATATTCAGATGCGCGAGTTGAGTCTCCATCAGCCAATGAAACTGTAAATGTTTAGGTGAAACAATACGTCATTTCCTCATCACAATGACGTATTACGTCACCTCATCTCATCAGCCAATCAAATAACTTTTCAAATTTTTGAAAAGCCTAGCTCTGGCGTTACAAGAAAACTCAGTTTATTACTAGGGCCTCGTCTAGAGGAGATCTCAAGGAGTCACGCGAGAGGTCTGGTTGAACGAGACTTTACACATGTATAATGTCAGCGAAAAATATAATTTTCTGACGCAGCATGATTCGTCACTGTTTCACTGATTTCTTCTAGCAAAATCCATTAACTAGAGCATAATATATACTTGGAATTTGTGAAAATGACTATGTGACATATCGAATTTCATGGAAAAACAGCTAAAATGTCAGAAAATATACACACCCTAATTTCATTATACCTTGATCGGATTACCTATTATCTGCTTCCTTGTCACTATCATACAATGTTAATTAAATCAACTTCTTGTGACAGGCGTGTACATGAAAAGAATACATGAAAAGAAAATCTTAAATCAAGACGCCGCATTGCCTAACCACGTTAGCGCACGGAAAAGCCATATAAAATGTAACAAAGGCTCAGCGAAGAAATAGTATTAGCGAATGAGGCATATGCTGATTATTACAGTAATTTATTATATATTATTTGACAAATGAGGACATTTAATTTTGCCAAATGTGATTTTAACATGATTTTAACGACAACAGTATAGGAAAAGAGCGTGTTTTTATTATTATTCAACAAGCCATACAAGCAGTGCTGGATTCCCTAATAGGCAGACTAAGCACATGCTTAGGGCACAGGCAAAGAAGGGGGGAAAAAATTCTTTTTTTTTTACATATGGGGAGCACCATAATCTTTTCAGTGCTTGGGGCCTCTAAAGGTCTTAATCCGGCCCTGCATACACGTATGTCTGTGCTGGAAGAAAGAAGCAAAAGAAAGTTATTTTGAGAAGAACGGGCAGTCGTGCCTCTATGTGAAGTTGATGAATACAAATAGAGACAAGAAAAAGAAAACTATGATGCAACCATACTAAAAAAAAAGTCATTACTATAATATTGACTGACCTATTCTACCGTATTGATCTATGTATAGTTTGCATTAAGTTACAAATACTGCAGACCCAAATATGCCGGAGATTCGGATCTAGGTTACTTTCTTGAACTCATAAGTATCAAGTACAGTGTAGACCCGGATATGCCGAGTATAGTCGGAATTATACTGGCAAACATTTAGCGTATAGTCGATACTCTACTGGAAAAGATAATTACCGGTTGTTTGCATGTTAGGAAGGTGGATGTGATTTTTACGTTTGAGGTCAGACTGTGTACAGTATGAATATTTAGTTAACTCGATGTGTCCTTTGAAAAAATGGCTCTGAGAAGCAATATATTGTATAAGTCTATTTAATGCGTTAATATGTACCACAACGGTATAGATTATGGACATCCTGAGAACAATTGTTCAAACGTCTAAGAAAAGCACATGGCATAATTACATTGTTTTCTTCTTCTTCGTCATGGCTATTTTCCGAATATTCCACACTTCACACTAATTGTTTGATTAAAATAAACTTTTAAAACATATTCTCTCTCAGATGCCTTTGAAGTATGCAATACTATTTGCAGACAACCAGAAAAAGTTTTTGGTTATGAGATAATTATTTTTTGAAATATACTGAAGTACATGGTGCGTAACGTTGGCCTCAAGGATGGCATGTATAACATTTTGACCCGGATGGCGGCCATTTACACCTGCGGGAGTCATGCTTTCATGTCCCAGGAATTAGTGGATGCCAATCACATTTTACTCCACCAGATAGACCGCCCTAAGCATTCTTATATACCTTCAGAAATTTTGTGAATTTTAAATTTTAAATAATTGGGAATTTTATCCTTTTTTAAAATATATTAAAATGTATATAATAGATACTAATCCAAGACATGAACCCCTTTCTTCTTATTCGTTTAAAAATATGTTCTTTTATGATTTATTTAATTAAATATTTTTCTCAGCGAGTATTATTGTCCTCCAGACGAAGTACAATTATACAGTATTTGCCAAGTATTACATTGCTCATAGCTTTGCCGTCAATTAGAAAAAAACATATTTAGACATAATAAAAACAAAGATTTTTTGACGTATCAAACCGATATGTACGTTTGATAGTGTAGAATAAACTAATGACAAAAGATCGCTGCATTAGATCCAGTATTATTCAGGCACTAATTAGTTCAGTCTGTGAGAATGCTTTCAAATGACTTAATCAGCTTTTCGAATATCTATTGGTTGGCTTTTGTAATATTCAGAATCAATATTTTGTTCTAACGGATTCTAACACATTTCGTCCATGACTACATTTTTTGATAGACTTTGTGCAGTGAAATCATTTGACACACTCTTGCATCCTACAAAAGCTGAACTCGAACTTAGATGAATTTACCACCAATGTGACAATAACTAACCGTCTGTACTCTCTTATAATCCTAGTCTAAATGCAAACAGCACAGACCCAGATCTTCCGTCGCGTAATGCGCCGGCAGATATGGGTTTATGTAATTTGCTAGGAGTAATCAGTAGAACAAGCAACAGAGACTCTCATCTGCCGGCGCATTAAGTGACGGTAGATCAGCGTCTATGTTGTTTGCAGTTAGAATCAACTTATAACCGAGTGAAGACGGTATTAAAAATCACCATGCTGTAACTTATTATTACTACCAACATGAAGCCACTGTTTAATCCATCAAGACACACAAAAAAAGAATATATTTCAGACACTTTCATTAAAAAGTACAAAATGTATAGCTTGTATATCTATGATCTATAACATGTCCGTCAATATTCTATAAGATGTCAATCAATGTTCTATGACATGTCTGTCCATGTTCTTAAATATGGGCTATATATCATTTCATAATTTATTGTAAATATTAAGTAGCACTCATAATTATAGTACAGTAAGTAATTATCTGCGATAATGTTAAGTATTGTGTCAATTTCAAATCTATCTGCTACACATTCATTAGGGCAGTTAAATGATCAACCGTTAATTTTATATAATTAATCGTCATCATCATATGAACGGAGTATTAAAATGATATGCTAATGCTTGCCTGTGCAATGTAAAGCGCTTCCCACGAGACATTTGCAAACTTTTAAAACCATTGTATCGGAACTTGTTACAATCCTTCGTTCTTTGTTATTCATTTGCCATGTCGTAGCCATGGAAGTGATAAAATAGGGCATGTTGACACTAACTTCGTAATCTAGTTACTCAGCCTAAAGAATTGTTCTAAGGCGCTCGCCTTCAGAGATCACTGACTTCTTACCTCTGTCCGCGTGGGTTCGAGTCTCGGCTCCAGTGGTGGTGCGAGGGGGGAATTGCCACCGGGCGCCGGGCGAGGGGGGGGGGGCGCCGTCGGGAGCTTTTTTTCCAGCTGTAACTGTAACCCAACTGACATAACTGTTCTCTGTGGCAAAGTAGGGGAGCCACTACAGAAAATTGCCCCCCGGGCGCCTCGAACCCTCGCGCCGCCACTGTTCGGCTCGGCCAACGTGGCTCTGTGAGAAAGCTTGTCAGTAGCTCCACGTGGGTCGGTGGTTCTTCCCAGGATATTCCAGAGTTCTTTCTCCACCAAATATACTGGCCTTTATGTATCATGTGCTGAAAAATGGCGTTGAACCCACAAAACCAAACAAACCAGGTTTAATTGACATTGACAATTCTTAAGCCTTCTACATTTCCTGTAAATTCTTCTGTTATTTCACTCGTCACTGCCCTTCGGTTATGCGTTGCACCTCTCCCTTATAAAAATAATATGCAATTTCATTTAGCTTATCCATTTATGATACAGAGTTTTTTGTAATACTTATCATTATTGCGAAGAAACGGAAATTATTTTGACAAGAAACGTTTCCTTCTTTTGACGATTCAATAATAATAATAATAATAATAATAATAATAATTTCTCCAACACATTTCCTAATACAATCATCCTAGAAAAATGAGATTCTCATACGGGTATTTAAACTACAAATCATGATAACTGTTTCTTTTCACAGATCAAGATACTTCCTCGTCGTCATCGGGGTCATACAGGGGACAAGTTCGAAGCCACCTTTTTCGTAAAGCCAAGAGGAAAGCACTCCGAATGTCCATAGTCATCGTGGTTGCATTTGTCATTTGCTGGACGCCCTACTATGTTCTGTTTGCATGCTTCGTATTCTTGAAGCTGAAGGAAGTGAACCCTAAATATTTGTTGGGTGTATTGTTTATTGGATTGTCCAATTCGCTACTCAACCCGATAATATATGGAGCTTTTCAGATTTGCAAGGTGCATAGTTCAAGGTCAGTTAGGAGAGAATTTATGTACAATGCCCAAACACAATCAAAACCGGCTGTCTTTCTGAAAATGAGTACTAAAACTAGAACAAAGTTGACGTATATTTAAGGGAAATTTAAAGTATAACGTTACTTTTTTTTTTTTTCTTTCCGTTGTCACAGACACTAAAAATGACAAGAACGACAAGAACAAACGTGAATGAGAGAGCCTATTTCTGGCTGAATGATGTTATACCTACGGGGCTTTTCATCCACATTTTCAAAACTATTGAGAAATGGAAAAAGGAAAAATGGTTAAAAACGATACGGAATTCCGTATGGTTGTTTGGACTTTGTGCGTTTTTTCTTTGCCAGCTTGAATGTGATTTATATTATATAAAGGCATATAGTGAATCAGTTGAAAGTACATGTATATCGAAGACAAATACTTTTCATCACTTACTGTGTTAATGAAACTGAACCCATGTCGGTAAGGAATATTTTCTTTACCATGTATGATCCTACGATTTGCAATAGATGAACATACTATTTTTCGATTGGGGGGGAGGGTGTAGAGGGTGATTCTTAAATAATTCAGAAAAAGGGGAGACATCGGGTTTCATTCCTTGTCAGCTGGGTTAAACTGGCACAAATCATTTCGGTACATTAGATGGTATAGTTCAACTAGTAACATTTTATTTTTGAACGAACCGATTCTTAAAAAAGGTTACATGCTAGGTACAAATGGAAAAATTCCTTAAAGAATCAAAAGCGAAATATTATTTTTTATACTGGGGACATAAGTATTTAAGTAAAAGGCAAAAGACTAGAATCGTACATGATTGACATCGAAGCCAGAAGAATAACTCTACCTCTATTGTGTTCAGAAAAAAATTAACGAATTTATCCGTGGTAGTAAATATTTTGGATTTAAGACACTCAGATAATACAGGAATTGTAATCATTACAATCATTACATTTGTCTTCGATATTCACTAGATTGCTATAAAAAAAAATCTGCATGCCTTCATGTTTGAAAATCTCTTTTAACATCATAGAAGATCAGGATGTTGACTTTTAATATTAGTAAGTTATTATTATGATCATTAGCAGTATTATTATTATTATTATTATTAATTTTATTATTATTATTATTGCTGTTGTTTTGTTGTTGTTGTTCTTGTTGTTGCTATTTTCAAACCAATTTGAGCGTTTACTTTTAAGATTAATTGTTTTGATTGCAGATATTAATGTCAAGAGAGAATAACAAGAAATTCAACATATTCCATCAACAGCATTTCCACAAATATTAATACTACAGCTACTGTTGTGAATAATAATAATAATAATAATAATAATAATAAGAAGAAGAAGAAGAAGAAGAAGAAGAATAACACATTTTATCTTGAAGATTTATAGTCCATACTACAGTAAATTGAGTAACATTGCACCATATTTAGATGTCATATTTAATTGGTAATGCATTACGTGAAACGTTCTTCGATTTGTTATTTTGTTTTATAAATAACATTTAGTTAAAACACACGTATGAAATCTTTATAAATGCTAGAGCTCCTAAACTTTCCAATTTGTTAATAGATGTTGTAACCTACACTCTGACTCCAATAATAAGTAAATATTATTCCAACTGACAACTTGAACTGTTTGCAAATTGAACTAAAAGATTATATGACCTCAAACCAAAATAGATTCTTCACCTTATTTTTGTCATTTAAGCCAGGCTTGCCTTTTCTGCACTCGTTGCTAGTTTGATAACTTTCAAACATATAGATTTTAATCAGCTGAAAATAAAGAATCTAAAAATGTTGAAGAAAACAAATACCTAATAAATAAAATGTGTACCGGTTGCGTCATTGTTGATGCATTTGTCTTTAACCACACTTGTTGCAATATTTATCATTAAATTCATCCATTTGTATTATGTAATAACGTTTTGCAAGGTAAATAGATTAGACAATACTGCTCAAATTTTCTTAATAATAAAGTTAACCATCACGAACTATTTAACATTTTTCTCATGATCTTGCCTTAAAAGCAAATTTATCATTTTTGGACCTGTTTTCCCTTGCTATCATGTATCTTGTGCTTGACCAATGAAAACATTTCCTTTGTTGATCAGGATCAGACAAATCAGGAGAAACACGGTAGGACATGATCACTGTTAAGGTCATCATCACTAACACTTTCAGGTTTTGTAAAGTCAGTTGATTACACATCTAGTATCTTTAAAGTTGCGTCTGATTTGATGTTTTCCTCAACGCTGATCAAATTCTACATCTTGCTAAGTGTGATATCCTGTGGTTTTCATTATTATGTTACCTTTGTCTATTGTGTTCATTGTAACATATCTGTTTTCGTTATACCATTTCTTGTCTCTACTTTTGCATACGCCTTTTGAACGTGTTTGCAATAACCGCTAGTTCTTGTACTCGGTAAAATTTTTAACTTCTCGATATTCAGAACATTTCTTTGTATTTTTTTAAGTAATTACATTTCAAACTACTTTGAACTAATTAAAGTAAAGCTGCTAGATAACATACAACAAACCTTTCTAACATCTTAAAATCGGTTTTAGTTAACTTTCCACATTTTCTTGCTAAATAAATGGAAGATAGCGACGACGACACAAGACAACATGAAAACAAGATATGCAAGGAGCCAGAAAAAGTAACTTCACAAAAGATAAAATATCCACGTAGAGTTGAACTTGGAAAACGTTCAAAGGAATCTTAAAAAGTCGAAAGCTCTGCTCTTAGTATTGCTTACAGTATGCTTGTGCACAAATCTATCGATGTGTACAATTGGTCAACTATCAACAATGGATACTGTGTAACTTTTCAAGATAATTATTCCAGTTTCTTTTAGCCAGTTTACAATCGACTACCCAATAGCAAATGAACTTTTACCTGAAAAAATTGATACTCAATAAATTGTAAAGAATTACTATTAAACAAAATAAGTGACAATCTATCTGAGACAACAATACAAGACCTTATACAACAATTACAGAGATTATAACTCGTTTGATCAAGGAGATCGAGCACTATAAAGGCGTAAGGAAGAAATACACAGTTATATAAAAAGTTTTGAATTGGTCTGAAGCATGTATGGAAACAGTTGCAGCCAGTGTAAGTGTTTCAGCAGCTGGATTATGTTTATTAGACATAGTTACTGGTATATTTATTCCACTAACCTTTACCGGATTTAACACAGCGGTTATCGGAATTATTATAAAAACATAGAATTAGAAGATAAGTTTTGAAAACAGACTTTGAAACATGATAAAACAGAAACATTTGCAATCACCATGTTGAACGGTATCGACGATATGATAAGCAAAGCGATAAGTAACAACGAAGCACTTACAGTGCAAATTATTTCTGCATCAATAACGATATAAACCACGAAAAGCTTAATTTAATCATCAAAGACTATAACAGATACAAATAGATTTTTTTTAAATCAGAGGGAAAGATTAATACAGAAACAAAACTACAAAGTAACTCTTGTTTTTCAGGCAACCTTTATCGCTAGATAAATGAAGCTATATTACACTTAATGGTCTTCCTGAAAACGAATTACATTTTGCCAATCCAAATGATAACAGAAATGCAAAACTATATGTTTTATTGCAGAAAATAGTTTGTACTGTTTTTTACTACAATATTTCCGATGAACTTAAAAACAATATCTTTTACTACACCAATGACAGGAATGAAAAAAGGACAGTATCAGTTCGTGATGGTTATTACAACCTTGAAATGCATATGAAAACAAAAAATCAAAGAGGGAGCACTGATAGATTTTCAGAGTTATGTTTCCCATTAAAGTCAATAACATAGATTATTTATGGAAAACTATCGCTGATAGGTCTTAGTGAATCCTTGCCACTAAATATTTTAACAGAAACAGATGAAAAAATAGTGCAAAAGGTGAAACAATTAATATTGGCTTAATCCTCAGCAATTACCGCATTAACAAGTTAGCAGATCATGTAGAAAAAACTTTGCACAAAAACAAGTTGATACATCAAATACGTAAGACTCGAGGATAACAATTTTAAAAGATATCATGACGTGGAGGAAACAAGCTGACAAGAAACTAACCACGATTCAACAGAGTGGTACTGAAAACAAAATGTAAAAAAGTTCAGACCTTCAAAGCTAATGGATGATAACAGAAGAAAAAAAAAGATTTTAGATGCACAGGAATTGTTTAGACGGAGAATCAGTACTTGTTCCACTGCTATATAAGACTTGCGAATAGTATGAGAAAGATCAGACAATTTACATAACATCTGAAAATACTGCAGCCAATGAAAGAAGGGATACATAACATTTGACAATACTGCAGCCAATAAAAGAAATAATGCATAACATTTGACAATACTGCAGCCAATGAAAGAAAGGATACATAACATTTGACAATACTGCAGCCAATGAAAGAAAGAATACATAACATTTGACAATACTGCAGCCAATGAAAGAAAGAATATATAACATTTGACAATACTGCAGCCAATGAAAGAAAGAATACATAACATTTGACAATACTGCAGCCAATGAAAGAAAGGATACATATAGAGATAGATGTTTTGATAAGTGATATGGAGATTATTGAAACATCTCTAGAAAACTATGGTATTTTGTAATCAGAACTTTAACAATTACAGAAAAACTTGAATAATTAAATTCTATAGAAAGATCAAGAAATTAAAAAATATAGCGAACGATTTTGATAAATTTGTTTTAAAAAAAAATTACTGACCTTAACGGTAATATAACAATGATATTTCTCATCTCTGTGAACACCATAGGTTTTGCATTTTTAGGTGTTAATTCGCTGTACACTATTTTTGTTATCATCCAAGAATATGTTAAACACTTAAATTCAATCATATCCTCTGTAAAATGGTTGTTTTGTAAGCTTTGCTAGTTCCCTTCACATACATGCAAACTCATCAAGGAATGTGTTTTGTTGTTGTTGTTTTTTAATCCAAGATATATCTGATGGATTAGTATCACAATTGCATTTTACTGGTGCACATAATGGAGACATTGAGCATGGTACCATGACGGATTCAAAGTCAGCATAAACAACAATCACAGCTTTAAGATGATGATGATAATTTTAAAAACTCTACAACTGAGCCCTCTACATGCACCATATCTATTTATTTGTCAAGACTAAAACATTGTCCTGTGTGTTCTCATAACTATTTCTTCTGTATTACAAAAATAATTAAGCATTTTTACATATATATTACTTCTTGTCGTGTTTGTGTATCTGTGACGACACCAATCGGGAAAGATCTTTTATTATAGGTCATGGAACGTTCCTTTCTTTGTAGGATCACTTGAAGAGAATATGATTAACATGTCAACATGTTTTACATTTTCTTCCCCATGCAGTTTAATGCTGTTATTCTTCGTATCGCTCTCTACACTTCCGGTATTTGATACACATTTACGGATGTATCAAATGCTTTATCAAATTTGATTATGTTTTCAATTTGCATTGATCATCTATTAAACAAACTTGAATACTTATTTAAATTGTATTTCGATGGTCTATGTGGTATATGTGGATATTTATGTGGAGTATATACAATTGATTCAACAACATAAAAGAAACATTTATGTTTTGTATTTTATACATTGCTGCAAGCTTTTTCTTGTTCATTCAGTCAGACAAATCTATATATGAGTTTGTTTTCACTGAGTGGTTGATACCTATCTATAGGTTCAATATTTAATCATGTCAAACATCAACTTCGTTTATTTCCTGTCCAAACTTGGTTTGTAAAATGTAAAATAAACGTTTGTGACATCATTCATTTCGCATCTATTCATTATGTTTATATGTTTTGCTCTATGTTAAAAGGCTATGTGCTAAATTTTTTATATTTCTTCAATAGTCAGTTTCATAAATTGGATCATTAACTCTAGCTGTACTTTCACAGAAGCATATTCTCAATTTTTTCGAATCATTGTTTTCTTCAAGTATATCTCAATCCCATTCAGAAATTCATACAGATCTTGATTGATATCACTGTAGAATCTGCACTAATTTATATTTTCTTGAATGGCTTTCTAAGTCTTTTCATTATGATCCTGTTTACATTTTACTTATTTACATGTTTTAATTATTTTCTATTTTGACAACATACAAAAAGAGCTATCAGGGTATTCTCACTTGCTGTGGAATCTGTAAATCAAGCTATGAAATCTTCATCATTGATTTATTTAAATAGCATAAATTTTAATATTTGTTTTGCTACAAATTGTTTACATTTGAGAACAAAAGTGTATGCATTTATACTTTTTCTTTAAAGTTAAAAAATAAAAAATATGCATAACAAGTTTTTAAAATATTAGTCTTTTTAATTATAAAAATATATTAATTTTTGTAAACATTAAAAAATACAAATATAAAAATTTAAACATTAAAAAAATATGTAATAAAAAAAATATAAAATTTAAACAAATTTTAAAAATTATACGAATATAGAAAAGAATACTTCTAGTCTTTGAACTTTGTAGTGATTTTTGCAAAATCCCATCTGCACACTTTGGTCAGTCAATCCCTAAGGGAAGCAACTTCTGAAGTTTTTGGAGCACCTAGCGACCCGCAGGACAAAATTTGAAGGGCTGTAGCCTTAGTTTCTTACGTCAAATCGGTTGGAATTTCGCTGAATCACTTGAATCATATTTTATGTTTAACCGTCTCTAGAAATGTAATGTGTATGGCCGTGTCATATTCTAAATAATTTTAGCAATGTTGATTCAGTGCCAACTCTAGCCTTGGCACTGATTTTCTGCCGTACTAACCATACCCACTGTCCTACTTGAATGAATAAATCGACCAGTGTACATGCACTTTCAAATATATAAGGATTCTAAATTACCTTATACAATGTTCTTCTTTCCGTTACTTTCAAAATGGTATGCGTTTTATTTCAATACATGTATTTTTTTAAAAAACTTAAAAAGTAAGCAAGCTTTTTTTGATATTTTTTAAGCAAAGAAAACAGAGTTGAATATTTCATTGTCGCTCTTTTATTTTCAAAGTTTTCATTGTTTTTTTTTTTTGTTGTTTTTTTTTGATGAATTATTCAAAAATCTATATAAAAGAAATATCGTGTAGCTACAAGGGGGGAAACTCATTAAAGCATAACCAACACACTATAAGATTTATCTCCCAATGACCATTATTTATGACGTTCATTAGCATGATAGCATGAACATAGAGTAATGTAGCGGACCTCCCTCAGCTACACCACCCCCGAGTCTCGCTTTCTCAGGTTCTTTGGGATAGGTCTATATATTGGAGTGATACCTCGCTGTATCTGTCTGAAGACTGGCACTCCAGAGTGTGACAGATTTCTCCCCAGCGGGATATCGTCGTATTCCTGGCTTCTTCTTGACGCCGGGTCGCCAACCAGGTCGCCGACTGGATCGTCTTCTGGGTCGCAGTCGTGGTCGTCGACTGGGTCGTCTACTGGATCGCCGACTGGGTCGCAGTCGTGGTCGTCGACTGGGTCGCAGTCGTGGTCGTCGACTGAGTCGTCAACTGGATCGCCGACTGGGTCGCAGTTGTGGTCGTCGACTATGTCGCCGACTGGGTCGCAGTTGTGGTCGTCTCTCCTTCTAGATCGACAGCGAGACGAACAAAGACGTAATAAAGAGAAAAGCCGAATCCTCGGTTATAATCTGTATTCCTGAGAAGTCGTAACAACAAGATTCCCGTGCTCTTAGAACGGGCCTTGAAGCTCCTTTTCTCCGGTCGATGAAAGACCTTCCTGTCTTTTAGAATCTCTCGGTCTTGCCTTTTCCTGTTCGGTGAACTACGGCCAAATGTGTTTGTTCCGGTAGGGGGGGCTATACTGCTTCGCTCAGAGGGACGTCTACAGGCTACATCAAACCATACCACACCACCATCGCAACGTTCGTTCGTTCGTTTGATTAACGACGTGTGCGGCCATTCGGCCATTTACGTCGACACCATCGCAACCACAGTTGGCTCGTATATATATATACAACAGGCGGGATCACGTGACCAAAAACTAAGACGCTAGATGGAGCTACAAAACCCGCTAACATTTAAAATCAAATCTTAAGCTTTTAACGATACGAAATTACTGTCCATGTGTTTCCTCGTCACAGTAAAATACAAGTGTTTTCGAAATCCGATTATGAAGTCAAAAATGTCCGAACCTCGTGTATTTGAAAAAGTGGGTTTAAAACTTTTGCAAGTGTAGACTAAAAACTAATATACAAATATTCGCTAATATATATTGATTTGATCAAATTGTACTATTGTATCACCCCATCGAACTTCAGTTAACAAGTACGCGCTCCATCCAGATGCAATATTGGATAACCTGCCTTTCAATGTCAGCTCAAAAACAATGAAAACAGACTACCAAATACAAAATTATCCATCAATCTCTAATTACAAAACACGTATAGGTAAAAATATTCTAAAATATCATATATTAAGATCGAGCCCAGTTAAGGAAACTTACTCATGTGACCATACAGTCCAGTAAATACGGTATAGTGTACGATTGTATCAACTAAATGGTTAATTATTCAGTAT